>JAWWLV010000088.1:95611665-95622776 GCA_035041135.1 Platyrinchus mystaceus | reverse complement strand
GAAAGGTATCACAGTCAAGTGTAAATTTATGGAACCAAAGGGTTCAAGGAATATCTGCTGCAATCATTTTTTTTAGTAGAAATAGCATAATTGTGCCATAAACTTCTGCCTGATACACTGCAACATATTACATCTGTTTTATGCTAATGTAGTTCCAAAGAAATTCATGGTATTTATACTGACATAAAGTAGTGGTGAGTCATATTCTCAATTAGTGTCTGCAGTTTGAGAAGGAATATCAGAGATGTTTCTTTATTTTCCAAAATTTAGCCTGTAACCATATTCACTGATTTCTAAGAAGCTGAAAGTTTAATTAAATCTGCAGGGTTTAAGAGCACCCATTAAAAAATCATCACAAATTATTTTAGGCAGATTTAACTTTTAAATTGAATTATTGTGACTGCATAGATCTTTTATTTCATTAATATGTTCATAACAGAAAGCGCTGATCTCTGACAGATTTTTTTTTAAACTACGTGTGTGTGATAGATAGGAATCATAAAATGCTTGAAAAGTAGCATATCTGCTCAAAAAAAGCTTATCAACTATCCTACGATATTGATGCTGCCATCAATTAAAAATATTATGTTTTGATTTTTGTGGTTGTATTCAACTCCCCTTAGTTGAAATCATGTGTAAAACTTCTGCCAGTTTTAAATACAGCAAGGCTGAGAGAGCTGGGGTTGTTTAGCCTGGAGAAAAGGAGGTTCAGGGGAGACCTTATTGCTCTCAACAACTATATGAAAGGAGGTTGCGGCTAGGTCTCTTCTCCCAGGCAACTAGCAATGGGACAAGAGGAAATGTCCTGAAGTTTGCACCAGGGGAGGTTAAATTTGGACATTAGGCGGAATTTCTTCACAGAAGGGGTTGTTAAGCACTGGAACAATCACCCAGGCAGGTGGTGAAGTCACCATCTCTGGAAGGGTTCAAGAAATGACTGGACGTGGCACTTAGTGCCATGGTCTAGTTGACAAGGTGGTGATCAGTCAAAGGCTGGACTCAATCTTGGAGATCTTTTCCAACCTATATGATTTTGAACAACCCAAAGTGAAAAGCTGAAGACATTTCTTATCTTACAATGATGTCTTTCTATTTTCGTAGAAATTTTCTTTATTTTTGTTAAAGAAATTTTTTTTTTAAAAAAAGGTAATGAACTGAGTTTATGATGTGTGAGTGTTCAAAGGCAGAATAATCTGATGCATTAGGCAGACAGGTATTTAAACAGATAATCTGAGGTCAAACTTGCTAGGATAAATTTAATGAGTTGGTTGACTGTATTTAGGTTGATCAGAAATAACCAGAGACCTTGGCTTTGCAGGCAGTTAATTCCTAAAGATCTGGTGGGAGAGGGCTCTTCATGCACATGCTGGAATGTCACACTTACAACTCCAGGTTTTGGGTTATTCAGATGAACATCCTGGATCGAGAGGTCCAAGGTCAAACTTGCATTCTTCAACTTCCTTGCCTCAGTGTTTGCATCCATTGCAAACTATATTTATTTTGCAACGGGAAACCTGGCTATATAGGACTACTATTTTTGTCTGATTATTTTTCAAAGCACAAAATGAAAGAAACACTGTATTGTTATAGCTGTATTTTGTCTCTGGATTCCTGGGAGCAAGAGCTTTGTGTGCTGTTTTTTGTTGTTTCTGTTGTAGATGATAGTAAATGATATTTCCTGCATATTATTTCTCAATCCCAATGGACTTTTTTTACACAACTGAATCAACTGTATTTTTTCACTAAGCTTGAGAGGAATACATATGTGTCCCCCTTTCATTTAAGTAGAAATTATATTGTTTTGAAAAATATGTATAGAATAATATACAAAATATGGGGTGCTGAATTAATTCATCAAATGGTGCATAAATTCTTCTCAAAGCAAAGATATAATTTCCTGTCATTCTGATATTAGTCATTCTTTGTACAGAATGGGTAGCATTAAAAGCCTCTTAAATAGTTCTCAGTTTGCTTTTCTGAAAAGATTTTGACAGTGTTAATTACTTCAGCTAACAGAAATTTCTGACACTTATATGACCTTCGTCTGCATATGAAAAAGGCTGTCATGGTTGGTGTACTGATATATGCAATGAAAATCCTGGGAAATTAAATGAAACAAAACTAAACAAATCGTATCCTTAGCATTTTTAGCTACCAAGTAAGGCATTTCCAATGACTTCACCAAAACATAGATTATAGTTCCTCTGGTGGAGAAGGGGGATTTTTGTATGAAGAAATGAACTCCTCTGGAGTGTAGCGATAACATGCCCTGGTTGCAAGAGAGAACTGAAGCACAAGGTTTGTCCCAGACAGAAGCTGATGGTGGTCTTGTGCACCATTTCACTCTGCTGGTCAGCATCAGGTTATCTCTAACTCTAAAACCAACTGTGCTAGTCCCAGCGAAATCAGAAGAAAGCAAAGAAAAATTTTAACTAAACCCAAGAAAGAACTACTATCAGAGCACAGGCAGAATGGGGAGGTTTTCAGAAGAAATACAGAACTGGTAAAGTAGATCATTGTGTATTCTCTTTATTTTCCATGGAAAAGATCGAGGGCTTTGCTGTGCATTCAACCTTTACTCTGCCATGGTTAAAGTAATGGCATCATTCTTGGACACGTGCATTTGTACCAACAAAAATTCTGTTTATTCATCACATACCATGTCATTCATTTATGAGAAGGCAAATACAGATGTGGTAGTCACCTTTATGGAGTATGTTCATAAGAGAGTCGCGATTAATACTGCTACACTGGTATTAAAAAAAACCCACCTTAACCTACTGTAAACATGCAACATTAAAGTGGTTGGCACAAAATCTGTTGACTGATTGTTAAATTGTCATTCTTAGAGTAAGGGTCAACAAAAGTTTCTAGAACAGCAGTAGTGGAAACCCCTGTAAATAGGTCATTGCTAAACACAAGTTAAAAAAAGAAAAGAAAAAGGAAAATAAAGATTAAACAAATGAAATTCAAACAAACTATGATGTCACAGAGAGCTGCTGTTTTCACAGGTGTTCATAGCTATGGTTCTTTGAACTTATTTTCTACAGTATCAGTTTATTTTACCTGTTTTACTGTTTCTTTTTCTCTCTCTCTTTCTTCTTTTTTTTTTTTTTTTTTAATGTTCAGTTTTAGTTAGATTTCAAACCCTTGGTTTAGCACTTTCCAATTGGCCATTTTATCTTTAACTGAAAATTAAGTTATGCCAGCATGTTTGAGAGGAAGCACAGAACATTTTAGAGAATCATATGAACCAGTGCGTAGGCTGTTAAGGATCTTTCTTTTGATACATTATGGCAAATACACTCCCAGCACAGGATAAGGAGATTTATTACCATTAAGAGATATTTCAATTCAGAGGGAGAATAAAATAATCCACGCTGAAGAGCTGTGTTCTGGGTGATTACATTTTGACCTCAATTCCTGCTATATTCCCTAGTGAATTTTTCCATACAATAATGTTTCCCCTGCTGGGACCTAGTCCAATACCACCTAAAGTCAGATTATTCTATTGATTTTTATGGTCTTTTGCTTCTTCAAATCAGTTGTTGTTATATCCATAAAATTTTTTTTCCATGCCCATTGTTCTGTCATAAAATATTTTTAAAAGCATATTGGATGAATTCCACAACATTAAACAGCATGTTTAACCACACAGATACTAAATAATACCCAGTGAAGAATACAAATCCTTATAATCCATTGCTGTGCTACAATTTTTTTTCTCATTTTATTTTTACAGGATGCAAACTTCCTGCTTCTAAGAAAGTCAGCTTTAAAAATTATATTTAAAACCTCAGTTATGTTGCCATCTAAAACTGTATAAAAATATTTATTCCAATCGGAGTAGGGAGGGGATTGTCCTGTTGTCATATGATAAATGCAGCAAATGGAAACAATACCATGGCAAATTACTAATAACAAACACCAAAAGTAAGCAGAGAAAATTTTTCTCCTATAAATGTGAAATAAAAAAAAATATTAAGAAAATATTTTTGGAAACCCTCATTAGCTTTAGGCTAAACATCACCACTCACTTTCAAGTAATTCTTCCAGTGTTTGATTGCTGACTTCGCCCCCCTGCCAGCACAGGGCACAGACAGGGATGGAGGGGGAGTCCTGAGCAGCAGAGGCAGCCACAGGCTGCACAGTGCCCTGAAAACTCAGAGCCCTCCCTGCTGGCTGTGTCAACTTCTGGCAATCTCCTGCTGAATGGCTCCACTCCTTCTCATGTATTAATACACATTTTTGCAGCGATGCTTTGCAAACCTGTAATTATCGCAGAGTAATTTTGAACAACTCAAGATTTTTCACTCAAGAGTAGCAGTTTTATTAGGTCAGAAACCAGCATGCAGGTGAATTTAATATTCCTTTTTTAAACTTAATTTTAATGCTGAAAACTGTACATCTTGCAGGCATGAAGCAACTACACCAAAGGTTCTAAGGAACAGTCTGCTGAGCTGTGGATTAATGAGTAGCTGATGTCTTAATTTACACAAAGAGATTAAAAATCACACCAAAAGTTTCAGAAAAATGTAAATTCCAGTGACACTGCTTCTACCTGCAGGAGCTGGTTATGTTAGCCCTTGAAAGTTTGTGATTATTTGCCATTTATGAAAAACTTTCAAACTGCAGAGCATCTAATTATAAAGGCACAAAAGCTTGTGAGTAGATCTACAGGATTCACAGAGTCACAGAATTGCCAGGGTTGGAAAGGACCTCTGGACATCATCTAGTCCAACACCCATTCACCAAATTCTAGGTTCAGGAAGGCTCTGAAGTTCAGATAAAACAGCTTTAATTGGAAGCAACTCAAAGTTCTTATTCAGGTACTGTTATTCAACTCTGGAAGACACCTTTCTGGAAAAATATTCTAATGGGCAAGAAAAGCTCCGACTGCTCCGACTGAAAAGGAGCGAGTCACTCTTCAGCTGCCATGGCAAGGGGAGAACATTCCTCTGCAAATCCTCAATTAGAGAGAGTCCTAGAAGGAAAAATGAAAAGAAAGACAATTTTCCTTATCCCAGTTTGGTGAAATCCACCTTTGAAGTACAATCACTTTGAGCTTGTCTACAACACACTGCATTTGGATTTATGTGAGTACTATTATGATGTACTATGCTGATGCTTGTCCTAGTTGAGAGTGTAACTTTCTCAACTCACCTAGATGTTGACAGCTGTATTCTCTCTAACGAGGGCTTTTGTTTTGTTTTGTTTGTTTATTCTGTCGGAGTTTTTTTGTTCAGACACCAATTGATCTCTGAAGTCAGTGGGAGCCTGTGATGCAGCATTACACAGGAAATTAAACTGAGGACCTATTATCTTGTTGTTAAACTCAGTTAGCAGACACCATCTAAACTGGCTATAAAGTTTTTAATAACACACATTTATTACCCCTGGATCTAAAACACAGACACAGGTGATCCTATAACTCCCAGTATGTGTAAGATACCGGGCCACAGGCTGTGAGGACATCCCCCCCATCTCCTGTTCTGCTCTGTCTCTGAGAAGCTCTGCACTGCCACTTAGAGTTAGTGATGGGTATTTCAGTGAAGGAGAAGATATGGTTTTAAAAGGCATTCGCTGCTGCTACTGATCTCACCTATATTTCAACTCCAGGTCAGTATTCTGAAGACAATCTCGATTAGGAAGCATTACTAAAACTGACTTTTTAAAGACAGATTTGCAACACCAGTGAAAAATTGCAACTCACGTATATCACTTATTCCAGTGAACTAAATCATGTATCACCTGAGCACTGGGAATTGCCAGCCTGTGTGCTGGTGGCTTCCAGTGCTTCAAACCTTCAATGTGTCATAATACCCTATGACTCCTGTCGGTTTGAGAAGCACTTTTCCTATGTAAAAAGAAGGAGAATAGACATAAGTTTTACCTGCAAAAGCTCTTACAGAAAGTTTGTATGGGTAAGGACTGCTTGTGGGCTCAGATCTGCTCTTTACTGGCCATAAGAACCTGCTGCTATTCAGTCAGTCCTGTCTGGCTGATGAGAATTTTATTTCACACACACATGCAAAAAATTTTTTTCCTCAAATTTCTTATGAGTCTTTTCACTTTTAGAGTACTTTCTTTTGTCCTTACTTCTTTTTTTTCTGCTGCTCCTAGCATTGTTAGAGACAATAATAAATTACTATTTTTAAACAGTAAGCTAGCTAGACTTTTTTTTTTTTTTTCAGAAACCAATCATGTAATATGCATGGTTTGGGGTTATTAACCTCAGGTTTGTCAAGACAGCATCAGCTTTGAAACTAGGAGTCAGAGATCCCCTTGTAGGGTGATTCTTTTGAAAGCAGACATGACTTTACCTGCATTAACTGTGAAAGGAAGTACAGCAGATTTTCTTGACCCTCTTTCTTCTTTTCCAAACATTCTGTCCAGCTGAACCTGTATTGCACAAAAATGGCACAATATCACAAATCAAAGAAAAATAATCAACTTCTGCCTATCCTTGTGAGCATCAGACCAAGAATATTTAAGGCTGGAACTTGGTTGCAGTTTTTATCAATAAAATTAGAAACTGCATTTATCCAGTGCTTTCCTGCTCTAAATGAAGTGAATCGGTAGTCTTTGACGAGTGTGCCCTTTTAAGATATGTCGATGAATGCATTCTGTCCTGTCAATTTGAAGTTAGTTTCAATACTATTGTCATGGATTGTGATCTCAGCTGTACCAGACTTGGGCTGGTTTGCTCCCAACAAAACTTTATTGTGAAACAGCTATTGAGTCAAGGATATTGCTTATTTCAGTTCATAAAGTGGGTTTTTTTCCACCACATCCCATGAAGACTCTCTACATCCAAGTAAACAAAATAGCACACATGAGATACTAGAAGACCCCTCACAATCATAGAACCCTCGAATAGAATCCTAGAATCATCAAGATTGGAAGAGACTTCAAGATCATCCAGTCTGACCGTTCACCCAGTACAATCACTGTAATCCCTAAACCACTAAAACACATCACCCAGTGCCAGATCCAGACATCTCTGAACACCTCCAATGATGGTGACTCCAGCACCTCCCTAGACAACCCTATTTCAATGCCTAACTACTCTAACAGTGAAAAATTTTGTTCTGATATCTGATCTGAATTTCCTCTGGTCCTCTCACTGCAGGCACAGTAGAAGAGACCAGTTTGCACCTCACTGCAACCTCCTTTCAGGTGGTTTTACAGAGCAACGAGATCCACCCTGAGCCTCCTCTTCTTGAGACTAAACAAACCCGTCTCCCTCAACCGTTCCTCATAAGACAAGTTTTATAGACCTTTCACAAGCCTTGTTGCCCTCCACTGGACATGCTCCAGCACCTCAATGCCCTTTTAAAAGTGAGAGGCCTAATACTGGACATGGTACTCGAGGTGTGGCCTCACCAGTGCCAAGTACAGGGGGATGATCACTTCCCTGGTCCTGCTGGCCACACTATTCTTATACAGGCCAGGATGCCATTGGCCTTCTTGGCCACCTGGGCACACTGCTGGCTCATATTGAGCCGGTTGTCAATCAGAACACCCAAGTCCCTTTCTGCGAAACAGCTCTTGAGCCACTCCTCCCCCACCACTGCATAGGGTTGCTGTGACACAAGTGCAGACCCCATACTTTGTATTGTTGAACCTCACGTAGTTGTCCTTAGCCCACCAATTGACTCTGTCCAGATCTCTCTGTAGAGCCTTCCTACCCTCAAGCAGATTAACTCTCCCACCCAACTTAGTGTCCTCTGCCAATTTACTGAGGATATACGCCATCCCTACCTCCAGACCATCAATAAAGATGTTAAACAGGACTGGTCTCAAAACTGAGCCTGGGGGAACACCGCTAGAGACCAGCCACCAAGTGGATTTAGCTCCATCAAACACAACTCTCTGGGTTCAGCCTACCACCCAGTTTTTTACCCATTGAGTAATCAGCTACATGAGATTCCACATTTGAGAATGTTTGGTTTTCTACAAAATTCTTATTAAACTAGTATTCCAATATAAACAAAGAAATATTGCTTGTAGTTTTTAAACATAGTGATACATTTACGTAAAGTACTTAGAACATTACACAATTTTTTATGTGCATAATTTAGCATTACTAAAATATTTTCATTTGTAATACATAATGATCACAACTATTAATTCTGATAATTTCTTGCACTGGATTTGCAAGGGAAGGAAGCAAGGTTAGCAAAGTATTCAGCTTTTTGCAGAAAAAAGCATATTCTCTATGTTGCAGGGTTGAAAGGGTGGAGGGGAACATGCTGCTGAACACAAAATTGAGTTGTAAAATCCCTACTGCTGATGTTCAGCACCTAAAACACCAGTTATAAAAATAAGATGTGCCCAAGAATAGCTGGGACTGAGGCCAGAGGGCAAAGACTGACCCTCACCCATGGGGCAAAATCCTTCCTGGTTACACAACAGGGGCAGTAACCAGGTCTTGGGAACGCCCAGAGGCCACACAGAATTGCTGAATGAGGTCAGGTAACCACTGAAAGATGATGATGATGATGAGGTGATTAATGCAGAAGCACATCTTCCACAATGCAGCCAAGAGATGAGCCTATGAGGACTGCAGTGTTGTGAAATTATATTTATCAAAACTCCCTCTCTACCCTAAAGTTAAGGCAGTGTGACTGCTATCACAGCAGTGTAGCTGAAATGATTACTTTAGGAGCCATCTGGGATAAAGAGTTGAGGGAATAATTTTATTTATTTTTTTTGCAAGCAGAAGAAACCTCAAACGAAGTGTAGAGTGTCCCTAGACTCCCCAGTGGACAGCAATCTCAGTGTGTCTGTTAATCGTTTTCCCCCCCCCAAGAAGACAGCAAAACATTTCTCTGAAGGACAAGCAGATTTGAGAAGCTGTCACAGTAGCTTCAATTTTACTGTGAAGGGAAATCCTTATAAAAAGCTGGACCATAGTCTCAGTATAAAAGATTCCCCACCCCAGTCTGCCCAGTACTGCTGCCAGAAGCCCGTAATTGCTGTAATTTGCAAGTTTGATATGGAGGGGAACCAATGGAAAACTCCATCTGGGGCTGTGTAGTTGCTGAGTGAGGAAAATCCATAGGTCCAAATTGCTGGAAGAGCAAAAAATAGTTCCTTTCTCATAAATGAAATGTGGTTTTTTCTGAGGATTTTCAAGTAGGCTTGAAAATCTATTACTCAAAGGTTTGAAAACTTCATCAGCAAGTCATGACTTAATGCCTCTATTTGCATGAACACACACAATCAAAACTAAATGATTTAAGTTTAATCTACAATTTTTTACCACTCAAGCGAAAATTATTTCTTTGAAAGATTTCAGCATGCACTAGATGACACATCCGCCTTAAAAAAAATCTGAAAGCCTCATTTTTAGTGGATTTTATGCACTTACCTCTTTTGAATTTAATAACTTCTTTCTTGATTACAAGCTTATCATAAAAGATAAAGCAACCAAGTAAGAGCATGATATATTTGCACTTAGTGCAAATGGTAATTGTGTTCTCCTGGATAAGGATTTTCAAGAGACTCCTAGCTTGTACAGCCATGCCTTCTATTAGGGAAACTAGATGAGAGTTGAATATTACCTCTTAAAATTCTGTAGTCTATTCAGGGAATCCATCTTCATTTTAATTTCACTTTCCTCTGTAGGGTTAGAAATTATTTTACAGCTCTTAGAATTTGAAGGTATTTTAGGGTTTCATTTTTTTTGAAAACACAGACATGACAAATATCCCATTCTTCAAGATAGATGGATCTTCAAAATTCTGTTTAACTGTGAATGTGGTCTAAATATTTTCTTCTTTCATGAAAGCTATTAAGACTAAAGGTTATTGTGAGGCTATTTACGCTAGTCTAAGTATCGGTGAACAGAAATTATAGGGTCATATACATTTTATAACTCGCTTTGTTAACATGCAGGAAGACAGGATGCAACCACTGTATGTCCCTAATTTTCAAGGGAAAAGGTGATGAAGGCAGTGCTGTCATTTAAATAAATACATAAAGCCTTTTCCTTAATATTGAAAAAGTTTTAAGCATTCACAGTGTGATTACAGAGATTTTAGCTCTTAGAGGTTAAAAACTGCCTTGATTTTCCAGAATAGCAAACAGAAGTATTTACTTATGCCATTGCTACAGTTGCTTTCCACAACAGTAAAATGTTGCAAAATGAGAAAATAGCAGTTAGATCTATGCTCATTTTGGAATAAACACAGCACTTGCACAAAGGCTTATTGCAACAACAAATGTATTAGTAATTTATCCAGATCTTTCAATATAAATAGTTTCTTCAAGAACTTGTACAGCTTAGTAAAATAGAAATGTGTAATAGAAAACAAGCATCCAGACCTTCTGTGGTCTTATTATATTGTACTTGCATTTAATGAAGTTGTGCAACTCTGCAGCCCTATTTCACCCCATGAAATCCATGTGTATTGCTTTGAATGAGCTCTCACCATCCTCGTGGGAGTGGTTACTTCCCTTAGAAATCATTTGACATTGAGTGCTCTCCCTGTGTCTCTGAAACAGAAAAAAATGGCAAACAATCTGCATTTTGACTTAGAAACTAATTTATGAGAAAGATCATTGGAGTCAAGTATGCTGAAACACAAGTCTCTGAAGAGACTCGGCAGGCACCAATCTGAGGCGGAAGAGATCTCCCCATCCAAGCCCAGACAGCAAATGCTGACTTGCAGAGCTGTGCTCTCAAGAGTTGTCCTGCCCTGAAGCTGATTGTTCTGCAATACTGTGGGATGAGCATGACAGCATTTAACAACCACTTTACAAAATACGGTCATCACGCAACACAGCAAGTGGAAAAGAATTGGGCTCTGGTGGTCCATTCCTGCTTTTTGTTTGGAGGGGTGGGATATCAGCCGATAATTACATTTCTAGTAATGACTTGATCATCACACTTACAATCAGCTGAATAATTTACAAGCATTGCAGAACAAACAAACAAAAATTCCCTCTGTCATTGGAAAATCACCTGGTTAGGAAGAAGAGACTAACTACAGATAGACATGGCTTTGCTATAACTTTTAGAATATTACTGAAGTTTTGCTCTGAATTAACTCACTTCTCTCTGACCCTGACATAAAACATTTATGTGTTGAAAGAAATTAAAA
>JAWWLV010000088.1:95573285-95598788 GCA_035041135.1 Platyrinchus mystaceus | reverse complement strand
CCTTAGGGGCTGACGAGCTCCATCTACCCGGGGGATTGTCCCTGAAGCAGGACCGGGAATCGAACCTGCGACCTTGGCGCTGAGAGCACAGCATCTTAACCACTAGACCACCAGGGGTCCCCAGATCCACTACAAGTTATCATTAACTGTCTCATACGAGACAGATACAATCAGAATCTGCCTCAAGAAAGAAAAAACAAACCAAACGAAAGAAACTTGGGAAGTGCCTTATCATATCAGTCTTCTGGCTTTTATAGATACCTTTTTTCTCTGTGCTTTCCCAGGCTTTAGGGAATCCAAGTTCAGCTGTGCATGAATGTGCTTCATGTTTTCTATACAGCTGTCTATCAGGTCAGCTGGAAGACAAAAATCAGTAACATTTATAATTACATTCACAATCAAAAACATTTTAAGAAACACAAAATATCTTTCTGGCAATGATCTTGTTGTTATCAGGAAGTAACTAACAGTTTCTGAGATGAATTGCATCCAGTTGAATGATCTCGAGAAGCCAGAATACATTTGAGTCCTCTTGCAACAGAGTCCCATGGAGAGGAATGCCAAAAGGAAGGACTGGTAAGATCAAGAGAGGAAGATGATTTGAGAAGGAGAGGATAACAACTCATAACTCTTCAGGATATTTTCAGTGATGCTGCTTAGAAGAGTGAAGCTTCAAGAAGTTAGAGCATCCATTTATATTACCCAATCCTTCCCTAATAAGGTGCAGCAGATTTGCTGCACCTGTAGTGGGACAAAAGAAAGCAATTGTTCAGGTGACTCCAAGTGCAAAATATTGAGTTAGGTTCTTTTCTTTAGATCTAGAGTCTTTAATTCACTACAAGATCATGGAGTGACTTCATGAGGGGACAAGGTAAGAGCTACAGATGTTGTCTATCTGGACTTCCTTAAGGCTTTCGACATGGTTCTCTACAACATTCTTCCAAATCAGAGGATTATGTAATTGACAGGTGGACTGTACAGTGGCTGAGGTCGTCAGATGCTCACTCAGAGGGTAAGGAGTCAGTGGCTCAAAGTCCAGATGGAAATCGGTAACAAGTAGTGTCCCTCAGGGGTCCACGTTGGGACCTGTTCACCAATAACATAGTGGGATTGAATGCACCATCAGTTGCATAAGTTTTCAGATGGCACCAAGCTAAGCAGTGTGACTGACACACCTGAGGAATGGGATGCCATTCAGAGGGACCTGGACAAGCTCAAGAAGTGGGTCCAGATGAACCTCATTATGTTCAACAAGGTCACGTGCAAGGTGCTGGACTTGGGTTGGGGCAATCCCAAGTATCAATACAGGTTGGAGGATCAAGGGATTGAGAGCAGCCTTGCTAAGAAGGAATTGGGGCTGCTGGTGGACGAAAAGCTGGACATGACTCAGCAATGTGCACTTACAGTCTAGAAGGCCAAATGCATCATGGGCTGCATCAAAAACAGCATGGTCAGCAGGTTGAGGGAGGGGATTCTGCCCCTCTACTCCCCTCTGGTGAGAGCCCACCTGGAGTGTTGCATCTAGCTCTGGGGCCCCCCAGCACAGAAAGGGCCTGTTGGACTGAGTCCAGAAGAGGACCACAATAATGATGGGAAGGATGTAATACATCTATGAGGGCAGGCTGAGAGAATTGGGATTGTTCAGCCTGGAGAAGAGAAGGCTACAAGGAGAGCTGATTGCAGTCTTTCAGTACTGAAAAAGAGCATATAAAAGATGAGGAGAAACATTTTAGCAGGGCCTGTTGCAATAGGATAAGGGGTAAACATTTTAAATTATGAGAGAGCAGACTTAAGACTAGATATGAGGAAGAAATTTCACAATGACGATGGTGATGCAGCCTTACCCAGTTGGGTCTTGTCAATGTCCGAAGACAGAGAATGAACACTATGTCTAGCCTCTGCCTTACTGCCTTCAAAGGTTTACTTACAGGCAGTCTGACTCTCAAGTTTTAATTTATGCCCATTCTCTCTCATCCTCCTACACCATGCACTGCTGTGACAAACCTGGCTCTATCTTCTTCAAAATCTCACAGGTATGGGAAGACGGTCATTATGTCCTCCCAAAATCCTATTTTCTCCAAGTTGAACACAGTCAGTTCCTTCAGCCTTTCATCTAAGGACAAGTCGACACAACCACCCCTGGTGGCCCTCTGCTGAACTCACTCCAGTTTGTTGACATTTCTTGTACTGGGCCAAAACTGGATGCACAGTTCTAGATTTAGTGTAACAAGTGACAAGTAGAGGAAAGGTAATCCTTTCCCCTTGATCTGCTGGCTGTGTTCCTGTTAACACAGCCCAGAATGCTGTTAAGTCTTCTCATATTCAGCTTGCTGCCTACCAGGCCCTTTTCAGCTCTCCAGTCAGCCTCTACTGGTGTAGGGGTTGCTCCTTTCGAGGTGCAGGACTTTGCATTTTTAACTTAAAGTAGTCCTTAAGAGCTGAACAGGTGATATTAGAGCTACAGGTGTCTAATGGATTCTGGTTTGAATCCCAGAAGTCCTATTCCTCTTTTTCTAAGATGTATATTACATGACAGCAAGGATGACTTGAAGACTGCTCAAGCACAGAACATAATGCACTTCCTGAAGCGGAAGTGTCTTCACAGGAAGTCAGATCTTAGATGATCTAGTAGGTCATCAACAGAAGAAGGAACCAGATTGAAGTGAGGGCTGAGTACAGCGCCAATACACTGAGAAAGCACAGGATTTGAAGTTCAGTGTTTTCTGCCACTATTGGGATCAGACATTCAATAGATATGTCTAGGCTATCTCCTTCAATGCAGCAGGAAAAAAATCAAGTGGGAGATATAAGGAACAAGAAAGCACCCAAGACAAAGTGAATTTGGACTGATCAACAAGTATTAAAAGCATGATACATGTTAAAAGCAAATTAAGCCCTCTCCCCGTATTCTAGAGGGCACAAAAAGCCTTTGATTAGAAGTTGGTTTACTACTGTAAATTTAGGAATGAAAGATATTGCATAGCAAGGGAAGAAGGTCCTACTTAAACTGTAAAATGGGACTAAATAAACAAAGAGGCAGGGAAGAACAAAGCTGAGAAAAAGACGTTTCTTCTTGTCTAGCTACAGCCAGAACTGAGAATACAGGGCATACTTTCACATACAAAAGTATTGGCATAGCGTAAAAGAAGAAATGGAAGACACTGCCAGTAAAAAATCTCCAGTTTCAAATGGATGAACATGCCATTAGTGGTAAAAGCTCATGGGACCCTTCTCATTCTAACACAGAGCTGTGACTTCACCACAAGTTTTTAGACTGGCTATAACATAATATTTTATTCGCAGCTGAAAACTTTTAGCTATTAATAAGATTTTGTAACAAAAATCTGAAAAAAGCCCTGCCACTGAAACCTAGGTCTTTTGCTTTGACAAAAAACGTTATGATTTAAAGATAGCATGTAAAACATCTGCAAGCATTTGACTCGCAAATCATTTAACATACATTTTGAAATGCTCACCTTCCAAAGCACATTTCTGGGCATTTTTACTGACAGCTAACAAAGACAGCAGTGCATTTGTAGCAACTTCTTTCAGCACATCCTTTGAAGATTTTCTTTCACAGACCTACAAAAAATGCAATTTCAGTACCGAAATGAAAAAGTGGCTATACTAAAAATAGTATTCATATCTATAAATAGGTTGTCATAGTCTATATTTTCATTTGGATGATTCATTGTTACATTCCTATATGGAGTTCTTTCTATATATATTCATATTTATAGATGGTCTGCATTAAAGTGTTTCATTATTTTTTGTAATTAAAATGGTTTTTTAAAATTAATTTTTCTTTTTTTGCTTGTAAGCCCACTCCTCTTACTTTTTTCTTAACATTTTACCTAGATTCCCAGCCCAGGCATTCCAGACTTTTCCTAATATTCAAGGTTTGCTATTGCAGACAATTCATTGATGTGCCTTTAGTGCAATCTTACTTTCCTTCAACACAATGATGGAGACATCAAATACAGTGAAATTCCTTAGAGTAAAAATATCACTGATAATTATTTTAGATACTCTTCTAAACACTGAAAATAGTAGTTTGTCTTATTATTGTGAGGCCTTTGTAAGCATCAAACCTTTTCTAATAACATAAGTATAAACTCTCTGTTTTCGAAGGAATATTTATCTGGAGTCATATAAAAAGATAGTTGAAAGACAAGTCTGTGCTTCATATATTATCCACTGGAGAATTTTTTCCATCTAGCAATTTTCCCTAAAATATCATGCCAATACTGACATCCAATAAAATGGCAAATGACATGCCTTGTAATCGGAAGAATATAGTAAAATAAGAACAGTTGCTGGATCAGAGTAAAAAGAAAAACATATTTTAAAGTTAGTCAAAAATACATCATCTTAAGAAAAACTTTATACTTCAGACAGAAATCTTATGAGTATCTATCCAGAGGACCTCACAGATTTCACCCCTACTTACATCATGTATTAATGGCCTAAGAAATTTTTCAAATTTTAATATGCAATAAAATATCAATGTAAGCTCTAGGATTATCATTTATTAAAGTGTTCACTGCAACCAGGAGTGAAAAGGTCAAGAAAAAGACTAGTAAGTTGATAATTTGAAAAAAACCCAACAGCTTATTGATAAGGACAAGTGACACCACATTAAAGCACCAAAGCATGGATTGGGTTCTGCATTTATAACCAATAAAAAATTTACATTTAGACTACAACTGTTTTTACTAGATCCAGTGTGAAATCTCTGTTTAGAGGCTACAGAGCCACAGTGCTGCAACACAGCAGCAAAGGAACACAGTGCATGTGACAGATGTTAGCTCTATCAGGACAAGTCTTGATAGGAGTAAGGTTATTCTACAAAAATTCAGCACCCACAGGAAGAGAGGAGATGAAGTGATACTAAGAGAGCATTATTTTGGTCACACCATCCAATATGCATGAATAAATGTCAAATAAATTACGTTTTACATAGCAAAATAGCTCTAGCTAAGATACTTATTAACCAAAATAGTTGCAAGACAACGACTCCAGAACATTAGAAATCATAAGCTACATTATATGAAATGTGCATCTTTCACACAAACACTACAGTTTGAATCATGGCTCACTGTTATTGTTACAGTGACAAACTGCACATGTAACTTTGTGTATTACTAAGTAATGGAAGACTTTTTAACAATCCATAAATAAGTGAAGGATGCAAATACAAAGGAGGTAAAAGAATCTTTTAGGGTAGTGTACAGAAGTATAAATAAAAATAATGAGATTACATTAATCAAGACAGACCATTTAGAACAAGTAGCTAGGAAAAAAACCATCTTGTCACCATATATATTATGTTGGGCAACAAGTTCCTAAAAGAATTAGTGAAAATATGCTACCTGGCCAACATAAAACTAGGTCGGAAAATACATTAATGTGTGCTCCTTAAATACAACAACACTGATCTTATGTTACCATGGAATGAATTAGAAGGCTTAATGATTCATTTTGTTTAAAAAATTTTACAATGGCAGCTGTTAAAAACAATGGGAATAATTATGTCTCAAACCATAATAATATTATTACATGTTTGGAAAATCAGGGGAGAAAATCGTGTATTGGTATTTGGCCAGAGATATTCTATCTATGTATCATCTTCTCTGTGTAAGATTTCACACCATATTGTTGCAACATAATTGCCTTGCAAGGCACTTCCTAGAAGTTGCTTCTTTGCAATTGTTCCATCTTATTACATGAATTTCAAAAATGAGTGTAATAGATGTGTCAAATTAAAGATAACTTGGTTTATAACTGGAAACGATTTTTCATTAGGTAACCACAAATTTTTTTTTAACAAAATACAAAAATGCAAAAATTTTGTATTTCAAAATGTCAAATTTTAAATACCTGAATAATTAATGCA
Source organism: Platyrinchus mystaceus (assembly GCA_035041135.1). Classification (NCBI taxonomy): domain Eukaryota; kingdom Metazoa; phylum Chordata; class Aves; order Passeriformes; family Tyrannidae; genus Platyrinchus; species Platyrinchus mystaceus. The sequence continues at coordinate 95,592,892 of JAWWLV010000088.1, read as the reverse complement.
GTAAGTTGAGTTACTGATGCCTGGCATCCTTCAACATGCTCCAGAAGAAAGCTAATAGTTGGATTCTGACATATGCTCAGTTTATCTTGGAGCTGTCTTCTTCCTTCTTCATTCAAAAGGACAGAGAGGAACTGTAAACTAGCCACATATAAAGCAGGATATGTGGTAGACAGATGAATACAATCAGAAATGGTATCTGAAAGGTTTAAAAAAAAATTTCACATTTCATTATGAATAAAGCTCAAGTGCTTTGGAACTCAGAAAGACTTATCAAATAAAGTGTGTGAGCCAAGAGGCAGTAATACCTGTGCATTGCACAAGGAATACTACAAATTCTGTGCATCTAGTAAAACTTTAAAAAATCTAAGAAAGAAAAGTTTGAGTTTTATAAGGTTTGAATGAATTAATTGCTCTGCATTGATTTGACCATAAAACAAAAAAAATAATTTCCATTTCACTCAAATCACTCATTTGTTCAACAATTTTCTGAACTCTCCTCGCTTTATTCAACGGCTTACATTATAAAACCAACAGTATCCATCAGTTGCTTTATGTACAATTGGATTGGGATTCACTAGATCACTTAATATGCACCTTGTTGAAATTACAAGCTTGTCTGTACTATGCTCATACTTTAATATTAAAACATGTCACAGAGTCTTGTCTGACTATGCAAGTAACTAATGAAAGAATAATTGAAACAAACAAACCCCTGTATAATAATCTTGAATTCCCATGTCTCTTATCTCCCCTCAAAACTTTGCTTTCATTTTATGCAAGATATTTTAAAAAATAGGGAAAAATGAAGTGGTAATGGATCATTTCACAAATACCATATTTGGATAAGGCTTACAACTAAAATCACTAACCCACACCAGCAAAGAAAACTTCTGAATTTATCTGGATGTTCAAAAGTTTGTCTGATGATACTAGAAAAAGTTATGAAAATTCAGTCAACGAAACAAGTCAGTCAAGCTCTGGACATATCTGGCTCTCATTCTGGATATCTCATTGGTCATTACTTAATAGCATCTAAACAGGAATGACTCTCTTTTCTCCTGTTTGTTTTATTAGTTGCTAGGTTAAAATATACCCAGGAATAGTCATTACCAATTACTGCTGTACAATGATTTGTAAGGGCTGCTGTCACAGATGGAAATGATATCTGGCCACTTTTCCACAATAATGTAGCTAGAAGGCTGAAACAGTCTACCCATGTTTCATGAAGTACAGACGTTAACTCAGTATCTGCAAAGACAACATAGAAAATCAACACATTTACAAATGTGCACAAACCTGGAAAGCTAAGCCTGACAGCAAGTGTCAATTTACATGAAGGAGGTCCATAAATGAAGACCTGCCTCTGTCTGGTTATACTGGAAACAAAGTACTTCATTACCTAACCCATCTTTGGGGCGTATGGTGAGAATCCTGAAGGTATTTTCCAAGAGAGGTTTCAGCAGTTCATTCTGGATTACAAGCTGGGAGTCCACCAATAAACATGATTTTAGAAGCCTGGACACAGATGACAAGTATTGAAGTAGTATTATGACCTGTTAAATATTAACAGAAAGATATGAAATAAAGCCATATATTTACACCTTCCACAGTAATTTAAATTTATTCACATTATATCAACTGATTCATAATATTTTGAGCTAATATACACCACTTTAAAATAAATAATAGGACATAAATTAAAAAAGTGTTCTCTTAATTTTTACTGTTGAAGATGAAACAGAATCCTTAGTTTGGAAGCACATGCATGGAATCAATTTTCTAGTAACAAAGGTTTCCTGTGAGAAAGTTATGACTCTCACTACATGTACAGCAGCATACTCCTTGGAAGCTCATGAAGAAAAACATAAAAATGGTCATCAATATTAAGAAATACATGCATACTTCCTGAAAACAGAAGTTCAATTTGAAGTTTTAGGAAAAATTACTCCTGACATATTTATTTATTCTCATGAGATTTCTGCAGAAAACACATTTCTTTAATTACAGGAGTAATTTTCTTCAAAGTATTATCTGAATGCAGAGCAAGAGAAGCTATAAAAAGGTGCTGTGCCATGAAACAGTATGTTCTATATGTTGTATATATAGTACTAAATGCGATAAAAAAGTAGTTCTATCAGCAGAAACCCTATATGGTTTGCAATACATCAAAATTTTGAAAACTATGTAAGTGTCCGTAGGATCAGAGACAAAACAAAGCAGCCAGGTTTGTTGCAGTGTATATGTCAGTAACTGTACCTGGCTTGTACTTCAATACCATCTACAGAAATTCTATTATATCATTTCTTTAACGGTTAAACTTAATTTATATTTTTAAAACACAACTAATTTTCAGTTTTATGGTTCTAACATAGTTCTAACACAGAAAATAGTTATTCTGTATTGAATAAAATTGTTTATATTCACTTAAGCCTTGATAGAAGTGCAGAGATTCACATGAGTGTAGCCTATAGCAGCATGTCTGGACTATGTTAATGATATAGATTATGCTAACATAATTAATTTCATAACTTCAAAAAATTAGAAAGTAACAAATGCTTCTCTAACCTGAGCTTTTACATGTTCTATATGACATGGATGACCCAATGGAGTCTTCAGTTCCATGATACATCTCTCAACCAGATTAGCATTTACAAGACTAAAATAAAATAAAGTTGGTTAGAAATACAGTTAAATAATTAAACATCCTACTAACTTAACATTCCATAAAAGAGAACAATATAAATAAACAGTACAAATAAAATAAGAAGCACTTACTGATAAACACCACCATTTTAAGAAAGTCTAGTGCAATGACAACTATAAAAGCAGTTAAGTTGTTTCAAAATAGTTAGACTAATATAAATTCCAATAGCTGTTACTGTACTGGCAAAAATCAATTGTTTCTATTTGATTGCTTATTTTCTTTTCTCTAGAAGAATAAACAGCTCTGATATAATATAAACTGTATTCAAACCAGAGTTGCTGGGGGTTTGTTTGTTTGGGTTTGTTTCATTTTTTCCATTATTTGCACTAGGAAGACCAACCATAAAAGCTCTTGAAAACCTTTGCAAAAAAATTGAACTAATTTTTCATGCTTCATTTCAGGACTTCCAAACATCTTCTACAGATAAAAGAATTCTTTATAGTAGAAGTGGAAACATGAAATACAATCTGAAGACTATTTTGAAGTAGTTCCTTCTTTTAGAAGAATCAGAACACTAGGATTTCACATTCATACTTTCCCAAAACTGGCCAGTGTTATTTACTATCTTTTAGTGTGAGTCCTTGGCTCATCTTCAAAATATTTCATGCAATTCAACTGAAATGATCTGCATTTTCAAATACCTGACTATATTATGTATTGCTTTACTAAAAAATAAACTAAAAATTACCCATACAAAATGGATGACTAAATGGTCATCTAGACAAAAACCTAGAACATTATGAAAGGAACACAGTTGTCCTGCAGAAGACAGATACCACAAATTGAATCACCAATGTGGCTACCTATTCTGTGAAAAAAAAAAAATAATCATGATTCTTTTCTTTAGTGGACTGTATTTTTTAAAAAAGGCGTTTCTAAACACCTCAGAAGCAAGAAGTGATCAATATGTTTAACAGTTTTGGTAAGAAACACAAGTAGATCTCATTTGAATCTCTATTGCTACACCCTGTTTATAGTTCAACAATTATTGATCTCATACCTGCTGAGAGCTCTTAGCAAATGTGCTTGCTGAAGAGCAATTCCAGAATCTTTTGGCATGACAACCAGCAGGTTGTGAAGAAGGCTGCAAACAGCTGACAAAAGGGCAGGTGTGACTACACCACGCTTTTTAGACAGAGCAGCAGACATGGGAGAAGCATGTTGAGCTGGAGATTCTGTTATGGTTGTATCACTTTGACCTAGAGAGTGTTTAGTTAAAAAAAAAAAACACCACAGAAGATTAAATTACAGCAATTACATAAAACAAATTTCTTATTATTTTTCATAAAACATTCAAGTCCTCTCTGTATTTAAATTGCATAGTCTGGAATGAATGAAAAAAAACAAACCCAAAGAAATCAAACACAGAAAATAGTTCTGAATAGTACCGTTCCCTCTACCAGACACTAATAATTGTTAGAGACAAACAGTAAATTTGGAGAGACATAAATTCTCATTCCTTAACAGAAAAATATTTTGCATTTGTACACAGCTCTCTCTACAAAATTATTTTACTTGTATTTTTTTCATTATATTCATTTTTATCTTTCTACATACAAAGAGAATGATGTATACATCTCTGTGTGTGTGTGCACTTGTGTGTGCATGTATATATATGACAGCTTTACCATGACTGATTGTTTTGAAAGGGTGACTAGATGCCAGGAATGGAACCTAAATCTTGAGTTACATTTCAAGCAGTACCAACAATTTTCACTTATTTCTGTCAAATGTATTTCACCCTATTTCATTTTAGAGCAAATGTTTAATGTTTGTTTTCTAAAACAACCACAGGAAGCATCAATGATCATTCCAGCAATATGCAAGCTGTATAAATGTACAGCATGGACAAATACTGAAATAAGGGCAGGCCAATACATTGTATTCATCATGATATACACAACTCAAGCTTGACTTACCTTGTGCCGTAAGTCGATCAACTACAGTTTCAGGAATAAAACTGGTTGAACTTGTTGGAACTGTTGCCTGAAGCTCAGTAACACTCCCCAGTGATGGTGATGCAGACAGAATCTATGAAAGCCATAAAAAGGAAACTAGTTGATTCCAGCTTTTATAGACTAGTCTTCTATTTATACTTTGCTCGGAACAAGGGAGCAATCTACCATAAACAACAAACCCACAAAACAAAAAATGGTGTCAATATTACTGTTCAAAAGCAATTTGATTGAATTTTGTCCACTACGTATATAATAAACATCCAGTAATTGAAACTACTGAAAGATGTGCAATATGAATAGACTGAAACATTTCAGTTAAAAACTGATCAATGCCCATGTCACTGGAAATTCCTCCTCTTCATCCTTCTTTTTCATCCATATAATTGACTCAACCTACATTTGGATAAAGATAGAAAGACATTACTGAAGCATTTAAAGTCAAATTTTTCACGGACTATTTGCTCTACTGAGAACATCAGCACTTGTCCGTTTGTACCAGAACACGCTCAGATAAAAATATCACAAGCACATTTGTCACCAGTCAGAGTTGATGTCCCAGAGTCTTTCTAACTCTGCATACTTCTCTCAACCTTAATCCTGCAATCCTTATATTTATTGATTTCATAATGAAGACATGAGATATTTACATGACAGTAGATAACTTTATGGTCATACCACTTCCATGCTCCCCCTACAATTTTATGTCATCTACATTATGAATTTTGCACACTTTCAAAGTTCTTAATGCTCTTACTACTGTGTTTAAAACCACAAGTTTTAGATCAGAAGAGTCACCAGAATCTTTGAATCTACAGTCACCAGCTTTTGTAATTGTAAGACCTGTGACCTGTTTCACAGCATGGGACAAGCATCCATCATGTCAAGACCCTTTTCACTTCTGGTTTTTATTTTCTAGATGGACAATTCACATGAAATAATTTTCTTCAAGCGTGTCACTACACAATGCAAAGAATACAGAACGTTGGGGAACCCAATGAAATGCCAACACAGTTACAGATTGAAGAAGAATGTTATTAGACTTTTCCTCTCAGTGAGCTTTCTAAGGAAGACAAACATTTCAGAGGTTTGGTTTTTTTCTTCTAAGTTTTGTTAGAATAACAGTTGGAATAGTAGGAAATGTAAAAAGTGACTTAACTGACAAAAAGGGTGGAGAGAAGGAAATCACAGATTACTCCCTTCCTAGTTACTGTATACTTGTAACCTGTATGTTTTAACTCCCTTCTCTCCCCCATTTGCTTCTGGTCTCCCACTGTTATTCATCCTACAGTCTTGAATCTTTCTCCTCAAGCTTGCTCAGTTGTTCCCCCCAAAAAGCCAGGAGGTTATTGTAACATATAAAACAGTAAAATTTAGGAGGTGTGTCCAAAACTCAGGATTCACATAGAGCTTGGGTCACATAAACACTAAAAACAATGCTTGGCTAAATAATTTTCTTGTTAGCAAAATGCAGTACCAGACTGTACTGAGCAATTGAAATTCAAATTCTATTTTAATTATACAAATAAAAAACCATGTTTGCCGACTGAAATAAGCTATTTAAAGTTTTATGCTTGCTAATTTAAATAATTATTAAAATCCATTATTTATATTAAACCAATTGAGCTTGACACATGGTAAATTCTGCATTTATTCAGTGCTATACTTCGATTCCAAGCATTCTAATAGGTGAGAAAACCATAAATCTTTTCCTTAAATAGTAAAATCCCGAAACGTAGCTTCTAACAGTCCATATGGTCCTTTTAAAAGAAGTAAAGCCCTAAAAGGAATTATAACTATACTGAGAGTTGTCTTACAGATATTATTATGAATTATACAAGCTTTCACATATTAGTAAATAGTATCAGCTACATTGCACAACAATTCTTTATCTTCTACAACTGTTTAAACACTTCGGGGAAGGAAATAACAAATTCTTAGTTATGTTAAAAAAATAAATAAAAAAGAAATCAGTGAAAGCTTTATCTGGGTAGAAAAATATCAGCTTCCTGCACTGATGAAACATTTATTGGTAATTGCTTCACTGTGGGAAATAGGTTAAAACCATAATTTTTCTGCTATCTTAACAGAAAACACGCAGCAACACAATGAAGTTGTTTCCACACTCTTCTGCCTTCCAGGAAAAAAAAAGATATTACTGCTTTTATAAATCACCTTTGATAAGGATGAAGTGGGAGTCTGAGACATAGTATCTAGTAAAGGATATTTACTACAGCCACCATACTGTTTCTGGGAGCAATGAGGCATTGTGTTCCCTAACAGTGAGAATTTGGAAGGGGGTTTAATAGGGGAAAAGGTTCATGTGTGTGGAGAGGGAGATGACGACTGCAGATTAGAACTAATTCAAAAGAATACAGAAATTGTCAGAGTGGAAACACAGGAGAAATGCAAGGGTTTTGCCATTTATCTACTAGATAGGAATAAAAGGTCTTTTCTTAACCTCTAGTACAAAAATCCCTCTGGCATTGCTTTAATAGGCTTGCAGTGATTAATTCCATTCAGTTCTCCTTTCAAAGGTTTAAATCACTAAACTGTAAAACACTCTGGTAACCACGGTTCCAGAAAATAAAGCACATATTTTTATAAAATAGAAACAAGATTTCATAGAAAAGAATGGCCATGACTTAAAGCTATCTGGGAAATGTCTGTAGATCTTTAACACGCACCATTTTTAGCTCAAGTTTTTAAATAACTGCTCATTTTGCTAAGCTGTCCCAGGCACAGACCAGCCCTAGAGTATTTATGCAGTGTGAAGCAAATTGGTATCTCCATGCAGATTGGTGGTCTTTTATCATATAAACTAAACACAAAACAAATGTTGGTTAAAATAAGAGTAAGGATTTGCATTCCATAATGATAACCTGAGTTAATGTTTAAATTATTAATTCTATAATAGGCCAACATTTTTAATCTTATAAGAACTGGACTTCTTGCAGTATCCACATTCCAGTTCACATAAAAATTAATTTGACAAAAATCTGTAATCCACTGGGATCTTAAAGACACAAAATACAGTGCATATGAGTTACCAGAGTACAGACAATTCTTTTTACATGATGTTGAATCATTGATTTCATCCCACATGGCAGTTCTTTACTCTACAAAATGAGGAAAATTTTATCTATGGTACCTGTAGGATCTCTGACTCCCTTTTAATTTTCTCAATTTTTCTTTTTGCAAATTTGGGGAAAAATTTGGGAACAGAGGAAAAAAGATGAAGCCAAAAATTATTTATTTGCAATTTTCACTCAAGGTTTTATGACCCTATGTGAAATCAGCTCTTGATATCAGACAGCTCAAATATACTGATTACATGAAATCTGAAAGCAGAGAAAACTAATAGTGTGTTAGGAATAGGAATGGATATGAACATACCGAGAACAATTTTATTTTTTTCTCTGATATCAAAACATCAGAGAAGAGTTTCTGACAGAAACAATCCAACTTGGTTTGATGGCTGGTTCTCAGCTATTTGTGGCTGTTGTCATAAAAGCTGTACTATGCACCAAAAAAAAAAAATTGTTTGCCTTCCATAAGACCTGCAGATTCCTTTTCATCTGAGATGGGTAAAGCATGCCATCTTGTGGGCTTGGAATAACGACATCATCCTGCTGCCAGCAACACGCAAATTTTAACAACAAACTTCTACAAACTTCTGGTTGACTTCACAAATGTATTTCTTTTAATTATACATCAAAATTGAAAGCTTTGGGTCAAACTTTAGGCCAAAAATTTGAATTTACATAGGAATAAATTAAAAATGTCTGATTTCAGGACAAGTTTGAGTTTTCAAAAGTATTTCCTAACTTTACTAGATAGACACAAGATAACTGCCCTCTGAAATATAGTTTGCAATTAACCTCAGTTAAAGTTACATTCCTCCATTTTTTTTTTCCTAATTAATACTGGCACTGGAGCATCACACCTCTGCATTTTGCCATCCAGCTTGGAAACTTATAATCTGTCATGTCAGCAGAGGTATTTTTTAAAGATAAGAAACTTAGTTAATATATTTAAAAAAAAGAGTTTGCAGCTGCTAAAAGGGTCCATGAAGGATGAATGCAAATTAAATTAGCTTCCAGAAATGACAACCAGAAGTCTTTGTGAGATATCTTTATATGTATTGAAGAAAGAAGGAAAACAAAACAAAACACAAACTTTTATAAAGCTCTCATGGTTAGCTTTAAGATTAAAATCTTAGCAAATATGAAGTCTACCATATGAGGAAGACTGATACAAATGAGTGTATCTTAGTATTACACTGTGCTTTCCACTTTTAATAATTAGCTGTCCAGCTGTTGAATGGAATCGTTGAGCTAAGCCTTCATGTGAAACTATGATGCTACTTTACACATATAAATATAATACATTAATTTGATCTCGTAGATTACAAATTATTCTTTCCCTACTGAAGCAGAAGAAATTTAATGTAATAAACTCTTCAATTCTTCATAAAAACTCAAGCACAATTTTAAGTACTTCAGATACCCGGCCCTGATAAGAATTGCTGAAATGTAACTTTTCCTTCAAGTAACATGAACAAAACAAGATGAAATTTGTTCAACTTTCACTCCTATAAGCAAGTGGCACTGACTTTATTCAGTAAAAAGAAATCTGAAAGAACTGCTTTTAAAAGACCTAAAATACTTATGTAAATATTTTAATCAGCAATCATGATAGCATATACGTCCTGATTTACATGCACTTTTATTTATTTTAATCTTCAAATTTGAATATTTGTGCTTAAAATAACCCTAAGGGGCTGGGAGGGGTGTGTTTTAGATTAATGAAAATAAAATTAATTAATAAAAACGTTTGCTTAATACTAGCATATAATTTTTCCTTAATTATTAAAAACATGCCAGATAACAGTATCAGTACTAGACAGCAATACATTTATAATAGAGAAGGAAAACAGTAAGAAAATTATACTTGTGAAATATTTTGAAACAAAACTTCAATACTGGCTTTTGTGTTTTTATTTTATCATGTTCAAGAGCAAAACTGGGCATAGCTATTTTAGTCAATAAGATCTTGCGATTTACCAGCAATTGTTATATCAGCACGGGCATCTGTTTAACAGAAATGAGTGATGATAATCTGGCTTCCATAATCGACTGGATGGTTATTCATAAATGAAACATTTTTGAATATAAAACTAAAACTTATATCCTACGAAAGTATTTTCGGAATCCAGAGTTTATTATGACACAGAATACCCAACGTACTTATATGGTTTTGATTGATCCAGTTCTGTTGCTGTGTCATGTAAATACAAGTTCATGCTGAAAGGACAGTGTGGATAAAAACAGCAGAAATGACAACTAGAGATAGAGATGACTGTACTTTTTAAATAAAGCCAATTACAAAGTAATCTCTATAGAATATGTCTTGTTGTGAGAAGCTACAGAATTTAGCACTGCATTTAGCTAGTCAAGGTAAGCTATCTTATGTATTTTTTGCTGAGGTTAATAACCATAAAAGGTTTTTCCAGCATACTGAAGTTACTTTAGAGTAAATTTCAATTTAGCTTTGGCTAATTTCTGATTGATTACAGGTTTTGTGTTTGGTTAGAGTTTTTTTAACATTTGTAAGAGTGCTAATTTTCTTAAAAGTATTTTACTAACAACTTTATATTTAAAATAAATAGATTACTCTGCAAGGTACCATAGTTTCAGATGTTGAATGAGAATGTGAAGATTTGCTTTGACTGGATGGAGCCTTCCAAAGATTAAGAGAATCATCAAAATCTGTAGGAAAAAAAAAGAATAAGAATCAAAACTACTGTAAGACCAGCAGAGAGCATAACAAGCTTTTCAAAGGATGGTTTCAGTGAAAAAGCCACCAACCACAGCTATCCTTCTGAAGATCCCAGAATGTAAGTTTTCATACATTGTACCTATGAATTCTTATCCATCAAATTCCTTGAATAAACAGAAATTAAATAAAATATTTTCAGTGCAATATATAATAGTCTGGAAAAACCTACACTTAGCTCAAACTGCAGTTGCATAGCCTTTAGCTATTTGAAATAGTTTGGATTTAGTTTTATTTAAAATGCAATAGTACAAAAGCATTGAAGATACTGGGGTCTCATAGCACAAACATAATGAACAGATGTCCTTGTCTTCCAAAAACTTCAAATTCCCATTTTAAGAAAAGTAGTTTACAGAGAACCCATATTCAAAAATATAATGAAGGCACAATTACTTTGTAAATTTGTTTCAGAATAAAAAGTGACAAAATTTTATAGCACAAATATGTCAATAATAAGCTTTGAAGCTTTCATATATTTAGAAAAGAAAAAAGAACAAAGCACTAGATTACACGGATTGTGAGCACAAACACTACAAAAGTAGAAGTCCTATATGTATCTTTACTAATTATTAAACTGAGCTAACTATTTTATTTTTACATAAATTTGCCAGAGGAGTTTTTTATATTCCTGAAAAATGTGAGAAAAATACATAGGGAAAAACAGAAAAAAACCTGAGTTTAGATCTTCTTATTCCTTTTTTAAAGAAATAAAAAATTTGTTTCTTATTCTTGAAATACTAGAGATTATTTCAAAGATCCTGGAAAAGAAATTTTCTGGCTTTGCTTTTCAGTGACCTGATAAAATGTATCTCAGTTGCTCACTGAAAAGTTCTACAATCCTAGAATTAGATAAATAAAACAGACACTGAACAAATCAAGGATTTTTATGGCTGGAATGTTGTACACTGCTGGCAATTCACTGATAACCCAGTGAGTTAATCAAGAATATTTCTTTTCCTTGGGTCTGTCACAAAGTCATAACTTAGCTGGGAAAATAAGATTCCTCTTCTGTTCGTGCTTCTGTAAGCTAAGTTTAACAGAAGCAGATTTAAAAAGAGGTGTTTAAATCTGCAGCTTTAAAAGACGGAAATACAGAAATTTAGGCTTACGAAAAAGAAAACAAAAAAAACCCAACTTAGTAATTTAATTTTCCATCCCTTGAAAGTTTTTACTTTTATTGATCTCTGAAAAATTCCCCAGCTTTCTAAACTTAAGATTAAAATATATATTTGAACAAGAAAGTGTGTTCCCACAATACACCATCATGAGCCTTAGAAATATTGTTCAGAAAATGATTAGTCAATATAAAAGTTAGATCTGAGATACTCCAAGGGTATCCAGCTTAAAAATAAATGAATCCAACCTGAGTATTAAATCTCAACAGTCTATGAATTAAATTACACCTGAATGTTTTAGAATGCATCTAAATTCAACATATTAGAGTCCATGTCTACTCATGAGTTTTTCCTCAACTTTCATTGTACTGAATGTCATAAAGTGACAATTGTTAAAAGTATTCTACCCCCAGTATTTTGCAAGAAAATGTTCTGCAGAACCAATTACATCTTTTCCATTTACCACTTTTTGAAGGTGTAACAGCTCAGTTCCTGAGATGTGTTAAACTAGTGACTTACTTAAATCTTCAGAGCAATAATTTGACTTCTGAACATATTTAAGTGCACAGTTTATGTATTTTCAGTTCTGTTTTTATTAAGAATTATTGGAGATAAGTTACTCAAAACTAGAAGCCATTTAAGTAGGTTTAAAATACTACAAGATTACATTAACATCACTTACCAGTTACACCACCTTTTTCTATGTTGAGGTTGTCTTCCTTGTAAGAATTCAAATCAAACATATAACATCCTAGGTAACAGTGTTTCACCATCTGATTCACATGTTCATAGAACTGACAGTGATACAAAAGGGCCCTCAGTGCAGGTATTCCTGTCTGAGAGAGGCCAGATTCTTCATCATGTACACAAGGACCCTGAAGACACAAGATTCACAAACATCATTTCTTTAAAGAAATGTTTTGCATAAAATAAACTGACAAAACCCCCCATCCTAATTAAGGCTAATACTATGCATGTGTGTGTATACTGTTTTACGGGCTGTAACTAATAGATTCCAAAAATGAAATGCAAATTTTAAAGTTAAATCATAATATTTTTTAAAAACTGTCATGATTTAGCAAAATTAAAGTAGCTATTTAGCTCCTGAGAAGTGTGCCAACAGCTAAGTAGAAACCCATGAAAAGCTATAAATGAATGGTTTTAAGACAGTCTAAGTATCAGCAGAGTTCAATTTTAATTTCTCATTTAATTCAACTTACAGATATCAAGTAATGAAAAAGTTTTGTTTAGAAAAAAGAGCATACTTTTACTAAGATAAGAGTAAAAATCTTGAAATTGCTTTCACATCTTCGTTTATGATCACATGTAAAGAAAAGATAAGACATTCTGTAAAATTCAACTCTTCAAGAAATAGCATAATTGATTTTTGGCACAGCCAAACCATAGGTAACTTGTCTTAGTAACTAACAGCTGGAATGTGTACAGGTATGTCATACACAAGCATCAAGGCCACTAAGATTTTAAAAATTGGGAACTAAGATCCAAACATCTGTATGAGCAATGGACCAGACTTGCTGAAAGTAAAATGAGATGACTGACTCAAGAGCAGAACTGGAAAAGTCTCCAGAGGATCTTATCAGTTTGCATAAATATCTGATATGGGAAGGTAAAGGGAGACAGGCTCTTCTTATTGGTATCCAGTGACAGGAGAAAAGGCAAGGAGGAAAAACTCAAATACAGGAAATTTGATTTAAACCTAAGAAAAAACTTTTTTCCATCTGAGGGTAGTCAAACATTAGAACAAGTTGCCCAGAGTGGTGGTGGAGTCTTCATCCTTGGAGAGACTCAAAATCCAACTAGACATAGCCGTGAGCAACCTGCTCTGGTTCACCCTGCTTTGAGCAAAGGGTTATGTCTATAAGAAGCATTCAAATTGACCTAAGTAACAAACTGTTTCATCTTTCTTTCAAAACATTTTATGAACATCACATTCTCAGAATTTCTTCATACCATTCAAATCATGTTTAACCCACATCCCAGGTGTGAGTAAAATAAATGATCAATTTCTATCCTAAAACATTAACAATACCATATAAGTAAGGCAATTTCCTAGGAGCCTAAAGATATCTTATTCATGAAATGCAGCATATACACAAACTAAATTTTGTTCTTTTATTGAGTTTGCTGGAAGTCTGAAAGAAGTTTGTCTATTCATTTATTTCTCTTTCCCAAATGTAACCTTAGACATGTAATTTTTTAAGTTTATATTTCATAGGTATGCTAACACAAGTTTCCATATTAAACGTCATCTCTCTGGGACACTATGACCTTTCTCATCAAATGTAATAGTCACTCACTTGCCAAATACAATCTTTCATGTCTTCTGTAGGAATTGGAATCACAAGGAGATTTTGTAGAATAAAAGCAGCCTGAAAGAAATTAAAGCATCAATATTGCCATCTAGCTATCATAGTTCAAAAAATTCACATCAGATTGAATAGTACAGCCTACATTATTATTCCATTGCTTTAGATGTATGCTGAAACACAAAAAATTCTCATGTTCATGTTGGGAAAAAATTATTAGAAGGATCTAACTTAAATGCCCTCAGACTTCACCTACAACATATGTCATTAGGACATGACACAAGAGCAGGCTGATAAGAAAAAAAGTCAGTGAAAAGATGGAACAGAAACCACTAGGAAAGAAATTTATTTTTTATTAAATACTTTCACCACTGTTCCAGTACAGTCAATGCTATCGAACAGCAAAACATAACACAAAGTTCTAGGGGAAAAAATTCCAACAGGACAACCTAGGTAACTGTTTATGAACACTCTCTATTAGATTCATGTTTGTGAAGTTTTTTTAATTATTGTAAAATAATTTTAAGAATAGGACATACAGACATGTTTCAAATATTTTCCTTTCTAAATATACGGCATGTTTGTTTCTCTAATTTATATTACACACACTTCACATGTCCGTGTGTGAATTGAAATTCCCTTTTTTATATTTTATCAATCTTTTGACAATAATCTGACTCTTAAGAGACTATAATTGAGACACAATATTTTGGAAGTTAAATAAAATAATGAAGCACACATTCTCAAAAGCATTTTGCACCTAAAAATTCAAATATTACTTTGGAAAATGTAATTAGTTGAGCAATAGAACTGGGAAAAAAACAAGGTTACTGAGTTTGTCAATTTTTATTTCTTACTGATTGGAGTAGAAGAAAAACCTTCTAACAGAGATGATAGAAAGCTTCAAATAAAGTGTACAGAGTTTAAATACACCATTATATAGTTTTATGTGCTGTTCTACCAGACTACAAACTTTCAGTTCTCACAAATAAACCTTAGTACTTAGACAGATTACCTTAAGTCAGTAGAGATATTTACTGCAGATCAGGTGATAAGTTCATACCAGAGCATTCATAAATGGAACAAAGCTGCCATTAAAATCTAGGCTAATTAGTTACACTTTAGCAACCTATTTATTTGCCTAAGTATGCCTTAGGAGCTTTTATGTGTTCACCTGTATTGTTTAGATCATTTCTGTTTTTAAATAAGTAATCTGTATTTGTTCCTTCGTGAGCAATTCTAAACAAGAAGTTAAACATTTATTTTAATCAGATAGTGTTTAACTTTTAAAGCAACAGGCGTTGTGCAGCATCAGATAATAGATATATAGAACAACAATTTTTTTTTTTTCCATAATGAAAGAGAACTTGACAATCTACAACAGCAGAAGGACAGAAGAAACATACCTCCCTGCGTACCATGCTACATTCAGATTGATCCAGGAGGATGTTTATCACTGTTCCCCACAGGCCTCCTGAAATATTCTGGCAACTTTCTGCTAAAGCAATACATCCTACTTCAAGAGATGTAAGAGCTGATCCTATTCCAAGTGCTGTAAATCTGACCTAGTATATATAAGCAGAACACAAAGTGATACTTCTTATGACAATTAGCAACACTTTTTTTTAATTATTAAGTTGTATCAGCTGAATCTGGAGGTTAAGGGAATCATTTAAAAAGAAACAACCTCTTTTCCCATATTTCTCTGGCTCTATACTCATAATCACAACTATATGTATGCAAAACAACAAAATTAAAGTAGTTTTAAGTATTCAAAAATCTACAAGATAGTCTTTAATATTCTTCATATTTTACCCCTTGAAAATAGTTCCATATAGCAAACTCATATAATTTAACAGATTAGCATCAAATACATTTGCTCTAAATCTTTAGTTCATATAAATGTTTCTGCTTTGTAGCTAAGTAACAGCAATGTCAATGAAAACTGCCTATGAATCATGACTCTGAGTGACTAATGAAAGCATAGAAGATGTAGGAAAGGATTTTTCAGATGATGTTTATATGGAAACACTCTCTCTACTGTATTATTACTGTTATTTAGGCTACAGCCAGTAACATTTTAAATAATTCAAAGCAGCAGTTTCAATATTAAATAAATCAATGAAACAAAAATTTTCCAAATGTTTAAGGGTCAAAATAAGATATGAACTTAATATTGCATTAACTAACCTCAGGGTCTCTATCTACCCATAAAGGAACCAGCCATGCCAGACCTAGATGAGAGAGAACTTGTTCTTCACTGTTATCATAAGGCAAAGACCAAAGAGATATCCAGTCCTGATCAGAAAAACAGAAAACAAATTAAGAAATTATTTTCAATCCACAGTGGTCTACCAACAGCCTCAGCTATCAACTATACACTAAAGCACTTTAAACACACACAACACTAATATTCCAGGAAAAAGATTCTGCATCTATAAACATTTATTTAACAACCTGCTGGCCTTACCTACAGGATAAAATTAAACTGTGTCTTCTTCAGAGAATGAGGACAGCAGTGCCAAAGGGAGATTAAATATTTCTTTTGAAAGACTGGGATAATTATTTCCATTCAAAATTTACTCATTACCTGTTTTATTTTTGCTTATTTTAACATCTGTATTCCTCTCTTATAAATGTGCAGAAAACTACCAAACAAGAATGTGCTAATATTTCTTTGCTCATAATTCCTTATTTTCTTCATGTGATGCCTTAAGATCCTTAAGATCTCAAGATCCTAGTACACAGATTTTTAATAATACCACTTTAAAACAGTGGTAACAAATCACTCTTTGTACCAAATTCTTGAAATATTGTTTAGTGTTCTTCTCAAGGATTTCAATGGGTAAAGATTCTAGCAAGAACATGCAATCTGTAGATGTACCTAAAGAACATAATAAGCACATTCCTTGACATAACCTTAGCCAAAACTATCCAAGAGGGCCCAGAAGCCTGGAAAATGGTCCAAGCAGGACAGAGGGAGTTGATGAAGATGAAGGTGGGATGAAGTATTGGTTTTTTTGGGACCACCAATCCCATTCTGGGAGACGTGCATGTGGAGAGGTCCTGAGGGACAGACAATTTTTGGGCTGGGTATATCCCCATGAGGTAATAGTTAGATACTATAATTAGATGATACTTTAAGTTTTTAAAAGCCATGTGTGGGGGGGGTGCATATGCCATCTTTGTGCACCTCAAACATCTTATTAAAGGGCTGGTTTTTACCTTTCTATGCTAACATTGTCCAGAGAATTATTTCTTCCATTTTAGGCAACACATGTACCTGTCACATGATGAAATAAAGTCTTGCAGACTACCACATACTACTTAGCTGCAGATTCCATGAAATTGTACTTGACTTCGCAAATCAATTTCTTTAGCTCGGGAAAAAACAAAAAACAAAAAACAAAAAAACCCAAGAAACCTGCAAAATGCTGTGTTTAACCATGGCACTGCACAAACAATGCATTAAGTTCATAACGAATCATAACAACTAAAATTTCATGTATCTGCCTTTGATAATCTCAGTCTTGTATATTTTTACACATAGATAACTAATGTTTCATTTGGAACAAAGTATGTTGCATGGATTTTCTCAATACACACAATATCAATTACAGAGAGTGCTATAGTTTGAATTTGGGGAGGGAGATTAACAGACAGAATTAAATAAAAAATTAGGTTTAATTAAATAAAAAATTAGCACAACCAGTGAAATGTTACCACAGCAAACAAACAAAACATTGCAGCAAGTCTAGTACCTCCTAAGTATATGCTCTATTTTTCATGTATTCCTACAAATATCTGTAAGTAACTTCTGGCCATCAGTGTAAAGGTAAAGGAATTTATCTCTGACTTAACAAGGCGGCTCTTCAAATAACCAAGAAACAAAATGGTTCAAAATACTGCTAATAAGAAAAAAAAAATGTCTTAACTGTTTTAACTGTAAGTCATTAGACTGTGCATTTTAAGTTAGGGGCTTTTTTTAAAGTAACTGTTACCCAGTGTGCTTTTATATAACATTGCTTGCACAGAGAAAGGAAAATTTTTTTATTTCTCTTTCCATAAGGACTTAAAACTAAATCACATGATTGTAAACAACAGCCAGGATTTAAAGTTTCTTTGAGAATATAAGTTATTAATACAGCCTAGACAGTATCACTGTTGTATAGACAGATTTTGTTTCAGAAACACAAGAAAATGACACCTATCATTATGCTACTATATATATTATTCTACAATAATGATATTTAAAAAAAATCAGTTGAAGTTCACTCCTTCATCCATGTATTTATAATCTAATTATTTGGAGGCTACAGTCTTCCTGCAGTGTACTTAATACTCTGTTCCCCTGCAATTTTAATAAACTCTGTCAGTACTTAATATCTTGAGAAAAGAGTAGAGAATTGAAGAAACACATGTGGAATGTGGAGAAGTAGGTATATTGCTATTTATAGTTACATGTATGGTTAATCATAATGAAAGGTTTTCACTTACGGCTATCAGAGATATAAATAGGAGTGAATTTTAATTCTCTAAAATAATTATACTTAATTGCTGACTTTGCTTTAACTCCTTCAGGAAGAAAGCTATTTTTTCCCAAAACTCTCAAAAATCTAGCTCAAAATATGCACATGAACAGAAAGAACAGATATGAATTTCGCTAATAAATAATGATAGCTCCTTTTATTCAACAATCCTTCCTTCATATATACATACATATACACAAGTGAAAAAATACACACATGTATGTTTAAACACGTTAGAAAGCCTGTTATCTGCACACTGAAGAAAGAATGATGCTGTAAATCCTTAAATATATTCATCCTATATAAAATTCTGATTTTTCATTTTTAATAAAAATAAAATCATATTCTTTATCTTATTCTGAAAGAAGGCCTTACAAAATCCAGATAATTATTTACAAAATAATTTCAGTAAGGCTAGAACTGATTCTTCAGCCTTCTTGTATACTATATTCTATCCTGCACATTTATCTGACATTATATATCAAATGAGATCAGCACTTATATTCTCCACCATGTATGAAAATTCTCATTTAACTTTAGAAGTTAAAATATATCTGTGCATAGCCCTCACAAATGACAAGATAAGGACAACTGTAACGCACTCACCGTATCCTTGGCTTGAGCCATCATTTCATGAGATAAGTGAAGCAAGCAAAGAACTGTGCTTTTCGTGACACCTTTTCCCATGAAGGACATGGCATTTCCCCCCCATTCAACATAAAACGATGAGATGACCTAGGAGAAGGGGTACAAGTTCATGGCAGCTTTACTGTAAGCAGTATATAAAGAGAGTACAAACTGCCTTACACACTAAATCATAATTTAAACTCATGAAAAGACAACAAATTTTTAGATGAATTGTAAGAATTTCTTTAATTCTGAGTCGTTCGGTTATGTGATCATTTCCCGTACAGTTAAACTTCAGAAGATCTGTGGTTTTTATCTGCTTACTCAAATGAAGAATGCAGTCAAGCTTAATAAGCACAGAA
This sequence comes from Platyrinchus mystaceus, assembly GCA_035041135.1. Taxonomy (NCBI): domain Eukaryota; kingdom Metazoa; phylum Chordata; class Aves; order Passeriformes; family Tyrannidae; genus Platyrinchus; species Platyrinchus mystaceus. Next base: position 95,573,435 of record JAWWLV010000088.1, on the reverse strand, counting down.
TTAAAATAGAAAACTGCAAGTTTCTATTCATGGAACTGAAAGTCCATTTATTGTTCCCAGGGTTTCTTTTGCTCTTTGGAATTAAAAATAAAATTTCTTTTCAAAATTCTGTGTTCAAGGAAAAGGATCATTTTTATCTTTTATTCTGAT
>JAWWLV010000088.1:95558348-95573185 GCA_035041135.1 Platyrinchus mystaceus | reverse complement strand
CTTTGGAATTAAAAATAAAATTTCTTTTCAAAATTCTGTGTTCAAGGAAAAGGATCATTTTTATCTTTTATTCTGATTTGAATTGGAATAAATTTATCAGCTTTCTATATCAAATACTAATAAACAGAAATAAAGGTCAATGGATCATAACACAAAATAAACTCTCTGATCAAATATCTAATCACACATACTAAAATAAAGGCATGCTGCTTTCAACAAAACATGTCCAAAATACTTCTTAAAAAAATTATAATCTAAAAACCTGCATTCCCAGGTGTATTTTTCTCCTCAAAACATGGCAATCTAAACCTCTGAATTTTTGCTATTGTTCCTTCTTCCAGTGTCCCATTCTACCAAAATTTTTTTAAACTCGCTTCCTCACCTCCTCCCAGAAAACAAATCTACATTTACGTTCATATTTGAGCCAAGTAAAACTGCATAACTCTTCTGCATATAGACCTTATGCATCACTAGTTCATTTCATTCCATATTTATTATTATTTTGTCCAGTAATAAACTTTTGCATGACAACTTCTATAACCTTGGTGCCATTTTTAGTGTAGACTTCAAGTCACAGAGCTCATCTAATCAAATAGGTCTAAAACATTTATTTGTTTTTACTCAAGAAATCTTGGAAAGTTAAGACTACCCCTAAAACACTGTATCTTTTTTTCATCACAAACATGATTATCATCTATATACTATTCTTCCATCTGGTTATCTGGTTGCTATTCATTTGATTCAGATTACAAATGAATTAAAACTACCTTAAAGCTTTTCAAACTTCTACCAGTACAGCAAATAGATTTTGGTATTTGAAATGGAAAACTTTTAAATGTACATTAACTTTCTGTTAAGCCAACAGAAAGCCAGAACTATGTTTTTCCTATAGTTTTAAGAAGACTGGAATTTTCAAAATATATAATTTTAGGAGCAAAAACTAGTTGTCTATCACATCCACGGACTGAGGAAATGAATAAGAACACTGAAAACAAGAATAAAATTTTGGATTCCCAACAACTGCAGGCTCTTTTCTGTTTTCTCTGTGTTAACAACCTATCTAATGGGTTACCATTCCCCCAGACCTTTCATACACATAGATTTCGCCTGTGGGAATTATCTGAGATTTTTCCTCTTAGCATTTCAGTCATTAAAAACACAACTAATTTTTCATCTTGCTTTTAAGTCACTTTGTATTACCTCTTAAACCAGTGATGAAAGCACATATACTACAACCAACCTTCATAACCATGCATACACATCACTCAATCTGGTTCCATACTTTTTCTATTTACTTGGCAGGAAAAAGCATCCTTCCCATACCTATTCATAGTGACGACATTTACCAAAAGTACATTGTAAAAAGTATAGTGTCATTAGTTAAACAGTTCTTAACAAGCATTCAAACCCAAAGCTAGGTTAGAACATAGGCTACTTACCTCAAGAAGACCTGTTAAATATTTCTTACAAATTGCAACAGGTTCAACTTCAGCAGAATAGGTACTCCAGTCTGGAAGCGCAGTAACATGAACCATTCCTCGTAGTGTTCTCTCCAGTGAAGGAAGTCCATAAAAATGTGGTGCATCTGTTAGCCTTAAGCACTGAAGCAGCGTCAGAGCAAGCTCTGTTCTGAAACAGCCAGCAAGTTCCAAGCCCTCTCTGTTTTAATTGTAAAAAAAACCAAAAAAGATCAACCTTCAACATGAAGCTTATACAATGAATCACTTTGCAAGAGGCCAAGGTCTAATTCTTCTTATTGTTAGTCTGTGAGGCTCAGCATATCAATTAGTTAACATTGCGTTAAGCAGAGAATAACACGGAATTAAATTTGACATTTCTAGCTTCACCCAGATTCTGACAACATAATATTGCATCCGATTACAACAGGGCTGCTTAACTAAAAAAAGGACAAACAAGATACAACTCTCGTTATTAAGGAGCATGTTAAATAAAAACCAAGAGATTGAGGACAATGGATGACACAATGAGAAGAGTTGCAAAGCTCAGTAGTTACAGAATCGCAGAATATTCTGAGTTGGAAGGGACCCACAAGATTATTGAGTCCAACTCTTAAGTGAACAGCCTGTTACACTTACATTTGTTTTGGTCCAAGAGACAAGTTTTAAAATATGTCCCACAAAGTACAATAAATATAGAATTCAGTACATAAAAAATACATGAGTGTAAGATCTAGCAGGGATTTCTAGAATATACTCCTTTTCCAGCTGTCAAAATTTTTAGAAAACAGCCACTTGGGAATAACATAGAAGGTAATTTTGAAAGTATCTTCACAAACAGTTATCTTCTGGCACTTAAATAAACAAATACTATCTTAAGCTGCAATTTTAGTAGCTTTTAGAATACACTTGGACAGAAAGATTTAGTGTGGGAGAAGTTTTATGAGCAATTTGATTTAAAAAGAATATAACAATTTCTGTGTTTGCTCAATTGACAGAAAAAGATTGGAACTTGATACTAAAAGTAGCTGTCCTAAATAGGCCAAAAAGGAGTTCAACGAATATAAGCATTTCTTCATATTTCAAATATTTCAATATTTTACTTTGCTATGAATACGTTACAAAATCAATGAAGTTACCATTTGCTCATGCAAATTTCCAGCAGTGAAAAAGAAATAGCCCATCCTCTCCATGCAATTAATTTAATTATCCAGTTGCTGAAAAGTAACCACTAGCACATACTCTTTGCAGTTTCGGAGTCAACTTCCTAATTTTACTGTGAAAAGGACTACCTAATGTTTATCTTCACATCAAGAAATGTATATTACATTTTCACAGAACAATTGAGTCATAATTATATTCAAATTCTGACTGAAATTCAGCAGCAATAGGTGTTATGATTCCCAGTCAGAATTACACAGGCAGATCCATTTACACCGTACCTGTCAGTCACTGACATGGAACAAACCAACAACATGTTGAAAAGACGAATGAGTTCCTTATCCAGTCGCTGCCTGACAGCAGTCTGTGTTTCATCTATTTCATCCTGCACTTGGGATTCTGGTCGCACCAGGAGGCACAAAAGGGATTTTGGCTTCTAAAAGAAACAAATAAAAATACAGTTACATAATGCATTGTTTAAACCCTATTTTAATACTCGCATTAAAGACATTTTTCTGCTGAACACTTGCAAATTGCACACGATATAAATCACAAATTCCATTACTATTTTACTAAGAAGTAATTCTGTAAAAAGCACAGTGAAAAATTCCTATAGTTGCTAATAACTTGAATCTTGAATCTACTAAACGCCATAACAGAATCCACTGTTAAGGATTTTAAAATTTCCTGGCATTAAATACAGTGCATTTTGAAGCATAAAAGAAAACTCAGTTACATACAGAAATAACCTGCAATAAAAAATAGATCCCAAAAAAATAGAAAACACTATAGTAGCAATATTAGTTCAGGTTATATCTTGTATGTCTCAGCTGCTTGAAAGACTTTATATCAAATGGTTTTAAGATTTCATATTAACATATTGAATGGGCCATACTTAAAAAAATTTACAGGCTTCTCAACTAGTGATATAAAATAAGTACCTGTAGTCTATAAGTAATTGAAATTAGGTCTGCTAGCATTTTTTCCTAAATGTTTAGATTGTATTTTCAAATGGGAAAATGCAAGTGCATTTAACCTAAGATATTTTTGTAAGACCATGAATGATCTTGCATGTGGGCAGGATGGCCTTGCTTTGTAAAGAACAGTACTTTACAAACTTCTAAAGCTGCAGCCATTGCTTTAATCCTTGGCATTTAACTATTGCTTTTATACAGCAATACTGAATTATTGTATTTCAACAAATATAATAAAAGATGTTTTACATTGTTTTATGATGTTCATTTTCTATTTGTTTCTATAATTTCCAATTTTACACATTTTAAATTAACAGATCTCAAATATAAAGCACGGGAGTCAAGAAAAACTAAAAAAAAAAAAAAATCCATTCTTTAAATATTGCACATGTGTTTTACCTACAGCAACTAAACTCTAACACTCATTTAATACCTTCCTTGTGCTTATAAAATATTTTACTTAGACATACTATAACCATCTGAAGTCAGAACTTTAGTGGCAAACACACTGAAGGCAGAAATCTCTGTCCTAACTTTCAGTTCTTGTTCTTAATGTGAGACAGATAATGTTCATTTATCTCTTTTTGCCAAACAGAAGGTTCAACACAATTGTATGGAACATTATCCTTTCAGTTAAATAGATAATATATATGTAGCTATGTGCCTAAGCATAATCTTATGCAACTCCATATGTATGCAAGTATAGTTACATAGTCAATCAAATTATATAAATATATACAACCCCGTTCTTACATTTTTAAGCAATGATTTCAAGATCCACTTTAGATGGTCAGACTCAAGACTTGATTTCTGCTCTCTAAGCAATTTATTTAAAAACCTTAAAACATCTACTAAAAGCTTTTCATCCTCCACAGAAGCTGGAAGCACTTGCAGAAACCTGCAATGTAAATAAACATACTTTTCATAGTTGAAGCACATTAAAAGAGAGTTTAAAATCTCAGGCTAATAGAACTGAAGTCACCTGAAAGTGTGAAATTATATGGAGTGAATATGTATATTACATATATTCACATATAGCAAATATGGAATTATACTAATATATTATACATATAATGTATTAAATATATCTAAATAATTTTACATAAATATTGACTATATTAAATTATTATAAGTGTATTTCTATAATACAAAATTGTTATGTATCTTTTAAAATGTCTTTACACATAGTAAACGTGTAATTCTGTATAGTAAAAGGTCACAGACAGGAAAGAAAAAGTTAATTAGCTATTAAATAGAAGCATTTAATAATAACAGAAAAGCCTAGCTATGCATTTTAAACAACCCTTATTTTAAATACATTTTAAATATTTGATGGTTTTGTGCATGTAAATTCCAAATTCACGCAATTTTTAAGATTGGAAGGGACTTCTGGGCATCATCTGGTCCTGCCACCCTGCTCACGAAGGGACATCTGCAGCTGGTAACTCAGGATCATGTCCAGGTGGCTTTTGAGTAACTCCAAGGATGGAGATGCCACAAGCTCTCTTTCAACCTGTGCCAGTGCTTGGTGACCTTCACAGGGAATAAGTGTTTCCTGATGTTCAGCAGAAACCCACTGTGCTTCAGTTTGTGGCCATTGCCTGAAAAGAGCCTGGCCCCATCTTCATTCTACGTTCTCGTCTGGTAGTTCTTACACACTGATAAAGTCCTCACTCTGAGTCTTCTCTTCTCCAGATTTATCAGTCCTAGCTCTCTCATCCTTTCCTCATAGGAATGATGCTCCAGTCTTCCCTCATCTTTGTGGTTCTTCATTGGATTCTGTCCTCTATGTATTATCCATATGGTTCTTTATTACACTGGGGAGTACAAAACTCGACAGAGCACTCCAGATGTAGCCTCACCAGTACTGAATAGAGGGGAAGGATCACCTGCATCAACCTGCTGCTGACACCCTTCCTAAAGCAGCCCAGGACACAACTTGCCTTCTCTGCTGCAAGGGCACATTGCTGGCTCACGTTCAGCTTGTTGTCCACAAGGACTTCCAGGTCCTTTTCTGCAAAGCTGCTTTCCAGCTTGGTGAACCCCAGCATATATATCAATTCCAGAAATTTAAAATATGAAAAGTAGGAATTTTACCATTTTAGCATCACAATCTTTAATGGATATTTGTAGTCAATATGCTTACCTGTTTATTGCTTTTTGCCAAACAAAGCTCTTTAAAGTGGTTCCACAAGACCCAGAACTGCATTTTAAAGCAAGTCTGTCATTCAGAACATAGAAACTAAGCCTGGTAACAGCAGTCCTAACATCCCTGTGGGATGCTGCCTGAATGATTGAATTAAGACAATCTTGCAGTCCATAGTTCGTGTGAGATATTTTCAGTATAAGAATATCTTCTGAGGATAGTTTTAATGAGTCTAAAAATCTGAAAAGACATAAAGAAAAATTATTAAAAGTCACTAACTTTACAAACTGTTTCAGAGAACATTGACTTCTTCCCTTTCCTGTTTAAATTAGAAGATAAAACAGAAAGTGCCTTAAAAATTTATTTTTGTTAACCAATTCTGTCTTCAAAAAACATCCCAACAACAAAAACATCAATACATTTAAATCATGAGGTGTTTCGGTTGTTTTGAAAACTGGCACCTTTCAAAAAGTTACCCAAAAGTTGCTATTTCCATTCTTTGTAACAAACTTTTTCTCCGTGTTATTGCAAATGGTGGTCAGTTGGACCATCTTATTTTCCTATTTTCTTTTTAAGAAATTGCTTTGTTTTTGTCAGAGGACACTTAAAATGATTTATCAAATCAATAACTGCAGTTTCCAATGGCAGTTTTTTACTAATAAAACCTGTAGGACTCTTTAAAGGACAGAAGCAAAACCTAAAAAAATGTGGAGATGGACAGAGACATAGATACAAGCATTTCAGTTCCATTAAATCAGTAATCTGCTGAAGCACTGAGTTCAGTATACAAAATAGTCTCAAAGAGAGAAACCATGCTCAATCAAGAGCTAATCAAAGGAAGAAAAAGAGGATTTTCTTCATTATCTACCCTAATTCTTAGTATTGCCATGAAAAAAAATAATTTTTTGAAATTTAAATCTTCAAGGAAAGAAAAAGTCATGCAACTTTATAGTTGTGGACTATATAGTAGGGGAAGACAGGTGGCTTCTTAAAAAAATACAATAACTACAAGGAACAACAGCCACAGAGCCCATTTAAAATTGTTTGATATTAGCCTAACCATCAATAAGTGTTCCAGACTCCATGAATAAATGCAATTTAGGTAAAACATTAGCTGTGACAACATATCTTCATCCTCTGGGGATGTGATGTTTTAAAGGACAGCATTCTCAAACCAGTAACAACCTGAAGTGCTGTTTGAAGTTAAAAACCTATTTAAACTTGATGGAACACTAATTTAATTGAAATATATTGGGATTTAAAACGAAAGATAAAATGGCTTACGTTTCTGCTTCCTTCTCATAATCTATCAGTTGCAATAGGTTTTCAATCCCATGGTACCATGACAGATTCCAAGCCATTTTAAGCATATCTGACACAGGTTTCATAGCCAAGCACTCAGAAGACAATGGCACCACAACAGCATTAGGGCTAACTACATGATGAGCAGTGATTCTGACTGGGAGATGATACCTAAAAAAACACAAACAGCAACAATAACTTTTAAAAGTGGTCCATGAGGGCTTTTTGTTTGATTGTTTTTAAATTAAATCTTCTATCAGAGCTAGCTTTTAAGCTTACAAATAAAGTTTTTGAAATTCCTTTTTCAGAAAAAAAAAAGACTTGGAGAAAAAGCTCCATGTTTAAAAATGCTGATAACTTTTGATGTCAAATCCAAGGTTTCCCCTCCTTCTCCCACCTCCATACTTCAAGAAGGACACCAAGTGGAAGCAGCAAAGTAAACTGTAAAATAAACAAAACCAACCATCCAACCAAAAAAAAAAACCCCAACCAAAAAAGCACCACCCACACTTACCTTCTAACAACAGCAACAGGTAAGCTGAAGGCAGGTATGCCAGTGTCATTACTGGTTATGCCATCAGCCCTGCAAGAGATTAAGTCCTAATTATTACACTCGCTTTCCAGATTTGATTTTCTCCTAATGCTACACTCATTATTGCCTTATTATTTGGATATAGATGTATTTTTCCATTCAGAGAGATCTTTAATCACCCATTGACAAATAATTTGTATTAATAAACAATGTTTCTTCATGATTTTGCAATATTAACATAGTTCTTAGATCACACACATATGGAATACTTGTTGCAGGTCTACTGTACATTAAAAGCCCGTATGGTTGTTTCCTTTTTTTATTAGAAAAAAATATGCATTATAATTATTTCCAGTATATTTCATGTGTGTGAATTCTAAAAACATGTTTTTCTCATGTATATGCAAATTTTAAATAATAAAATATAAGCTGACATTTTCAAAGACAACTGCCACACTTAAAAGCCAAAGTACACAGAAGAATTCTAATTAAGCTAAGTTAAAAAAAGCCATGACTACAGATAGCTATTTGATTTATGTAGTTTCTATTTATGGAAAAGATGGATTACAGACCAATAAGGGTTTTTTGAAAAATAAAGTTAACTTCAAATTCACACTGAGGTATTCATACTGCAAAAATATGCCATGTAGACCTACACAGCATGTGATTTTGGATCTATAAAAGTTTGAGGCATAACTTGTTTGGAGATATATAAAAATTAATTTCAATTAAAACCTAAAAATTTTAATACAGAATATGCTACTAAGTAACTGGTTTTCATACCATGTTTCTGTTCTTGCTACTTCATGAAACAACAAAAGACAAAGCAATACTGCAGTTTCAGTTAAAACAGCTTGATCACTTTGGAGTATCAGGGAAACTGAATAAAATAAAGACAATTAAAAATGTGTTAGGAAAATGTTAACAATAATACATAGGACACTAGTTAAAAGCAGTTGTGTTCCACATTTTTTGCCAATATCTCGAGCAGATAACTCAACATGGATATTGCTAGCACACAGTGATTTTTCTTCTAAATATTGGACTCTGAAGTGACCCAAAGTTCTTAAGAAGGTGTTTGGTTAAACATCTAACCACCTTTCCACACAGGTACTACAGTCAAAATACAATCTTTACCTCTGAATAGCAAAAGCAGTACAGATGATTGCTGTGCTAGGGACAGGCGAATAACTGGGTCAGCACACAGGAGTTTGCGTAAGAGCACGAGACATGGTAACACTATGGATTCCATAAGCTGCAGGAACAGAGAAAAAAATTAAATAGAGGTAACTTTTAGTATAATCTACTATGAAGTGCTTAATACAAACTATTGCTTAATACAAACTATCAAGACATTAACCAATATATTCCGTCATTTATAACAGAGAAGCCTAGAACTTCCTTAGACAAAGCACATTTAATCCAGATGACAACTGCATATTCATTAAAAAAATTTTATTCACTTTTGGTTTTATTATTAATTGATGGTCATTTTATTGGTCTCTGGCTTCATAACACAATTATAACATTTGCTTTCAAATTATGTATTTTTAAGAAGGACATATGTGAGCTGAAGGATTTTAAAAAACCCTAAATATTTACAACCACGTAAGTTTATTTATTTTTTTAATGCAAATAATTTATTATATCACACTCATTTTCTAGTCCCAGCCTCTCAGATCACAAGACCTAAGAATGGAAAGCAGTTTACTAACAGTTAAAAGTCTCAGTGAACAACCAAAAATATGACCAAAGTCACAGATTCTAAGAATGAGAAGACAGTATTTCTTTCAAAGTATCACTTTGCCCATGAGTTTCTGCCTTTAAAATTTGGTTTTTAAACTTCATCAACAACTACAGTTTAGTTTAATACTCAATGAACAAAAGCCCTACTTATTTAGTGCAGAAAGTCTTTTGCACAGCTATATATAAAGCCTTATTTTAAATGGTGCTTTTTCTGTCTACTACCTCTTTTATCCTTTTCTCAGTAGCCACTTTTCTAAGAACACATAAGAATTTTTGTTGGTTTTCCTTTGCTATTGATTTTAGGATGAATTAAGAAAAAAATAATTTGAGGGGAGAACCATAACCTGGAGTAGATTCCCTCAGGATAGTGTTCTAATGTCACAGGCCCTGGAGACTTGTTGGTTGAGCCCTTCCTGGATTAAATTAAAGTTTATAAAGAGCTAACAATATTATTCTAAAGCTCATCCTAGACTCTTACTTGGCCATGAATGATCTGCATAGGGCAATACATTTCCCATTCTTGCACTTCTGTAGTATTAAGCAATATCTACTCACTACCCAAACCAAAACAATAGGTGCAATACTCTGTATCTCTTTAAAGAAGGTAAGATACTAAAAAAACGACATTAAAAAAAACTCCACAGTAAAAAACCTGAGGAATCCAATATTTCAATTTTTTCAACTGTGTTTGAGTGGTTTACAAAAGTACTTGTATATAAGCTTTCATAAACTGGACAAGACATTCCTTAATGCTACAGCAAAAAAAAAATCTTAGCCACTGATCATCCAGGAAAAAAAAATTCCCATTTCTGAAGAATGTAATTTTTACTAGTTTGACCAGAAAATGGAATTCCATTAAGCATCAAGCAGTTCTTTTCTCTTGTACATTTCTTGGAAAGGAGTCATTAGTACATAAAAATCCTCATGGTTTCTTAAAAGAGCTCAAGGTTTGGACTGCTGGACTGTACTAACATACTATGCAAGAAACACACAAAAGGTTTATCCACCAAAGTTACATTGAGCACCTTCCAGCCCAAATGTGCTTGCATAAAATGATTTCAAAGAATGAATTCCAGAAAAAATCAAGCATCAGATTAGACATATTACAAAAATGGAAAGCTCCATCATCTACAACAAATACACACTCAACTCTAAATAGGACTTTATCTTTTGAGACTCCCCCTGGTAAGGTGATCTGCTATTGGTCAGAATATTACTTACACTTGAAACTCAATATGACACATTTACAATAACATGTCATTTTTATTAACAATTAATTACAATTGTTACTAAACATTTGTAGTCAATGCAGTACTAATGCATAAAAGCTAGGGTTACAAGTGCAGAAAAAGGCAAAATCTACTACTGTCATGCTGCACAATGTCTGCAGAAGAACCTGCAACAATAGTTTTACCTTGCCATCCACATGTACACACTCATTAAGATAAGCCAGTATCTTTTCTATCACACCCAACTTTTTCACAATTTCATGCATCTTGGTATCTGTAGGAAAAACAAAAGAGAGTAAGGATGACTGGTTCCACACAAATTTCATATTGAACTTCTTTTTGTAATATCACAAAGTCTTGCTGTCGAGAACAAGTTTCCAAAATTGCCAATAAGCAGTAGTACAGATCTCTACCAAGGCAGGCCTCCTCAAAATCTTATTATCTGGCTATAGTAGCCTCTTGAGCACTAGATTCTTAAATACCTTACATAACTTCCTGTAAATATTTTATGTTCAAGAATTACAGTAATTCTGAGTGCAAAATTCAGTCAAACGAGGATTTCACTTATTGTATTTTAAAACTGTTTAACAATTTAATATGGAACTGAAAATGGTATGAGAGTATTTTCCAGTGATATCACCCTGGTTTATGAATATTCAATAACAAAAAAGTATATCATTTGAGTTGGTTGTGTTTGTTTTGTTTTTAATAACTAAAAAGTGATCCGTCATATGAAATTTGTCCTGATAAAGCTGCATTTTTTCCTTTACAATTTCATGCTATGCTTTGTTTCATTTTGAAACACCTGAAAACTTTGGCAGCCATAAATAAATACATTTTATGAGACAAAGTAGATATTTCTTCATTTTTGTGATAATTTTCCTAACAAAAAAGATGTTAATTTTAATATTATCTAAGATTTCACCTTCTCATGGTGAAAAACTTATGTTCTGCCTTTAGAATTAAAATTCCTTGAAGAAAACATCCTTCAAACAGTTTGAGTATATAGAGTACAAACATCAAGGTTTGAAGCTCTACAGTTATGACTCTGCCCCAAGTGAAATAATGCTCTATGCAAAATTGCTTACTTGCATCTTAATTCAATCATATCTCCTTTTCCAGAATTCATAAAATGTCCGAGGAGAGCAACACAACACAACTATAAAAAACACCTGTGATTCTTCACTAAGTATAAAATTCCTTTAGTTAGCCTGCGTAATCTAAGAATTAACTTTTCTAATTAAAAAACACCATCAGCAAAAACATGTATTATATAAAAATATATGATTGAGTATCTGAGTTAACAATAGGAAAAAATTGGAAGCTTCATTAGTTTTGAGACAGATCAATAAACTGATGGACATTAAAAAGGAAAAGCAGAAAGCAAGCCCTTGCAGAGCTTACAGAATTCAGCTTACTCCTCTACTACTCAAGGGAGTTGTTTTATTTATATAAGACCTCTTATGCTGGAGGGCAACAACAACAACAAACTCCTTTTTTTTAATTTTAACTGGTAGATCATCCACCATAGTGCTAATATTCTGATCCAACAATACACATAAAAATTACAAAGAGTACCCTTAGCAGAAGCATACAGCAAATGTAGCAAAACTGCAAGCTCATGAATGACCATCACATGAATACAAATTTTCTGAAGAATTTTACCTTCTAAAATGACAGCGAGCTGCTCGGCTGCAGACTTCCGTAAAACTAGGTCAACAGCATCAGAAGTCAAGATATCATGCAGCTTTTCAACAGTTTCTGCCTAAAAGTAAAACTATATTAGATTGGTATCCAGTATAATATCATGACACAAAGTAACCAGCCAAATTTTCTAACAGAAAGGAGAAAACAAAAATATCTAAATTACTTATTAGAAGGTATTTGGTTAAATCCCACATGCATATAATAGCAATGGGTTACAACAAATCTCTAATAATACCTGTGGAATATAAGAGCCCAATAGTTTCTAGTGCACAACAGATGCAGATTTATAACAAATAACGCTTAATTTAAGTAGGACTACAGAAAGCTCAACACTACACAGAAATGCTACAAATGCTTCCAAGTCTGAAGGGACTGACTTTTACTGGCAATAGGGTTAGAGAAATGGATGGTTAGGATGTAGGGAAAGAGTATAAATCAAGTGTACAGTGAGCTGTCAGAATAAATGCTAAGATGCTTGTCCTGTGAAAAAAATTATTTATTATATTGTTAATCTGAAAGCGTTGAAGGTAAGTAAGGAAGAATAAAGGAGGGGAGATGGCAAAAATGGAAAAATGAAAGAGAAATATAAGTTTTCCCATAGGTCAAATACTCATGATTTGCTTTTCACTTTGCAAAAGCAGCAATACTAAGAAAACACAGACCTAAGTTTCTGATCAGTTTTAGAGTATAACATATCAAAAATTATTTGTGCCTGTTTCCGTAAAAATATTGATTTTTACAGAAAAAAAACCTCTATGTGAGAAAAAAAAAATCAGAATCTATCCCTGCACAAGGAAATTATTATTAACAGAGCAGGCCTGTGTTCTTGGCACTCAAGTCTTCTCTGAAAAGAAGAAAAAAAAGGAAGTATTTTTTTTCTGATTGTTGCATAAGGTAGCATAAAAACTACTGTTAAAATTCACACAGAAAGAATATAACAAGAGATTTCTTTTTATGAAGCAAGCTGATTTGTAAAAAATATTGTAAAATTCTCAAAGTTTGGTGACTGGGTAGGTAGAAGAGCTCATCAATGACACAAAATTTAGACAGAGTTTACTCACCTTAATTATTGACTCCTTTTTATCATCCAATTTTAGCTCAATAGCTCTTTCTATAATAAATAAGTTTGAAATGCTGGAAAGCACATTACCATCCAGACGTGGGCGTTTCAGGTTTGCCCCTTCTTCATTCAAAAGATGGAATGCTAAATGTTTAGGTGCTACAGAACGAACCCTAAATGAGTAAATAATTAAAATAAATACATAAAGCCTTCATACTGGAGAACTTTGGTTGCATAGTTAGAAATTAATTAGTTTAAAAAATTAATGGGGGGGAGAGAGAGTAATCACCCGATTCAATATTAATCAACCTTTCAAATCAACCCACTGCATAACAATCAGTTGTTTTTTCAATGTCATCAGCATTAGAAGACATGCTGAAATGCTACAGAGCATTACTTACAACTGCTTTTTTGAGAAGAGAAGGCGCAGAGCAGCCTGTAGTCTAGTAGTTCTAGGGAGAGTACCCTCTCCTTTGTCAGAGGTTGTTTCACTCAAAGAGAGGATGCAGTTACCCAAAGTATCTTTTGTGTCGGCATAACCCTAAGGAAAACAACAAACAAAAATTTCCAAAATTAAAAAAAAATCCGCTTACTAACTTAGCAAATTAGACAGGCTAATTCCCTTTTTAGAGGTTAAGGGAAGGTGGGGAAGAAACAACACCCAGAAAAAAAAAAATTAAGAAAGTATTCAAATTCTGCAGATTAATATTCCTCTCTGCAAACAGTTTTAAAAATTAATAAATGGTCCTGTCCACAAATAAAAGTAAAGATTTCTTCATGTGGCCCAGAGGTACTTTGACCTGAAGTTTTACCATTCAGTATATCAACATGATGCTGCTCTGCAAGGCCAGTTTCCATTTCAATAAACAGAATTCAGTCCCTACAAGAAAGTTACTTCACAACACTAAATTCTCAGATCCTTGTCAAAGCATTTTCACAGACAAACAGACAAACCACAACCAGTTATGTCAAGCAATGATACCGCAAACCTTCTAAAATTAGAGTAAAATACAATGCATTTTATATGCATTGGGTAAACATAGGTGTCTGGTACGCTCTACTCAAATATCTATTGTACATAGCCACAACAGGCTATAGAATAGAGGGAAATTCTACTCACAAAAATTTCTCACATTTAGCCTACAGTTTATATTAAATCCCCACTTATTTAATCTGGAATATCAATCATTATAATAATTATTAACTCAAAAAAGCATTAATGTTTTAATCTGTACTTGGATTATCCACTCATATCTTCAAACCAATTAAGTTGCAGTCAGTACTTGCTCATTTGTACTACAACATTCCAAATTTCATATTATAGTAACACCAGGCTAAAATTTGTCTATAAATGCAATGTACTAACTTTGATTGATACAAGGACCCCTATAAAACACTTCTCCATTTGACATCTGATAAAGCAAGTCTGTAGGTATGCTACTGTTCATGTATGTTCCATCTCCTACTTTTGTCTGTTATTTAACATGATCTACATGATTTCATACATCAAATTCAGATTAAAG
>JAWWLV010000088.1:95537037-95558248 GCA_035041135.1 Platyrinchus mystaceus | reverse complement strand
ATGTATGTTCCATCTCCTACTTTTGTCTGTTATTTAACATGATCTACATGATTTCATACATCAAATTCAGATTAAAGCACTTCGAAGTACCTGTAAAACAGGAATGACAGGAGAGAGGGCCTCAATAAACTTGCTCCAAGTCAATACTGCCATTATTAACCGTCCTTGCAACAAGTGTATCAGAATGGCCTTGGCTGTTGAGTTCACCTGCTCAGTAACACAAAAAAACAAACCACTAATGCAACCTTCAAAGCGTCTAAGTCAGTCCGTTAATTGTAATTGGGAATGTTATACAAAAAGTCTCAAAGACTAAATATTGTTACTGCAGAATGCTACTTTTAAATTGCCAGTTACACATTACAACATTACACATCACACATTACAACATTTAAGTTGTTAGAAGCCCCTCTCAGAGGAAACACACAAAATAGTTCTGCCTAAATATCACCCAGTCATTTTCCCCTTAGAACTCTGGTTTGTCTTTTCTGAAATAAATTAAATCATTACTTAAAATTATACACCAATTGGTCCCTCTATCCTGCAGGTAAAAGAAATTCTGTTTCTTTTATTTCCCGATCCTGCCTTTCTGGGGCATTTTATTCCCAGTCATATCAATTGAAATCTATTTCTTATGCTTGACCAACCACTAAGAGAAAACTGTCAGTCTTTTCCATATGGCATCCAATGGATAAATTATTTCCTTGCAAAAGATAAATTACATATAAAGTATAAACATGTAGTGCATTCTTAAAGATATTTTACTTCTCCTTTTAAAATGCTCATATCTAAAAAAATCACTTCTAAACGGAATTGTGCACAGTACTGTGTTTAAAAAAGATATAATTCCAGGAGAGAAGCTGAAAATAAATAAATAATTTGTTAGTCAATGTTCTTTCCCTCTTACTGTAGGGACATTACAAATCAGCTATAAAGGAGTTACAAAGAACCTAGGCAATTTTTTCTTCCTCTCAGAACTCCCCGCTTAGTTCTATATGTGAGCTAGGAAATAGGGAACACATGTTAAGCAGTCATGCATATAAACGAACCCAACAGAAATTTGGTCCTATTCTACAATATTATAAAACACTTTTATAATACTCAGGTAATTATATTCAAACACAGATGTGTTTGTAGTGATGAAATACAAGTTTATAGCACAGACATTGCAGATTTAAAGTGTCTTTTTATTCCTCAACCATTTCAAACGTCACTCCACTTTTAGAGAGACTTGAGATTTCGAAGTTTGTGTCTCCTGTAAGTGTAAAGCAGCATACATACTATGTCATCACATGCACATTTTATTAGGGCCGAATATATTACAGGAAAAGATGAAAAAAAAATATTACATTTTCGTTGGTCTTTATTACATTTAATAGCATCCTATACCTATATTATCTTGTCTCTGAATTCATCACAAAAAAAAAACCCCAAACCTTTCAATTTACTACAATTTCACTATTTGCATAGCTTTTCTATATACAAAAACCCCCATATTTAATCAAAAGTTCAGGTAAGCCTCAGACCACTCTGGAGAATATCAACACCTTCTTTGCATCCACATCAACTTATAAATACAGCTACTAAACACAGTACCTCATTCTTATCTTCCTGAAGGCCAAATGTACAGATTTCATATAACACTTTGGGATGTAGAAGAAAATGTACTCCATGGCAGATTGAAGACACAGGCTTCGCAATATTATGAATACCTAAACAGTCCTTCAGTAAAAATAAAGTCAGTTGGTTTAAAAATTCAAGACAATCTCCAGTACTACATCTTGTTTTATAAACTGCCTGAAGTTGTCATGCAGTGAAAGGCTTTCCCCATGCACTTTGGATGACTAGTTCTGAAAGCTAAACTTTACAGCCCTGGAAGAAACAATCTTTATAGATCACTTACTGAAAATTCCTGTTACTACAGAGGACTAAGAAAGAGAAAATAATTTTGTTCCTGTTTTAAATAATAGTAAAAATAAATTAGAAAAATTGTATATGTTGTTTGGCCTTACACTAAAATAAGGAAAACCTAAAACAGGCAGATAAAAAAATCTCATAAAAACAGACAACTGTCATTCAGTGGAGACAGGTTTTCCTTCTGAAAGACTAACTCCGCAATATTTGTACATTACTGAATTGTGCTATAAGCACACTAAGTACAGACGATGTCCATTATAGAAGATAAAAATTACAATGAAGTATTATAACAAAATACAAAACTCATTTTTGTGAGCCACGATTACTGAATACCTAAAATGACCTGATGAATATGGCATTGCAATTCTCAACATAGAGTACAGCCATACTTATAGGAAGTTCACATTCTTTATTCCATGGACTATCATTACAAAAAACTAAGACAGTGATGAAATATCCATATAAAACAAAATCAAGACACATAGAAACCCCCCCTCACACACAAAAAAAAAAAACAAAAAAAAAAAACAAAAAGAACCCCAAAAAACCAAAGAAAACGAACAAAAAAACCAAAAAAACAGGCATTACATAAGGGGATTCACATGTTCTTAAACACAACCCAAACTTTATACATATACAAACCTGAACAAAAAAAATCAAAGAGAAATGAGTGAAGCAAATTAAATCTGTCCTTGAAAAGTGGGCCCATGTGAGTCTCATGAAGTTCAACATGGACAAGTGCAAGGTCCTGCCCTTGGACTAGGGCAATCCCCAATATCAATACAGACTGGGGGATGAAAAGATTTAGAGCAGCCCTGATAAGAAGGATTTGGGGGTACTGGTAGATGAAAAGTTGGGCATGAGCTGACAGTGCATATTCATAGCCCAGAAAGCCAAGGGTTGCATCAAAGGAAGCATGGCCAGCAGGTTGAGGGAGGTGATTCTGCCCCTCTGCTCTTGTGAGACCCTGCCTGGAGTGCTGTGCTCAGGTCTGGGGTCCCCAGCGCAGGAAAGACTTGGACCTGTTAGGAGGGCCACGAAGATGATCAGAGGGCTAAGAGACCTCATTGCAGCCTTCCAGTACTTTATAAGAGATATTATGAGAAATACGGGAACATATTTTTTTTCAGGGTCTCTTGTGATAGGACAAGGAATAATGGCTTTAAACAAAGAGAGGGCAAGTTTAGACCAGATATAAGGAAGAAATTTTTTACAATGAGGGTGATGAAACACTGGAGGTGGTGGAACACTGGAAACATTTAAGGTCTGGTTGGATGGAGCTCTGAGAAACCTGATCTAGATAAAGACCCCAGCTCAAATGAGTCTGTGATTCAAAGAACCTCATTTCAGCAGACAAACAAGCTGAACACCTGAATTCTTTTCAAAAACAGAAACAGAACAAAAGAAAAAAACTCTATAACAGCAGCCAGAAAACAAAGTGACCAGCATTATTAAGAGGCCTTTTAAAAAAATAAAAACATTTTTAGTCTCTGCTTTTCCCCTTCTAGAGATCCTGTCATTTTGAAATGCAGTACCTGAAGTATAACCTAACTGAGCTGATTTAACACCAAAAATGTAACAGCAAACTGCAAGTCCAGGCCCACACAGATTTTCCAGCATATAACAGGGTAAACTGAATTCGCATGAAAAACGCTTTTAACGATGAAATCATATAATACGCATTATTGAGCGCAACACCAAGAGGGTTAAGTAAGCATTAGTTCTAACCTTAACCACTTCCAAACAGCAGTGATAGGCTTCAGCTTTTATATTCAACAAAGGATGAGACAATAGGCAGAGAAGCACCTTCTGAGCCTCTGCCTGGAGCAATGAGTTGGCCTCAGCAGACTTCCAACTAAAAATGAAAAATAATTAATTTAACTATTGTTTATTTTACAGTACCTAAAGATGTCTACAAAAATTTTCATGTTCCATTTCAGGATAATCTCTGAAAAATACTTCCTGCAAGGGTATATACACTCTGAAAAACAGACAAAATTCAGAGACCACAACATATTTGCCAAAGTCAATTTCTGAAAGTAAAATAAAGGTTATACAAATACACTTGGAACAAAGGATTTAAAAACAAGTCTGAAAGACAAGTCAAAATGTTTTAAGACTGTTTCTTTGTAAATCATGTAACAACTCTATATACAAAATCATAAAAGCTTATACATGGAATAAAACATTAAGTTTTTAGCACCTGAAATTCAATTTTCAACAAACCCACTACAGAGTGACACAAATCAGTTAGAAGAGACCTTTCAATGGCTAAAAGAAAAAATTGTTCAAATACAAGAAATAAACATTCTGTTTGAGATTCTATTTGAGAAACTTTATCAATTAAAAAAAAAATTATACTTTCACAAGCAGTGTTTTAAATAGTAATGTACTCACATATTTGAGCATATGTCAATGCACTCCCGAAGCAAGGGGAAGTGTTGGTGGAAAGGCAGACTACACAAGGCCTGATCTGCCAATTCTACTAATTCAGAAAGATTCTTGTCCCCCTGTGACGTAAAATGAAAAGAAAGAAAGAAATTATTAGAATTACTGAAATTAAAAGTATCCTAAGTGATTGCTTAATCTTTCAGGATTTATCATAATTGAATATTAAGTAGGTTTTAGTTTAGTCTTCACCAAGAAGTTTATAATTAAGTAATTCAATATATTTCAAACAAAAAAAATTTAGAACCTACTCCTGAGAGCTGAAAACCCTTCACCTGTTGAATCCAAATAAACTTCTATTAAATTCTGTGGGAATAATGTATGGCTAACATTTCACAGCATGAACACAATAACTCTATTCAAATTACTATTTTTTTGAATCATTATGCAGTTTATGTGAGAGGAGTATAATGAAAGATTCTATTAAACTTTTAACAAATACTTTTTAATATTAAAGAACCAGTTTCTTTTTTTTCTAAGTTTAAGTACATATGTCTTCATCGTATTTGGTTACCAGATACATTAAACATGAGCCATTTAAATTTGATGGAGTTAACTGCACTGTAAACAGTATTTTATGAGCAAAGTATTGCTTCTGTTAAGTCCAGAACCTGCCTAAACAATGGATAGATTAATTCTGATTTAAGACAGCATTATATTTATATTGCTGTATTTTATTCATTTATTTTAGTATCAACTTTACTATTTTGCAAAATTGCTTGTCCATTTAGATAATAGAGAAGAGTATTTCAGTACTGTGCTAGAAGCACTTAACCAATAAAGCAAGGCACATTCATTGTCTTCATAACAAAGTGACACACACAAATCTCAGCCAGTCTAGAAGCAGTTGTTTTCTAAAGCTGCAATTGCCAAAGTAGTTGTGATTTAAAGGTTTCTGAACCATATTTTAACTACAGCACAACATACATACACACACATTTTATAATTAAATAAATTTAAAATAGGGTATTACATATTATATATGTGTACATATTTACATAAATATAAATAAATAAATAGTTTCCTGCTTCTTACTTCTTTGCCTATAAAAGGTCCAGTGCTCACTTCCAATCTCCAGTAGTTTATTTCTTTGCTTTTACTTAAAATAAGATATTTTTACAAACACCATGACAAGTATTAATGAAAACAAATATAAACATCTTGCATTGTACGGAATTCTCATACTTACAGATCTTCTTCTGCCATGTTAGACTATAATTTTTACCACATAAAAAAAGAAGTGAAGGAACAATATTTGCCTACAGAAAGTATTTTATATAATAAAATACCACACCTTTTTATGAACTTCAACCATAAAGCTACAAGTGCATTCAATCGAATATGCAGCTTCTGAAACTTGTTTATAAATACTGTAGTTCTCAGTACTCATCTGCTCCAGATAGGCTGCAATGGATTCATGGATGCTTGGGTATTCCAAGGAGAAGGACATGTCCAGAGAGAGAAGAAATAAAGCATTCAGCAAACTCTTTTGTATAACTTTACTCGCCTTTGAAAAAGAAAACAACTGTCAGAATAACAGCCTGAAAATACAGTAAAACCAACAATAGCATTTGCAATCATTCAACAAATACAATCACTACTGCTGGTACATAAAAATTAGAGAAACGCATTTCATTAAATGATTTCTATATGAAGAATTATTTTTTTTATTAAAAAGTGATAGTTAATTAGATGTTGCTCCTAATATCAGGCCTGCAACCACAGTTGTGTACGACCCAGGCACAGCACTAATACACACTGCTGGCCAGAGTCAATTCACTGGCTGACCACGAGATGGCAGAGAATACACAGACCACAATTATTTCTGTATTTAATAAAAAGCTGTCTACAATTCCACATGGTCATACTGTAAACTAAGAACTAAGAGAAACTGAGATTTCTCTTTTTGGTTAGGTGTTTTTGATTTTTAACTGCAAATGTTCAGTATTATTTCAGCTAAAATTTTGACCTCAAATACAGTAGCTTTTTTCTAACTCCTCTAATACACAGAATGGATATATTATGTGCATAAGAACTCAGAGACAAAAATTATGAAGTCATTAGATTAGCCTGTCTACACTTATTTGCAGTACAAGATGCAATATTTGTGACAAAAACCCTGTAAGTAAAAATCGATCTTCTACTCTGATTGAATAACGTCTGAAAAAAAAAGCTACACTCCCCTAAAAACTGGTCCAAAAAATTTAAACCCATTCAGGTTTAAACACCTAAAACTTTCCATCGCACAAAAATTTCATCGGACCTTCCCATCTGAAATAAAAAGAAAAAACCCTCCACCCCAAAAAGCCCAAACAAACAAACGAACAAAAAAAACACAACCTCAAGAGCTACATCAGAGTTCCTTTTAAGGAGCTCTGGAAGGCAAGAACAATTAAAACCACTAGGATGTATGAAACATAATTCCTTACTGCATTTCATCTGATTAAAAGTGATGATTTTAAATGTCATTCTAGTCCTACTTGCATGCATACTATAAACGAGCAGGGGGCAGCAGAGCTTTGCAAATAGTACATCATACCAGAGAAAAAACAATATAGGAGGGAAAAGAACACTGAATTTCAAAAACTCGTTTAAAAACTGTATTAAAAATTGGGTTTTTAAGATTTGAAATCTGCAGCATGCACTGATGGCTAAGAATGGACAAAGCTGCCCTCTGTGACCATATGTCAGCCAATGCAAATCAGATTAATTTCTCTGTCCAGTGGCTATTTTCCCAGTATTAATCCCTGAGAAAGACAACACTTTCTGCCCTCTTAAAATGCAAAAGCAAAAGACAATCACTTCTAATTAGTGATGTCATACCTTTTCTACAGGGAGAAGTATTTGCAGCAATCTAACAGTGAAGAGTGAAATGCTAATAAATGCCATTCTGTGATGCACCAACATCACCTTGGGCTGTTCTGCACTTATATTGGTTTTGTGATATAATATAGTTTCTCCAAGTAAACCCAAGACCAGAAGCAATTTATCTTTCTGAAAACAAAATCAGAAATACAATAGTTAGAAAAAAATGAAACATTCCTGCATATTTACAGTGTTTATACAGCACCCACAGTATCATTAACACAATTATACCAAATACACTAAAATTGCATAAATACACAGCATTGTTTGTCATCTGAACAGAACTATGCAGTAGACATCAGTCTACTTTCACTTTTAGTTCTGAATACTTGTTCAATAATTACCCATTACAATTGCTCTCGTACCTCCTCTCCCACTTTTCTCCCCTCCCCGGCCTTAATTTTTGCTCACTACACTTTTGAACTTCAATTTTAATATGGAAATACTAAGGCCTGGTCTGAACCTGCAAACAAAGGTTTATCTTAAACTTAAAAAAAAAAATCTCAAACCAACTCAAAATCCAAACTTTGAAAAAATCAAAGGTTTTCTTATCCCTATTCATTCTCAAAGGAAACAGCAAAGTATTTTTTTCCTCTCTCCCTTTTTTTAAAAAAAAAATCAATACAATTGTATACAATTACCCAGCAATGAAACATACTGATTCAGATCATAAAACAACTAGACAAAGGGTATTATGCTTCTGAGATGAAATATTCTGCAAGAAATCTTCAGCACTAACTTGGAATTGATCAATTATCATAGATTTTCAGTAGCTTAAATTCAAAGAAATAATTCTCATTTGCCAATAGGTCCTACAAATAATATAAAGATTAACATTTATAAAATAGAAAATAGGGAAGCCTATAGCAATATTTTAATTACTTAATATTGCAGTTATTATTATTTCATATGCAGTGGTATTTTCAAGAATTCTAACTTAAGTCAGGTGCATTTAATTCAAGTTTTTAGAGAAGTTTCAGTCTGTAGCTCTGATATGTTTGTTATGTGCCTAAGCCATGCCAGCTTATTCTTCAGCTTTCACCTGTCTTCAAATAAGCAAGACAGACACTATTATTTCATCTGTTATTCACTAAGTTCATATTTCATGTAGATAAGAACTCTCAACTGTGCTCAGATATATTTCCAGCAATTTAAATTGTTTGGTCAACAGCACCTTAATGCTTTGAATCTCTCCTGAGCCAAAAAGCCTTCTTTCTTTCCCTGCTAAGCAACATAGTTAAGGATATCTCAAATCTGTGCAGGGATCTATAGTTCCAGTGTAGGAAATGGATACCATGTACACATCTTACAATTCTAGTCTTGGATCTAAACAGTTATCTTCCTAATTTTAAACAGATAGTTTATAAGAGTAAAGAATGTGAAAGTTGCCATTTACATCAAATGTCTCCAACATTTGCAGTCAGTGCTTTTCCCTCAGATCCCCTTCCCTATATACGTTTCTTTCAGTGGCCACTTATTTTCTTGAGATGAAACTTCAAGTGTCGTCCGGTAAAAGAACTTACATTTCAAAAACATAATGTGTCATCGATAGAACTAGTAATAAACTACTTAAAATTTTCAAAAGGGTAGCTCAGCAGAAGATTAGATATGTATATGAATCACTGCAGAAAATGTCAGAGGCTTATAAAAGAAGATTATTTAATATGGCTGAAGAAATTCGGAGGAATCTTACCAATTCCAATGCAAAAAGGCTATCATCTTCCCAAACGTTTTCAGAAACAGCATCACCAATAAGGAACATGTCTTCAACAAGCAATTCAAGAACTTCCATTGTCACTCTCCGACTGCCTGGGAATACAAATGAGAGGATAAATTGAAATGCAAACAAAATATTTTATTTTGATATTCAGAAGACACCACTGTAAACAAGGTTTTATTCTAAATACAAAATTCTGGTATTTTAATTTTCCTGTACACCTCTACAAAACTAATGCTAACTTCCCTCAACCACCAAGAGCTCTGAATCACAGAAGATGAAAACCAGCCAAAATTACAACAGAAGACATTAAAGCATTTGTATACTTGAAAAAAAGTCTGCATTTCCTTAAATTGTATAGTGAAATTATTTAAGAAAACAATAATGAACTTAATTAAAGCTGTAAATCTGATTACTCAACTTCTTTGAAGTTCAGGATAAAGTCACTAATTTCCCCCACCCAGACCACTGCGTTACAAATCTTCTGTATATATTACCTATTCCAGTTAATCTGCATTTCGATATAGCCAGGAGTGCCTTTCTTGATAGATCATTTTGTTTGAGATCTTTTGAAAGACAAGATGAATACCCACTTTATCCACTTGTACTGTTATCCATAATAATTTCCCCCCTTTGTTTTTGTGCTCATATTTATTCATTTTCATTGCTTCTTCTGAGTTCCCTTAATAGCAAGGCTAATCTGGTCTATTAGTGACTTTTATACTTTGTACAGTTTTAAACTTGAACACGTGGCCACAAAAAAAGCCTGAGCTGAAATATGTACAGCCTACATTTACTACAAATATAAACCTCCCCTTACCTTCTCCAGATAATGAGACAATAGAGGAGAAGTAGTCAAAGGTTAGAAAGTTTCATGAAGAACAAGGCAGAATATGTGGAGCCAGACCAAATATTTTCAACCTCATACGACTGAGGATGCCCAAACTGTCTGGCATCCTAAGGAACCATACGGTAACAGCTTCCCCTAAATACTCGATTTAGTGCAACTGTTGGCTGAGTTACTTGTTGATGGTATGTTTCTATATAAAACCATGGATGGATTTCACACAACACGATTCAATTTCCAATTTACTTTTTAATTAAGATAAAAATTTGGCATCTTGCAGAATCCTCAAAACAAAACGTTTAAAAAAGAGAAAGGTCTACTTGTTTGTTATGACTAAAGTTTAATTTCTTTGTACTTTTTCTATCTTTTGGAAATTTTACACACTGCAGGAACCTTGTTGATATACTTGAGGAAAAAATTTATATCTGTGTGGGTGACTAGATATGTAGTGACAATGACCACAGCTCATGCAATTTGCAGCTTGAGTGATACTGCTCTGAATGAGCATAGACAGAGAATGTCACCAGGCCTTTCTGAAAGCTTGCTTTTACCTATATCATGGAAGCGCTGTTTTCCATTTATTTTAGGCAAAACTTGGCCAATTTGACTTAATATATTTCTCCATTACAATAAAATGATAAAAAATCCCCTTCAAACAAAAAAACCCACAAAACGACTGATTTCTGCAATGACTTTGCTCACAAGACAGATCAGAACAAAAGAAGAAAAATTTCAGTGAACATCTCCACAAGGAATAGAATTTAAGCTTAACTGAAATACATGTTGTATTGCAAAATACAAGAAAGCAAATCTTTCAATAAACTTACTGGTCTTCCTTTTAATTTATATAGAAAAAAATCTACATTATCCCATATAAGTTGATAATAACATTCATAAAAGTGCCTATTGATTTTAGTGAAGATAAAAAACTCAAAATATAACCACATGAGAAACAGTGTGTTACTGTCTCACAGTATCACAGTCTCACAGTGTGCCTTCAGATCACAGGCTTTCAGATCCAATATTAGTTTCCTTACAATCTGTGTCTCATTATAGCACAGTGGAAGAATGAAGAAATATCACCTAGTAGAGTTTAAAAAGTGTAAAAAACCGTAGGGAAAGAGAAACAAAGACAGATCAACTTTATCTGAAAGTGAAATTATTTTAGGTCACAGAATCACAGAATATGTTAAGTTGGAAGAGACCCACAAGGATCATTTAGTCCAGCTCCTGGCCCTGCAAAGGACCATCCCCAAGAGTCACACCATGTGCCTGAGAGCATTGTCCAAACGCTTCTTGAACTCCGTCAGACTTTGTGCTGTGACCACTTGCCTGGGGAGCCTGTTCCAGTGCGCCTGGGTGAAGAACCTTTTTCTAATACCAAACGTGAACCTCCCCTGACACAACTTCAGGCCATTCCCTCGGGTCCAGTCACTGGTCACCACAGAGAAGAGATCAGTGCCTGCCCCTCCTCTTCCCCTCACAAGGAAGTTGGAGACTGCAATGAGGTCTCCCCTCAGTCTCCTCTTTTCCAGGCTGAACAGACCAAGTGACCTCAGCTGCTCCTCATACAGTCTCTGGTAAGATTCAACGAAAGAAACTTGAAAGGTGGAAAAACTGTATTTTAACTCTGTAGATTTGAAGTGACAGGCACCAGAAAAGGAAAAGATAGAAAATACATTTTCTGCAGTTTTACACTATAAATAAAAGATGCCAGAAGTTACAAAAGTGCTTGTGACTAATTAATATTTAAATATCCCTATTCTGAAAGGGAAAAACAAAACTTTAATTCATTTTAGTTGGTTTATTACCAAAAAGAAAAGATGATTGAATAATTTTCATACATATTTCATACAATTTTTAAGTTAAAGCCTCTAACTTCTACTGTCCTAGTCATTGATAGATACATGTACATTTCCAGCTCCTATATTTGAAAACCTTACCATGTTTACCAATACCTGTTTTGAATCATGTTTTACAGCTAAATACCATTTCACACAACATAAGAACAAAAAGACTGTCCTTCAAAAAGGCTTTGCAATTTAGAACCTTTATAAGTTAAAACTAAAATCATAGTCGTTATCATTATGTTTCTTAAATCAATTATAATGCGTTACTGGATTCATATGAATAAAACCAAACTTCTCCCCAAAATTTTTGTTTATTATTTCTTAAACAGGAGGTAAACTCTATACTTAAAAGAGATCAGAACACGTTTGGTTAAGTGTGGTTATTTTTTCATCATCTTATATGACATTTTATCCAGCCACGTCATTTTTCCACCACACACCCATTTCTTCCCACCATCAGTAAAAGGTACTTAAAACTTCTGCAGCAATTCTGGAAATCAACCAGAAGATTCAAGCTTTGTGACCTGAACAAAATCCCAGGAAAAGAACTGTTGTAATTAGTTACAGTACTTCACGAATTATCTGTACCTTATTTATTTGAGCTACTCACCTCATAATACCAACTTCTTAAGAAGTCTGTATTAAAAATCAGAAGGATAAATAAATGAAATACTTAACACTTTCTCACCTGTTCTTAGAAGAGGTACTGCATTTTCCAAGATGGAAACACAGAACTGAGGAAGGCTAAGCTGCTTCATCTGTAATTCCAAAGTGTCCTCAATTTCAATATCTGGTAGATCAATATGTCCTACATCAAATGGGGAATGCAGGGAGATTCTGGAGTTTGCATTTGCTTGAGTACTGTTTCCACTTAAAACAACAAGCAAATAAAAAAAAAAGACACAGTTAACTCTTGCAAAGAGAAAACCCATATACGTACACATGTCAAAAATAGCATCAAGTATTTTCATGCCCTCCTTCCTTAAGCATATCCTTCCTTCCATCCCATCCTTTCTCTGCTATCCACCAGTGTTGCAGGAAGAGGGGGATTTTGTTTGGTTGGTTCTGTAAATGTCAGAACTGGTAACATCACAAGTCAATGCCTAATGTTTTGGCAGTCATCTTCAAATGCACTTAGCACTGTGTACTGGAAGAAATATACATGCAATGAATACAATATTGCAAGAGAAATAAAAGCTGAATTGAAACTTCTTTTTTTTGTGATGAACAAAATCTCTCAGTTGCAAGGCCACTTACCAAATCAAATTTCATCCTGAACAATACCTACTATATTAAAACCATTCTACATAGCTAGCCATAAGAATCATTAGAAGGAAAATTACATAGTGTGCCCTATGTTAAAACTTTAGGACTAGCTTGCCAACTGTAAAACAGAAAATATTCTCTTGCCCAAGAAAGCCTTAAGTGCAATCAAGTATATATTACGAAATATATGTAGTGTTATTACATTACAGACATATTTTAATTATTAAGCATATATTATATATAGTTCATATATTATGAAGAGTATATAGTTCATAATTGCATTATTTTTCAACTGTTTTCAAAAATAATCTAATTCTGTTGTCAGCATTATAATTAACACAATTCAGAACAGATTTTTTAATGTTTTTTCTTATCCTAAGATTTGCTTTAAAAACCTGTATTTAAAAACCTGACTTTGCAGCTGGTTTTTGTTTGGTTCCTTTTTTTATTATTAAATAAGCTGAAGAAAATTAATTGTGGCATGACTATGTTATATTATATTGTCTAATTAAATGCAAAAGATGTATAAAGAATAGCAATTAAGAATTTAAATGCCAACTAATTAAGAGGTCGATAGAAGACTACAAGAAAAACAGAAGAGTTCACTAGTGTGTAGTGTGATTGACTGCACTTACCAGATGGTAAGGAATGACAGGTATCAGTCATAAAAGCAATTCAGAAGAGGAAAGGTTAAGTTTCCAGGCAGAATTTGAAATAGACAAACAGATAGATTGAAGAGTCTCAAGATTTAAGAACAAGGAAAAAGAAGAGTTACATATAGAATAGTAATAAACAATTTACATTACAATTACTTTAAAAAAGGACAAGATTCACTAAAAGCAGCTCTTCCATATCAAAATAAGCAATGTCAGAGCAACACTTCTGTCATTTCTCTCTATCATATCTTCTATTAACATCATGTTTTTCTTTATGCTACCTCTGGGCTAAATTATATCTTTGTAAGAAATGGGATTTATGGACAGTGAGCAGTTCTACCGCAGCACACAGGCTGCAAGAAGATAAAAGTGTACAGTCATGAACAGCTCATAATATGGCCATATACTTTTAACAAACTACCGCTCCCTGATTTCTAGGTGTCTCATCACCACCTTAACTGGTCCTTATTCTTATGCAGATTTCATTACTAGACTGATAACCAGGCTATCACTATTTCTTGCACAATATACAGCAGCTACTACTAAACTGTGAAATGTTAAAAATGGTCAGATCCTAAAGCGCATTAAGCCTGGAGTTCATTGACATTAAAATATTAGTTACATATTAAAATATTAATATATTATACTTGAGCAAAAATAAACTTCTAATATAATGACTCTCAAGATGCATTTACAATTTACTACATGAGACATTATCATCACAGTCTATCTGAATGCCTAGGAGTTACTCAATCATTAAGCCCATTTACCACAGAGACTCAAAGGAACACAGTGAGGATTTACAAGGACTTTTAAGCTTCCACATATTAAAACACAATGGTTCTTGAACAGCAGCTTTAAGTCTGTTGTGTCAAGATGCGAAATAAAACTACAAACAAATCTCTTCATTTTGAGGGTACTCAGACAATTCATAATTTCATATTGGAGTAAAATTTTTTGAGGTTACAGAAGTGAATTTCGTTGTCAGATTTAAAAGTAAAGATTGAAGACTTTAATGGAAAGCTTTCTACATCATAGCATTTTTGACAATAGGATACACTGTTATCTATGGGATGGCCATTCCACTTAAAATAACTTACTTACAAGGTCATCTGCTGAAAAAAAAAGAAAAATCCCTGACTTTATAGCAATAGCCTGAATAAATGCTTGTCTGTGTATTACAAATACATGCACAAGCAATAACAATTGATACCAAGAGATTTTGTTTTTAGAAAGGGGGTTGGATACAAAATGTGGCAATGATCTTATGTATTCTAAACACCACTTAAAAACAGTTTAATTCATAAAACATGGTTTGAATTTTCTCAGTTACCAAAACTCTTGCATCATTCCACACACGGACAAGGGGCTGATGATATAATTCTATATGAATAATTTCTTAATTGAAGTGTAAGTTATTTCCTGTTTTATTCACCTGGAAGATACTGCATCCCAATCTTGACCATCTCCTCTAGGACGCTGAACTGTCCGTCCAATTACAGATGGCCGAGGGCTGCTACTTCCAGGTGATGGATTCGGAGAACGAGGAGGACCTCTTGGCTCTTGACAGTAAGATATAGATGAATTCTGGGAAGCTGTGCCTTTATGTAACACAAAGCATATATTTTCCATTAGTGGAATACATTATTCTGAAAGATACTACTGAGTGAATGGTAAAAGTAACCCAGGCAGGATATGAAAAACACCAAGTAAGTACTGGTGAGCTAGGACAACCTATCACTGTCAAGTTGCAGAGTTTGGAAACACAATTCCAAGGCAAAACCACTGAAGGCTCCAGTTGAATCGTAAATCTTGAGTTTTAAAAACAGAAACAATAGTGTCTGTCCAAGGCTATTGGACTTGTTGATGTTATAGCTGAATTAGCAACCAATATAATTTATTAAGACACCAAATATAGTGGCAATCTTACGAAGAAAACCTGTCTACCAATTTACAGAAACAGAGTTGATTCAATTCAGATGACAAAATGGAAACAGGAAGACCATTACAACTAATTTACACCATTAAAGCTATAACATTGAAGCATTAAGAGCATTGTGAAGTAGCCCTAACGACTGCAAAACTCAAAACAGTGATTAAACTATTTTTAGCCACCAGCATAAAAAAAAAAGTTAATGTAGCTCATGAAATTAGTAACTACATTGTTAAGAACTAATAGCTTGAAAACTTTTCTGAAACTCTGCCCACTTTTATTTTACAGATTTGATCTAGTTTTAGTTAAAAATCCCTCTCCTGCTGACATACAAACAATTGGATACTGGGAAAAGTTGATGAATGGGTAATCACAGCAAACTGCAAAAATAAGTAAGTACTTTAAAACAATGCAAGTACTCAATTTTTTTTTTATTAACATTAGTAGTACTGAACACCATTTATTCAGTAACATAGTTTCACAAGATTACATTTGCTGTAAGTTTCAGGGGTTTCTTTTCGAAAATCATTTTAGGCAATCTTAACTGTAGTAAAAATAACAGTCTCTCAAATACTTAAAAATACCTACCTTGCTCTGTGGAAGAAAAACTTGGATCTCTATGAAAGTTAAGCCTGCTTCTCAAGAAGATGCACAACTGTTGCAAGCACGACACAGCCTGCAAAGCTAACCGATGTCTTCCATCTCCTACAAAAGCCAGGTTTAGCAGGGACAAAAGGCTCTGCAAAGGCAAAACCATCAACACCAATAGCTGAACATTAATCACTTTCATGAACAACTACGCCAGCAAAAGCCTTGCACTAAATATAGTCCACAAATCTTCTTCAAAATCACAGCAAAGAATAAATAGGCTTAACTACTGTTTCCTTACTGAATGAAGACTACCAGTTCTAAGGAAAAAGCAGAGTTCTACACGTACTTCCGATGAAGTCACTACTTTCATTACAGAAGCCCATGAGAGGCTGTGCATATAACACCACCACAAATTTATCTTATCCAGAAGAAACCAAGTATTACTTCAGAACACACTTCATTACTGATTAGCAATATACACTATTACAACCAAAAAATTCTCTAAACACGATAGGTAGCCAATGTCCCCTTTCCTATGCACCTAGAGTTAACATAAAGGAACTTCTGCTTAGCTATTTTGTTTGGAAACAAATCATATAATTTACATCATTTCTTCCTTGGCACAACTTATACCACAGCACAACAAAACATAAAACTTTATGTGAATTCTTGCCTGTACAATCTTTGGCCTTTGAAGGAAGATCTCAGCAGGAAAATCTTGCATAATCACATCC
The DNA here is from genome assembly GCA_035041135.1 of Platyrinchus mystaceus. Taxonomy (NCBI): domain Eukaryota; kingdom Metazoa; phylum Chordata; class Aves; order Passeriformes; family Tyrannidae; genus Platyrinchus; species Platyrinchus mystaceus. The sequence continues at coordinate 95,541,427 of JAWWLV010000088.1, read as the reverse complement.
TGAAGAAGCTCACATGTACTCCAAATTAAACTTTGGTTGTTACTTCTCAAAGAACTAAAAGTTCATATTTAAATACGTATTAATATTAAAAAGAACCAACCAGTAATTACTACCTTGAACAAATATTTACAAGCAAGTTAAAATCACAACAATGAAGAATCTAAAGAAAAAAACCTCTGTACTTCTATTGTCACACCACTTTTAAAGTTGAATTATTTCTAAGCCATGCTCATCCTATATACAATAAAGAACAAACTCAACTCCAGCTATTATCAAGCCACATATAAAATTAGGTTCCAAAAAGAGAAATAACATTACTGATATTGAATTTGAAATTAAAATAACAAAACTGGAAAGTCTCTCGGAAGCTGGTAATTACCTCAGTGTTATACAGCAAGTAATCCAACTCATACCAGTAAGAAAGTTTCTTTCATTACTAAGGTCCCTGTATGACTTAAAAGCATTTGAATTACCTATGTGGGAAGTTCCATAAAGGAAGAAATTTATTAGCTATTCTCTAAGATGTATATTAGTAAATAATAAGAACCTTTAGGATATTCTACTTCACTTTTTTCCACTTTAATTGTTTCAGAAACCACTGTTTCTAAAATAACTGTAAAAAAATACATGCAGTTTTACAAATCTCTGTTCTTTTTCTATACTCAGGCATAAAGGAAATTAAATATTAAAGAGGCTTTACAGCTTCAGAGATCTTTCAAAAGGAAACAACAAACAAAAAACCCTATACTAGAAATCTATCACAGTTCAGTGTCAACTCATAAGGAATCCAAACTACAGAATTTTTCCTTGGGCCACTTCAGACACTGTTTTTCTAAATGAAAGTTAAAACCAAAAAATAAAATCACTGCGGAAAGACAATCAGAATGACTTGGTACCTGGATAAGATCCTGTACCTAAACTTACTGGCCTAAACCTAGGCAAGGGACTACTGAAAGTATGGATTTTCCTGCCAAGTGGTCATGGGGGTAAAGTAAATAATGATTTTATTCCACTTTGTTCTAATATTAACTGAATGAAACCTTTGATCCACTTGAGAAATTTAGAAGACAGTGAAGTATCATGAAAAAAAAACCAAACATACACTGATTTAAACACTAAGAATGGAGAGTGACACTGCCCAACTCCAGCACAACTTTCACAGTCATTTATCAAAAATTAGCTCATTAGGTTATTTACAGGAACAGCCTTATGATGCAGAAGGACAGAAATTGTCAACCACTATTCCAGAAAAACAAAAACTACAATAAAATTGTAATGTTTCTATTACTGCACCTTTCATTTGATGAAAGTACGTGTCTATCTGTTGAAGTCAGAGTTAGCCAAGGAAATGTGGAAAATTTCAAGCATTTCACTGTAAAAAACCAGAGCAGATATTTTGGAATATATTTTATAGAAGTATTATACTGTATATATTCAAGACAAAGAAACTTATGAACCATACAGAATCTGAAAAAGTACTAAGTTTTACTAAATACAGACTTGCAAAAACTCAAGTGCTTTTAATGAGAGTATTCAGCAACACCAAAACACCACTAAAATCATCTTAAACCCAAATGAAATATACTTAATGAAGAAAGTTTTAGCAAATCTGGTACTAGAGAATATTTATTAGCATGAACTCTAAAAATAGAAAATAGCCCTCATGCTTTTAAAGCAGTAGAAATTATGGTTCTTACAAAATTATGACACATAATAACTTTCTAACAAAAATAACTTTGAAGATATTTTTAACCTAAAGTTTGTCATAATTATTGTGCAATTCTTAAGACAGCTTATAAACTACTAAAGAAGTAAACTGGTGATCCACATACAGTAACTGCAAAGCCATATTTTAAAGCCTAGTTCTTAGCACCATACAGTATATGTTAAATATGACACACTTCTGTGAACTGCTACTAATATACTGGTACAGGCAAAGACTTGCCAAAGTATTATTGGTCTCTGCTTGCCAGAGAAACACTTATATCATCTTTACTGTCAAAAAAAATCAAAGCATAACACTGGTTTTCATTTAGATACATGGTAAATATTCCCAAAGCATCTAATTCAGTTTTCTAAGAAGTAGAAAGGTATTTCAGACTGAGTTTTGTTGAAATAAAAGGTACTTAAACAGCCACTTTTGACTATGAAATAGATCTTCTGAAAAGAATTAGCAATTTAAATAATCTTTACAATTGCAGCAGTTTTTAACATAGTTTACATATTCCAAAAAGCTAAGCTTTTTACTAGAAAAGAGAAAGATCTATTAAGATGAGTGTCATTTTTATAAGCGTTATAATTGTAGTTTCTGTGGTATTCGATTTCACAGAATAACAATAGGAAAAAGAATAACCAATACTGCTATGCACATTTCTAATGAAATTCAATCTAAATTACAACTCTAAGCACTTTCTATAATTAACATATTCCTTCATAACTACACATACCAGCTGTTCTTTTGGGAGGTATTTCTAACTGCGGTGGATGACTTCTACCTTGACAAAAATATCCAGTGAATAATTCCTCTTGAGGCAGAACTAAAATAAAAAAAGGATAAATTTGAAAGATGTACACACACAAAAAAGGAAAAACTCAATTTATTTTCATGTTTTTCCTGAACTACCTTCCTTTTGCCCTTGAGCTTTAAATCAGTCTCCTTAATAGGTTAAAATAGTCTCAGATGATAAGAAAAATTGAGTAAAGAGCGTGTATCAATGTTTATTTTTTCATAACTATATTCTGCAATATCATTCAAGCAATAGCAAAAATAATTACACAAAACGTATTGCCTGATGGAGAACTGACAGCCAAACAAAAAGTTTTTCTTTAATGTACTTATGTAGCAATAAAATAAGACTTTTTTAATGAACTACTTATAGCCTTTTTCTACCAAAACTGCTGTCTTCTCAGATCACCCGAAAAGTTGTCCCCCTTGTATATAATATGTATATTGTTAAATACATATCATTCGTACACACAAACTTTATAAATGTATACACAAGGTATGTAACATTAAAAGTAATCTCTCCAGACCATAATATTTGGTTCAAAAGATCAGACTAAATAATGCCCAGATAATTAGTTTACATTTTTTCCCAGTGACTGAAGCTGAAACAGAAAGAAAAATACAACACTTCTGTTAGGAAGCACTAAGGTTATTTCATTCACACATGCGTACAATTTACAGCTTAAGTAAATTCATTTGAGTAGTTCCAAAAGATGAGATAAGAATGCACATGTAGAAGATTATTATATTTTTTCCCCATACAGTGGAAACATGAAGTAAAAATCTGTCCCTACATGGGCACAGGAAGGAAAAAAAGAAAAAAAAAAAGAAAAAAAAAAACCCAATCACCAGGCATCACATAGTGCCACATAGTTCTAGCAAACTAGAACTCCAAGCATGAGACAGGCTGCAGAAACCACAGAAAAATTGCTTTTATCTCTGAGCCTGCACAGTATGAGTGAGAGAGGTGTGGCCATTACTACAGTATGCACTGTAACAGCAGTGTCTCTCCCACAATAACCAGGAGGATGAAGTATGCACCTCTATGATTTGTAATTTTCTCCTCCAAACTTACTGCTAAAATTTTAAAGGCAGAAGAGGAGAACCACATGGGTTACATTACACATAAGAGACATTGCAAATCATTGTAACAGATAAATAATTAGCTAGATAACAGAAGCAAGTAATAGCACTTCACATATATGTGAAGTACTTCGCACATACTATGACATTTTAAGGAAAGTTTAGGGATTTTGCTATGACAAATACGCAAAACTAAGTAGATAGTGCATACAACTAATGTAGTTTTAAAAATCGTTCTGCTAGGATCATCTACTGCTTATTTCTTTTTTTTTAAAGATCTGAACTGCTCTCAAAGCTAAAGCCTATTACACAATGAACAGCAGTAAAGCATACTAGCTAAATTACAGATTTATTCGGAGTTGCTACACTTGCTGCCATAAAGTTGTTCGTAGAAGTTGTGTCATGCTCTTTGTACATCATAGAAAAGAGATATTATACACTGAATAAATGGACAGAGAATTCAGAGAATTCCACTACAGGAATGGCACTAGGTGGTTTAGCTAAGGTCACACTGTCTTTAGCAGAATTCGATTACCACGCAATTCACTGATCTCTTAGGAATAATTTGCCTATTATGGATGAAAACATCAGCTTTACGTAGCCTGTCCCTTTACATTATTTTAATTTAAAATAAATTACACTTCAAAATATGTAATTTACCTGGTTGATCAACTGAAGGCTGAGACTGAGCTTGATAACATACAGATAAAGAACTAGAAGGAAATTCAGAAGGAAGGAAGAACAGTCCATCCACAATCCCATCAATTATGGCCTGCAAGTTCGGATCCACATCAGGGCGAA
>JAWWLV010000088.1:95519417-95534763 GCA_035041135.1 Platyrinchus mystaceus | reverse complement strand
TAGGGCGGCATTTCCACCTAGGGCGGCATTTCCACCTAGGGCGGCATTTCCACCTAGGGCGGCATTTCCACCTAGGGCGGCATTTCCACCTAGGGAAGCGCCGCCGTCCCCCCCCCCCCACGCCTGCAGCGGGGAGCCGAGCAGGAGAGAGAGCAGGAGCCAGAGGGGCGGCGGAGGCCGGGCAGGGGCGGCTGGGCTCCCGCACACCACGGCCGGGCCCCCCGCCCTCCCCGCACACAGCCGCACAGGCGGAGGGGCCGGGGCAGCCCCGGGAGGAGAGGGGAGCCATTACCCAGCTTCCTGACGAGCGACGACAACTCCATCGCGCCCTCTCCCCGCCCGCATTCAACCGCCGCGCCGGCCCCGCCCGCCCGGCTGGGGGGGGCCGCGGGGCACCTCGGGAATCGTAGTCCGCCCGCTGCCGCCTCGGACGCGCCGCCGCCATTCGCCGCGCGCAAAGCACGCCGGGAGCTTTCACCGCCCCGCGGCGCCCCGGCGGGAGCGCGGAAAACTACAGCTCCCAGGGGGCCTCGCGTCGAGCGCTGCCGCTGCCAGGGGGGATTTGGGTTAGAGATTGGGAGGAGTTTCTTCACAGAAAGGGCGATTAGACACTGGAACGGGATGCCCAGGGAGGCGGCGGAGTCACCGTCCCCGCAGGTGTTTAAGGGAAGACCGCGGACGTGTCACTCAGTGCCGTGGTCTGGTTGACAGGGGTGGTGTTGGGTCACGGGTTGGACTCGATGATCTCTCGGAGGTCTTTCCCAGCTGAAGTGATCCTGCGGGACGCGCGGCCCCGGGGCTCGGAGTGCCGTGCCCGGGGGTGCGGGGGGGGCCCGCAGTGCGCTGCCCAGCCCGCGGCTGTCACCGCGCCTCCCGCCCGCACCTCTGACCCTGTAGGGTCGCGGCTCTTCACCGCGTTCTGGCGTCGTTCTTTGCAGCATCAGCTTCTGAAAACATCGGAGTTATGTTTTATTATTATTATTACTTTTTGTCTGAGTCCAGACACTAACTTGAAAAAGGAAAGTATGTGTTTCTTAGGCCTTCAGTGCACCATGGCCCCGATTTGAAAGACAGAGAATGATTCATTCATTCCAGTACCTGAATGGTGGCAGACAAGAGAGATGAAGAGAAACTTTTTACAAGGGCCTGTAGTGACAGGACAAGAGGGTATTGCTTTAAACTGAAAGAGGGTGGGTTTAGATTAAATATTAGAAAGACATGCAGTTCTGTGAGGGTGGTGAGACACTGGAACAGGTTGCCTGGAGAAGCTGTGGATGCCCTGTCCCTGGCAGTGTTCAAGGCCAGGTTGGATGGGGCACCTGGTCTAGTGAAAGGTGTCTTTGCTCATGGCAGGGGGGCAGGAACTAGATGATCTTCAGGGTCCCTTCCAACTGAAGCCATTCAATGATTCTACAGTTATGTTTATAGTAATTTACTGATGTATTTGCTGATATCACCTTGATGGGCCTGGCAAAATGCAGGAAATAATTCTTGCTGACTTCTGTAAAGTAAAGGGATGAGGGGGTGAACTAAGACATGAAGCATTAGGGGGCTTGGGTTTTCATTTCTGTGTAGCCTAGACTCTAGAATTACATTGCTTTGTTTATAATGCAAAGTAATTTCACAAAGCAGAATTTCTTAAACATGTAGTAAAGACACATAGTGCATCATTGGTTATCTGGCCAGAGAGCTGATCTTATTTTTGAAAGTTTGTGCTTGCCATCACTATTGGAAAAAATAAATTGATGATAGGTGGACAAGTGATGAACATTGTTGTGTGTGTGTGCTTCTGAATTTTTTGCATATAATTGTAGATGCACAAAAGAAGATGGCCCTGTAATACTTAAAGGGTGTGGTTTTAATACCATGTATTGCATGAGAAACTACATTTTTATCAGCACCCAACAAAAATGTGAAAGTGCAGTGCAGTACAGTATATGCAAATGCTTTCCAAAAGGATGTATGTCACTGCCCTCTGAGTTTATGGCTAATTTTTTTTCTACCCTGGTCTCCATCACTATGCTACTCTCTCACAGTAAACTCACATTCATGTCCTTCATGTGCTGTATCAAGATTGTACTAAATTATTAATTGCAACTCAGAACTGTCCGTTGTTTTCCAAAACAACAGCATCTGTGGAGCAATTAAACAAAGGGACTTTATTAAGCTAATTTTAAATGTACTGTGATTGCTGCAACGAGGGTTTGTTTTCCACAAGAGGCTGAACTCACATGGATCCACCAGTGCTTTTTCGAGAGCAATTACAGAAGTATGACTGACTGAGTAAAAATTTTTTAGCTGTGCATGATATGCTCGTGCAGTGAAATGAAGAGCTCTGACCAGATGCACACAGGGCTGCTCACATTTCCCCAAACAGGACTGGTGGGAACTTTGTGAGATCCCACGTGATACTTATCTCATTCATCCTGCAAGGAGAAGGAATTGCTGAAGCAGGCATTTCCCAAAATAAAAACATTTCTTCAGGAGGAAGAGACACATTTATAGGAGCGTTCTATCCAGGTCCTTGCCTCCAAATATGGTCAGTCTACATTGCATCAGAAAAACAAATGTTTTCTTATGCTGTCTTCAGTGTCAGAGTTAGTAGCTACAAAATCAATTCATTGAGTTGTTACTAACACAGGGGAGACACGTGCACTCTCCATTGCCACTATACTCCTGCACCTTAAATGTGGGCATTTTATCCAGATTTTCCGAAATGAAAGCCTAATTAGTTGTGTCAGCTGGTGCATTTTATGCAACCATGGCTCAAGACTGGTATTCAAGATGATCATCAGTAATAAAGTTTTCGTTGTTACAAATAGAGGAGTGATATATTAAGGGCAAAGTGGGTATCTCAATAAAAATCATAAACCACACACACACACACACACACACAAAAAGTTTACTGGACATTGAATAGAAATGGTGGATGGGTTCAAGAGTTATTGTTGGTATTGCGAGACTACCTAAGTAGTTGTCAAAGTAATTAGTAAGTCGAAGATTAGTCTCTCATTACTGGGAGCACTGAATCCCTCTGTGTCTGCATCTCCTGTTTTGGACTTACACTAGTGCCTTCACTTTCCCTCTTACCTGCTTGTTCTCTTTAGCTGGTGTATTCCCACAACTGCTTCTGAAGCCGGTTTGACTTTTTCCTCTCCTTTGGCATTATTTAACATGGATGTCTGTTCTACAACGTATATTCTAACTGATCTGCAGTTAAAATGTGTAGGAGTTCCACCACTGGGGAAATTAGTCACTCAATCTCATTTACATTGTCCCTTGTTGCTTTCTTACTGCACTCTACATAAGATGAACTTTAAAGAGCTGCCTACTCCTGACTCCTCACAAGCTTGGTTTCTATAATTCAAATAACTCTTTTTTAATATATATTTTCTTTTTCACATGGGTTCTCTCCCAATAACCTGATGACAGGTGGACTAGCAGTGGATATTGCTGTGTGTCTAAGCTCATGAAGTTTTTCCATGTAACTGCAGGTGCACAAATGAAGATGGTTTTGTAATTCTTATTGTTTTGTGAAGATTTTTTTACAAAAGCTATCTTTTAGCACTTTCAATATGGGATGTGCTAAAACTTTAAATTTCCCTTCTGTTTTATGATGTAGAGAGATGAGCTTGAAAAAACTTTGAAGGTTTTTTTAAAGGAGTTTTCAGTTTCCTTTTATTTTTATTTATCATTTCTGTGACTCATTCATTGCAGGATGAAGTCTTATTATCTCTGCATCCTTTTTTCAAAGCTGTCTATTCATAACAGGTTTTTTTCTTCCTTACTGCTCTGAATTCTGTCCTTTTACATTCCTAAAGTTCTCTGAAGATCAACATATCAAAGACTCTATCTGACAGGGTCTTGATACCATTTTTGATAATATCCCAACTGTACCTCTGAGCTTAACTGTTGCAACTTCCAGTTCTCTGTGAATTTCCTGTCTGGTTCTTCACATATGTCCAGGAGCAGAGACCTTACAAAGAAATTTCAGGGCATATCAGACACAAAAACCCATAAATTCCAGGTGCCTCTCTGATGGGAACGCCAAATAGGGTCTGTGATGCCCAAGCATTACTGACTGATATAGTTAAAATGAACCTTATAACTTGCCAGGTGAAAGAAGATTGCAAAAAGGAAGGAGAGAAAGCAAAGAGAACGGGAGCATTGGGAATGGAAGGGGGCAGAAATGGCCAAGAGAGTTCAGATGAGGACTTCCCCACCTGAGAAAATTATCCCTGTGTATTAACCATTTTCTGAATCTACCTCTCAGTTCATTTCAGAGTCCACTTAAAAGTATCATTTCTCGCCTTGATGGCCTTCCTTGCTTGCTGTCACCCCAAACTTTCTCATGTTTCTCTGTTCACTAGCTGCTATTGATAAAAAAAGTGCAACAGTATCTGTAATGTAAAAAAACCACCCAGCTGTTGGTTACCTATATATATGCAGTCCATACTGGGTCTACTGCACATGCATAGTAAAGATAACCATATGCATATGCAGCAGCTGTGTGTTTATTGCTTTCACTGCCTAGCAAATTCCTGAAATTAGTATTCTAAATCAGTAGGATGATAGCTGATTGTAAAGGTTTTCTGTATATGTCAGTGGAGCTTCATGTATAAAACCCCTTTCCTTTATGCTTTCTGCAGCCAGAAACAGCGTTTAATTATTGCATTATCCTAAAGTTTGTGACACGATCTCAATAGGTGCTTTAATGTAAATTCCTGAATTTTACAGCTTTAAAATCAGGTACAAAATACCCAATCTAAATACATGTTGCAAATGCTTGTATTTGCAGCAGTGCAGATGCAAATTTGGAAGCCCATTTATGATATATTCATTTATTTTATTTTATATTTTCTACCCTAGTGAGACTTTCTAATTTCTCTATTTTCCTTTATTATTTTCCATTTAACTGCATATATCTTCTAGGGTAAATTGCATATGCAAATATGAAACTGACTTATAGAGTGGTGCAGAGAAAACAGTTGCATCTAAATAATTGCTAGACAGTTTAATTTCATACAGATTATTGTATTTGGTGAGTCAGTCAATATCAATATAAATGCCTACCATGAACTGCAAGACAAAAGGACATTATGAAACCTAAGTGAGAAAATCTTTCTCCTGTGATGTTTGTTTAAAACTTATACAAGCACATTTTCACACCACAGGTAATGAACACAGGGAACTTGTTGGCACAGGAGGTTGTCAATGTAGGTAATAACAGTAAACCCCCCAAAAATGTTGGTCAAATTAATGGAGAACGGGCCCATACACACAAGAAGCACAGGCATGGATGTGCCCACTGACCTGCCAAGGCAGTGGTTGTGGTGCCTGGGTAGGACGGGGCAGGCAGACAGGGGAAAGCAGCTCTCCTCAGCAGTGTCTTTTGTCATGCTTTGGAGACAGCTAGATTAGTGTACCCTGGTAAGACATTTCTTACTTTCATGGGATATCTGAATTTAGATCCCATCAAAGGAAACATACCAGGACCAGAAAGGGAACTTCAGTAATTCAGATTAATAGGATTGTTAGCCTTTACAACTCTGAAAACAGCTCCTGCTTTTAGCATTTGATTCCAAACCCTTCAAGAGAGACATAAAGCCCACAGATTTTTAATTACCTTTTCACAGATAGTAAGCATCTTCTTCCCTCAGAAATATAAAGCCAAATTAAAGTGAACGTAGGCATGTTTTGGAGTTGGGGTTTCTTTTTGCCAAAATTAAAAGGCTGGATTAATATGCCATTAATTGTATCTGCATCCACTTCACAGAAAGAGCTGGCAAGGCAATGCCTAACATACATAACTCGTTTTCTTCACTTGAGGGCACAGTGCATTACACACGATTTTTGGCTCAGGGTGCATATTGCCACATATATTTTCCCTTTTATGAAGAAATTCTATGGTTACATCATTTAAAATTAATAAACCACTGATATGACCTTGGATGTTATTAAAACATCTAGCTTTTTAGTTTGTATCAGGGAAATCTCTACTACTTTTATATAATTTAGCACATTGTTTAATGAACTTACTTAATGAAGACAGTTTATTGTGAAGGGAAGTTCTGTAGATTATTGCTGAGATAATATTAAATATTACAAGACCATCTACAATTTTAGAAAACAGTATGTTTTTGAGAACTGTTAAATTACCATGGGACTTACTCTTTTCTACTAATACTAATGCTGTACATCATTGCAAAGGATAAAAATATTTAAGTAACCAGTTTTTGGATTTGGAAGATATTTCCACTTTAGCCAACATTATATCATTTTTGTTTTTATTCTGATGTAACTGTAATTAAGTTTAAAAGTCTAGGTCAAAACAGGAAATAATTCTTCATAAAATACTGATTGAGTAATCATTTTGTATCATTAATTTATGGACTTGTAAAAATGTTGGGTGATATTAATAGAGCTCAATATAATTTTGAACATTAACACTGTTAATTAGTAATCATAGGATCTGCAAGCAATGTAATAGTCTTTATTTGCCTCAGAAAGTGAGTTTTTCCAGCTTATGTCGCTACCCCTACGCATCTCAGCCACATGGTCATATTCATAATTCTGGCCATTAATTAACCACTATACTTAGTTCAGAGTCTCTACATTACAGAAGAAAAGAGAAACCAATGTTGAGTGCCTCCCATTTAATACTTTTCTCTAGTGTTACTCTTCCCTTAGAATTAATGAATAACCAAAAATGGTCCCAAAGAAAGAGGAAATGAGATGTTGTTTCCAATCTCTCTTTTCAAGAATCTACCAAGTTCCTTAAAATCATGGTTCTCATCACACAAATAAGAGGTGGCCCACTGTTCATGTGTGGATCTTGCATCCTCTAAACACTGTAGATTCACATCAGGTAGAAAGGACAAGGGGGGGAAAATTACTGAGGCAAATATTGTAGTGTAAGTTGTGTCCTGGCTTGAATAGAGCACAGTTTGTGAAAAGGAAGATATACTTGGACAGCAGTGACTTGGCTGGATGCAGTTGGAATTATATATTTTATTTTCTCAACTTCTCTAGCTTTGGAAAAATGTTGAAAACACAATAGTTGTATGTTGAAATATTTGACAATGGAGTTAGATGCTCTTTATCTCATGATCAATTGAAAGAAACAATATTGGGAAAATTTTCCGTCATCAAGATCCTAAAAATTATAAAAGCATTTGTATTTCTATCTGGAACACAGTTTCAAAGTAGTATATGAATTAATTCCAGATTTAGAGATTGTTTTTTTATAAATATTGTCCCTAACATAGATTTAATTTCTTGATATCTCATGTGACTTTCCTAGGCTTTGAAACTCAATCTTGTACTCCAGGTATCTTGCAGTACCATTCCTTGTCCTCTAAATATTATTCTTGCTGTTTCGTTTGTTACTGCATGCTTTTATATAGGCACAATAACTTTTAGAGACTCTAAAACTGCACATTTCTCAGTTGCAGTTAGTGAAGGCAGCACAAAGTCACATGGCTTGTCATTGCCCACAAGTCTGACATCATGACATCTGCAAGATCTGTAATTGCCTGAATGCTCTTGGACAGTAACATGAACAATGTGAGATTTCTCAATTTTTGGCAAGCTTTCAGAGCTTGTTAAGATGATTAAACAGTCTTGAAAAAATATGTACATTTATTTATTTCTAAAGATCTTAAAGGTAAAGTATTTGTTTCTGATAATTTGATCTCTAAATAGATCTAAATTATTTTATATAATTGTCATTCCATTGTATTCCTTAACATGTTTTCCTACTCAGTCTCATATCTCCCTCTGAATTGCTAAAAATTGAAGACTGTCGGCTGGCATGGTCTGAATGGCAACTCTTGCTTTTTTTTTTTTTTTTGATCCCATAAGCACTTTTGCAAAAGCATCGTACTCAAATTCACCTGTAGCACTTTTAATAGATACAGTGTATGCAGAAAATCTATTTTCTGTACAAAACTTCAGTTCTGTCTTTAAAAACAGGCATTTTTCCAAACATCCTGAAAACATTTTTCAGAAGTCAGTTTGAAAATGTAACCATATGTATGCCTTCACCTAGTCACATTTTCTTAGTGAACTGACAAAAATAAGTTTTAGCTGATGTCACACTGTGAAGTCATACTAGCTGGAATAGCTGCCAAGCAGTGATCTGGATGGACCATATTCTGCCTCCAGAATCAACCACAGGGCTGGTTATTAGCATGATCAAGTCTCTCTGGTCTTCACTGGTGGTAGGCAATGAATGACAGAGAGGAGAGAGGACATGGTTCATTTGCAGGTAGCTGAATGAACTCTGTTACTATACTGGCATGTGTAGCCTGAGAGAATAAATGAGACATCGACAGAGAGACACCCAGCAGAGCTGCCAACCTGTCATTTTAACAATTTTTGATCATAATTTCATTTGGTTAACATGTTAAATATAAAACACAGAAGCTTCAGTTGTACTCAGTGAAGAAGAGGTCATATGTTAAAACACTGAAGCTTAGTTTTCAGCACTACTTAAAAAGGCAGAACAAACCCAACACCTATGTTTCACCAGCACTGTGGCCTTATATATACATATTTATTTTAATATTATTATTATTATATGTGTATACATATCTTTATAAATAACACAAGAAAAAGATTTCCACTTAGTCTTTCTTCACCTGTCTCTGATTTCCACCTTCTTTTAGCTCTAATTTTGCCAGGGCTGCCTATAGAAGTTAGTTTTCTGATGGCATGCATTATCTGAGGATTTATTTTCAAATGTAGGCACTTTGAAGAGATGTTAATAATCTGAAGTATTTATAAGCATGAAAATATGGAAAGCTTTCTGCTATTATCAATGAGTCACTCTTAATTGGGTTTTCAAAGTGCAAATGGCAAAAATTTATATTTTTTAAATCCCTGGCAATGCCTTTTCCTGGTTTCATATAGGAAAACTTTATTAATAGCATCCTAAAGATACGAGATACATGACACATGCCGGGCTAAAAATATTTTTATTCAGTACTGACTTCTTTACCATCTTAGTTCACACATTCATCTTTAACTAGTAGCAAATTTCACGCAAAATATGCATATTTGGATGTAACAGTGATAAAGTTATAAGATGTTTTACTTTTCATTTTTTCATAGAAGAGTCATTCTGTTTAGAGATAGTATTTAAATGTTCCAAACCCCTATATTTAGTGAAGAAAATGGTTTTTTTTTAATGAGTAATATAATGGTGGCCATTAGGAGAGCTAACACCGTTCTCTTGGACAATGTTTATATTCTTCATTTTATGGAACATAAATTTGTGTTTCCTTACATAAGGATATTTTTGAAGGCTTCTTTTTGTTTGGTTGAGTTTTTGTTTTTGATTTATGGAGGATTCTTTTTGTTGGTTGTGGGTTTCTTAGTGATTTAAATTCTATATATTGAGTGTAGGCCAATGCAAAAGGGCCACTTAGCTATAGATACGTTCCCTTTGCTAATGTCAGGAACAGAGGAAAGAGTATCCCAGTATCTATCTATGTAGATGTATAGTTATCTCTAAGGGAGGCATTTGACATAAAAACATGACTTTAAACTACCTCTTAGTTTGCACTAATTAGATCTACAATTAGTAAATAACTAATTTCACTAAGAATCCACTTGAGCTACGCGAGTCTTTCAGTAAGCAGCGTGTAGATTCTCTAGTAAGAAGAGAATCTTACTTTCATGGGATACCTGAATATCCCATAAAATAGTGCTAGAGAATCATAGCATAAATCACTTCTTAGATCTTAATCTTGTAATTCTCTCAAGTCAGGGACCTATTACTGGCTCACACTTTGATGGAAAGATCGCCATGGGTTCATGTCACCTTGCTATATATGGATTAAGTAGCATTTAGCTGGTGATGCTTCAAAGCGAGAGGTTTGGCCCTAGATTGTTCCTCCCCAGATTTCTGTTTTAGCTCAAAGCCTCCCATTTAGCTGTCTGAAAGCTTTATCACTACGTAGACAACTCTCAGTGAGATGACAAGCTGTTGGCTAGCATTTTTCCATAAATGTATGCAGAGAAATGAAGAATAGCATATTCTTCTGTTTCCTTATTTTGCTCTATTCAGAAATTCATGTTTCATCAGGACCTGTCAAAAGGGATGACAGAAACCTGATTAATGGTAGGCAGCAGCCGTGACACCATTCAAGTGATGATGCTGTTTGTACACAGATGTCAGCAGAGATGGACTGGTGTAGGAGAGGGTTTGCTCAGCTCTCCATGAGGGCAGCAGCAGCTGCTGTGTGTGCACTCCCAGCACAACGGGGAGTATTGCTGGGAACAGTTATTAACGTACAGCTCATCTTCCTCACTGCTAGCATGAGGCTAAAACTGCAATGTAGCCCCAAATTACTGCTTGATAGGTTGTACACTCCAAAGTGACATGATCCTGCTCTGCTTCAGCAGCAGCATATTACTTCCTGAAGGCCAGCTGCAGCCTCGCTGCTGTGTGTTTATAGACACCCACTAGCTAACACGTGGTTTACAATGCATGCCAACTAATGAAAAAGGGGTATAATTAAAGATTTTTATTTTTTTTGTTGTTGTTCTGTTTTTAAAGGAAATGTTACAAAACTTGAAGGATGTAGGGCACCCTCTGGGCAACCTGAGCCACTGTACTTTTGACTGTCAATTGCTTTTCTTTGCCCTGAGGACTGAAGTGCAGCAGAAGCACAACTTGGAAAAAAGGGGAAACATTCTGAGATATGCAACAGATATAAGCATGTTTTAGCAGCCACACCAGAAGATACTCAGAAACAGAGGAATCATTATCAACTTTTGTTTGGTCACTAGGCTTATTATCACAACTGAATGTCTTCAGTGGGAAAGGAAAAACAAACAAACAAACAAACAAACCTCCCAAAAGCTGATCATTATCCCTTGAAAACATTTTTCAGATCTCATATATTAAGCCAGCAAATATCTTTAATTTATCATGCAACTTTTTAAAATAATTCTTCAAATTACCTGATGCATACTCTAGATTCCTGCTTTTCCTTCTACACCCAGCCATCACTGATGCAAGTAGCAAAATCTGGAACACCTGGTAAAGAGCAGAGTAGAATTTACTCATGGTCCATAGGCAGTGAAAAGGGAAACTGATTTCCTGCAGTGGGGAATAATAAGGGAAAATTTAATGAAGTAAATGACTTCACTGGTGTAGTAACTGTCCTAAGACAAAGTACTTGAAAAAGCAATGCATGACCTGTAACACTAACAAAAAAAAAGGGTAGAACCACCCTTTAGCTCCTCAAAGGCTGTAGATTTTTTACAAAACATCTTTTTCACCACAAAATGGATAAGGGCTCAGGGTTTTCATAAGAACCTAAGAGACCTAGATACCCCAGTCCTGTTAAAAATAAGGAAAGTGGACAGTGTTGCAGACAGTTTTGTGACATCCACATCTTTTCTAGAAACTACAAACAAAAGAAAGTCTAGAAAGTCTTTCAGCTCATTTTTGCATTGAAGAGAAGAATGTACTGTCTAGCATTTATGGTTTTATTTAGCCTATTTTAACTCTTTCTAATGAATTCTTATGTGTGACTTCTGTAAATATTCTGAACTCTTTTTTTTTTTACTTCATATATTTTTGACTAAAGATAAATCTTGTTTCTCTACATTCCATTTTACATGCTTACATTTTCATTTCTGACAGACAACAGACTATTTATACCCTCTGATTCTAACACCCTCTATATATTTATCATTGGGTAGCATGTTGTTTGTCTCAAACCTCCTTCCCCCGTGCAATTTCTATACATATTCATTTTTATTCATTTTCTTAAAACATCAGTTTCTACAAGCTTTTCCTTCTCTAAAGAAATTCAGGATTTATTGATGTGATTTTCAAGCTGTAGTACATAAAAATGCAAGACCATTGACATCATTGCAAATTGCACACCGGCCTGAAGTGTATACTGGTTATTTTTCAAAAAGAACCCAGTTTTTTACTCTTGAGAATTTAGTTTTCCTCTTAAACATTTTGCTGGCCTTTCAGAAAAATAGAACTGTCAAATTCCAATGTCAAAATAGTAGGACTCAGAATAGAGGGAGAAAAATATCCCTCAATATGACTCAGTTCCAAAATATTTCTGGTTTATATTTTATTCAGAACAAGTCAGAGATGATTTAAGCAATATTTTACAACTAATTTTAAAAGTGTTTTCCAGATCTCAGGCTTTATATGATAACCATTCATGCTGAAATTGTTTGACAATTACCAACTTCAAAAAGCAGAGCTAAATAGGGTGGCACTGAGATAACCCCAGCTATTCTGCTGCTTCTAAGATAAAATGATACGTTACAATAAAATATACAGCTACATTTACAATTCTTTCTGAGAAAATGAGCAGCAATTCACTACTAAAGAAATTCCACTGACTTTATAATCCGTGAAGACTTGAGTGCTCTCTGAAAGAATGCCACTAGGAATCCAAGAAGATCCTGTTACTTAAATATTTCATCACAAGTTATTTGTTATGGATGTGACAATTTTCATAGTTAGCACAGCAAGCTATCTCATCCAGCAGCACTAAAATGTCCTGTTCTAGAAGAGACCCTGTTCTCAAGTGCAAAAGATATTTAAGTAAAACTTGCAGTAGTGAGAGTGCACACACATGTAGTCACAGGTGCTTTTTAGTAGCAACCCTCTGCTCATGCTCCAGCCTGAAGTCTGGCTTTTCATTAAAACTCCTGTCTCTAGTTCTCACTTTTTTAAGGAATTATTTTCATAGTCCCCTTTGCTTTAGGTTGGTTGAGAAGAGTCAAACACAGCTGTTGGCTGAGACATGTATTTGACGGGGAGCAAGTTCAGGAGGCGATGCCAGAGAGACAGTCACCACACCCTGGCTACAGTCTCAGGCCCAGACCTGTGCTTTAAGAAAGCCTAGGGGGCTCAGCTTAGTATTTGGTCAATTTAGGAAATAGTTGCATCTCCCAGGCTTTCAACAGCATTACACAATTATCTTGGTATTTGAGAGAATAGCGAAACTTCCTCTTTAGATGAAGCATCCCACACTGGGCAAAGCTTTAAATAGATTACCAGGTTTAGATAGGATGTTAACGCAGATGTTGATCAGGTATAATAATCCTGCCTTTGTATCTTTCCATGACACAAATAAAGCTAGTGTTTTTTATCTCTATGTTACTCTTTGTTTAATCTGAGATGTTAACATTGCAAATTTTTGACTTTGAAAGATTTTAAACAGTTTTGAAGTTTCAGGCTATGGTTGTAAAATAGAGTTTTCTAAAGCTGACGTTCATTCTTTTGATAACAGATGACTCAGAGAAGAACGTAGACCTGGGCTTCTTGCCTGTAAACTTATATTAATAGAACTTCCTTTTTTGAGAAAATTGTTCATAACTTCAAAAAGAGGTACTGGCCAGGCTGAAGTAAACACTCTCAAGTGCCCGGATATGACTAGATTTGGAAATAAAAGGTATTGATATTAGAGATAGTTGAGCTCAGCAGTGTATCACAACAGCTACAGTGAATAGCATAGTATTTCAGGATGCATTTTAGTGCTTATTCCTGGAAAATGACATGGAAAAAATTCTTGCAAAATGTAGAAAGATACAACAATGTACTGTGGATTGACACACATATTATGTTATACACATTATGTTATGTGATGATAACTTCTACTTTGGCTAGAACATTATGACAATTAAAGCAAAAATAAGGCATACTCTTAGGAATTGTGAGCTATCTAATTACAACTAAAACAGATAGAAAATGTCTATGCTTAAATTGCTACTTTATTTGCATGCAGATGAGAAGATCAAATTTTTAAAGAAAGTCTGACCCTTGGCTGGGATAGAGACCTTCAATGAAGGCGAAAAGTACAACAGTTTAATAGATTTATATTTTGCCAAAGCACTAAGGTAGATTCATAATTGTGTGGAGGAGTTTATCCCCATGCATAACTGAAATTACTAGGACTATGACTTGAAACATAGGAAGGGTTGCCCATTACAACTAAGAAAGAGGAAAATGAGATAAATATATGTTCAATCATACTCATAATTTTACACTTTGATATATTATCAGCTACATATTATATATTAAAAAAAAAATCTAACATCCCAGTATTTGTTCTTTCTTTTCCTATTTTTTAAAATAGAAATTAATAGTCTATGGCATATCGTGTGATTTTATGCCTTGTAAAATCTCTGTTGGGAATCCTAAACATATGGAAAGGTCCTAAATAGAAAATTCTAATGACTATACTGAACTACATTTATATAACTGAATCAGGAAAAAGTTCCCATTGATTTTCAAATTGAACTTTTCAAGTCTAATAGAAGGTGACATAAAAACAGTGGTAGTAAGGAAACTGGTTATATGCCTTTCAGTGGAGACTTATTAGCTGTACTCAACTATGTAATATATGTAATAATTCCCATACATATTTAGTGAAAAAAACATTAAAATTTGGGAACAGGAAAACAGGAACATAGTTATCTTCATTCGTTATCTTACAGATTATGTAACTCAGTTGTTATGACAAAGTGCTGCATGTCCCACATACATACATCAGTGTGCCATCAAACTTTGGAATTCCTTTGGAATATGGCTAACAACATAAAATATAATAATTTTTCTTTTACATAGACATGTCCATAATTGAAAGTCAAAGGATAAATGCCACAAAGATGCTTGAAGTTTTATATAATGCAAACCTATTTTATAAACAACTGCTGAGTCACAAAAAATTATGTAAATTATATACAGAACAAATTTATAAGATCAAACATCCCATCTCATGGCTGTTACAGGATTGTTCTGTACACTTTCTAATACAGTCCACTTTGTTATCATCAAAACAAGCAGTTAATGTAATCTGAATCCCCCAACAACAGATTTTGCATTTAAGTTGATACAGCTGTCATGCCTAAATATTTTGCTACTTTAGGTCAACTCCAAAACAACTAGGGTCCTCTTTTCTGCCTCCCCCAATTTAATACAGCTTAAATTGGCATTTCCATGGGATAGCACATATCCTTTCTGAGGATCCTGGGACTTGACAGCAACTGCACCAAAAATACTCTATGTAATATGCTACACCAAAATCAATCATCATCACCATGGCAAGGCTTTGCGAACAAAGATTTGAGAAGGGCTCTACCCATGCTTGCTACAAGTGCACTGATGGCTAAAAAGGCCAATGCGAGATAGACAAGTCTGGTTGCAAAAGGCACAGTGGAAAGACTGTCAAGGTGGCATCGGCAAGATGCAATTCTTTCTGCGTTGTCTTTTCACCTCAAGAGTGATCCTGCGTGTGTTCTCAAAAGAAGCAGCAGCATTATAGATAGTGTGTCTCCAGGCCTCCCGATTGGAGGC
>JAWWLV010000088.1:95461281-95519317 GCA_035041135.1 Platyrinchus mystaceus | reverse complement strand
AATGCTCGTGACTGCTGCCTGTTCAAGGACAGACGTGTTGGTCACATAATCCATCCAGTGGATGTTTAGGATTGTACACCAAAATCAATAAATGTTGTTATTTTAATTGTATTTAATGTCCTTTAAATATGCCTTGTTAAAAAATAAAACATGAATAAGCATCTAAGAATACTTACGGATTGAAATAAACCTGCTTCTCACTGTAAATCTTCTTTTTTTCTTTTCTTTTTCTCCTGGGGTTTTAACAGCTCTGAACCTTCTGATAAACCGTATTCACACCTTTTTTTTTCTTCTTCTCTATGGGCTTCTCTTCATTGTTTCTTGGGGGCAAGACCCTCATTTGTCCACCAAGGACTGGTTCATTTATTTTAGATATTCCTGCTATTAATGACAGCAGATGTGGACAACTGGGAAAATCGATGCTAACTTCTTGTTTCTTTCTTTGTATCTCAGTCCATTGGTCATTTGCATACATTGTCGTGTAGTTTGGTTACAACAAGGACTGTCCTAAATGGTACATTGCAGCAAATTTGCATGAATAACAATAACAAGCAGTGAAGGCTCACAAATGGCTTTGTTTGCTAATTTGTAACGTGGAGGTCAGATATAATGGAATCTGACCTCCGAGGGTAAGAGGAATTGCCCATATGCTGTTCCCAGATCCAGAAACAAAAGCTCTACACATAAAGTGAAACTATTGTTAAACCGCTGTTACATGGAGAACACTTGATTCTTTATTTCTTTGTTTGTTCTGTAAGCCATTTTCTCAAAACTTGGTTACATTGGTGCAAACTGCAACTAAGATCTGCTCCATCTTCGAAGCTCTATCTCAGCCGAGATTTAAAAAAAAAAAGAAAGAAAGATCAAATTGTTGTAGGACATTCCAATTACGTTTTCGGAAGCTAAAGTAGTCAAGAATACAAAATGTCATTTATCCAAGATAAAATTAAAATGATAATGTATTAATACATGGTTTGTTTTCTTCAAGAAATATTATTACATATCGTTTCACTAGGTTAGTGTGTTTTAGTGGTATAATTTAATCATTGAAGTAAAGGTAAGATTGCCCTTTAAAAGAAGTAACGAATGCATTTACAGTACAGCTGCACAGGATTATCCAGTTTCTACAGACCAGCTTCGGTAAAATATTTTTTTTAGTTTGAATTGGTATTTACTGGAATCCTAAAACTCAAAGCATAGCCAACTAGTTGCAGTTTATAGAATTGTGAATTTGAACATCAGAGAACATTACAGTCAGTGACATAACTATAATTATCAAACTGTATCAAAATACTGAGGAACAGAAAAAAATTTCAAGTTTTACAAAAATAACTCTAAGCTAATTAACACCAAAGCTGATTGATAGTCACTTAAAATACAGGACACATTTAAAAATATTTAGATTTTCTAATATTTGTGAATTTGACGAAGTACACACTTTATAGTTCTTGATTTGGTGATGGAAGAAAAAGGTTGTTTCATTTTCATACATTGCCTTGAATGTATCTTGAAACAGCTGGGGGTTTTTTGATATTTTTCTTAGAAAATTACTACAGTTGCAGGCACCTAAAAATTTTGCAGATTTTCTGATTGTTAGGTAGGAATCACTGGCCATAATAAAACAAAGTTTGGATATCAAAGCTTGTAAAATTGCATATTTAAATTTTCACATGGTTGATTTAATCTCTGTTTTTTCTGTATAAGTGAGAGTTTGCTTAATATCAGTATTATTACATAGATTAGATTTTTTATTTAATATAATAAATTCAGATGCCTCTGTTTCATATGGATTAGTGCTGGACTTTGTTTTGTACATTACTAGTACAGAGATTTTCCCATGGTCTTTCACCTAGCTTTTCCTATTATATATTAGGGGATATGGATATTCCTTTCCTTTGTCTATTTTCTACAGGGAATATAAATCAGACAAACACAGAGAGAGAGAAAACTTGTCAAGCCTGTCCAGCATTAAGATCCCTGTATATGAAAACTGGTTTTTTCCAAAAACTTTTAAGTTTACTTTGAATTTATGGAGGAAAACAACAGGGAAATTTACCTCAGTCTAATGTTCTAAATATGATTGGGCAAATTTTTACTAATGGCAGCCTATTTGATCCTGACATTAAATAAATAAGTGTTTAATAATGGAAGTGGTACCTGGACCACAGGCACTGATTCTCTTGACGAGGGTTCCCAGCAGATACTCAAGCACTTGCATAATGGTGAGGGGCGTGACATGTGGGATGAATTTGCTGCCATTTCTAACTAAGTTGCACCACTGTGCTGAGACATGAGGGATATGAGTTATTTTATACATGCTGAATGGAAAACAAGCTGGCTAAATGCAAGGGCAATCTCATGCTCTCTTCTCTTGCTCTTTTGCACCTCATCCAAGGCAACAATTTTATGAGTACCTTCAAACAAGAGTGAGTCTGAGTGGTGATCCTGGCTTTCCCTGCATCTGAATTTCAGGTGTTAAGCATTTGTACATCCTTCCCCTTGTCTTTACCTGAAGTTGGAGATGCTCAGGGATGCCTCAAGATCTAGTCGCTAGTACTATCCAAATCCAAGGGTGGTCATGCCCAAAATGAAGAGTCCCTTACCAAGTACTGTGCACTCATTATTTGTGTAAGACCTGCAGAGCTGACACCAGCAATGGCTGTGGTCCTCAGATTTCAGTCATACTGCTGAAATGTTCACCCACGTTCCTTGCAGCACATGTCCCTGATCCCTTGCGCTAATGTTCCTCCTTACTTTCCTTTTTACACGGATGTACTTTCTCCAGATGCCACTTCTCACAGTGCTTAATGAAATATGACCATCTCTGAAATGAAAAACTCTGCTCCGTGGTGACCATTGTCATGCAATGAGAAAATACTCTGACAAACTCCCCAGAGACTTAACAAAGCAACTCACTTTCTAACAGTGTCATCTAACAGAAAGTGATCTCTGCCAGAAAGCAGAGTGAGGATGTTGGTTTATCCTCTCTTTATTACTTGCTTGACAGCAGGTGGAAGCGAGAATATCTATGATTGAACTACAAGTATGATTTTGAATGTAGTTGGGGAACAACACAATTCTTAATATTAACACTTCTGTAATGAAATCAGCATCCTTTTCAAACAGATAGCAAAAATGTACAACTTTGCAAGAAGTGCCCTGGCTACAAAATTTGGCAATAATACTTCACAATTTTGCAAAATCACCTTTCTTTCGCTATACATTTCTACAAGATGGGTAGTAAAAATTAATTTGGAATATAAAGTAGACTTCCTCTAAGCTTTAAGAACTGCTCCCTCCTATAGCTGCCAACCACTTAGTTTCTTTGCCTGCAAAAGACCTAACTGCAACCCTTGAAAGAATATGTTGTGAGGGAAGCAGATTTAGCTATTTAGAAATGAAAGAGCTTAATATCTTGTATCTATATTTGTTTCTGTGCTTCTAGACAGTTAAAAAAAATGCAAACCTGATGCCTACATTGTGAAACTTTTCCCACAGTTTTACAAGAACTGACAAGGTCATAGCCTGAGGTAATATGGTTGCCAGATGTCACACCATTAGTTACAATCTTAGATAGAATTGGTGTAACTAGGGAGAAGTAAGACTTAAAATATCTCTTCATGCAATGTTTTTCCTGCCAATGCTCTTCCATCAATGTAAGTGCTATTTCTTACTTTATAGTGTTAGGTGGATCTCAATATTTTTATGTAACAGAAAATAAGTATTTAATTTATAGTAAAGTGAAACAAACTGTAGCTATTTATCCTGTACAAACTGTGTTTTTAATTATCAACTTTTCATTTTCACAAGAAAAAAGCCTTTGATCACATCAGATCCTACCAGTGACCTATGATTTCTTTGAACAGAATATTTGTGCTGTCACTTTCAGATATATTTGTTACCTATTTCACTTTAATATATTGCTTTCAATAGAAAGCATAGGTTTTTTTCAAGCAGGGGCAATATTTTTTTCAGAACATCTCTCTTACCTTTGAAAGGTATACTTTCTATACTGGAATGCACATAAATAAATCATTGCCTTACCTAATTGTCTTTTGATGCACATTTTCTACAGGTCAGTCTTCACTGAATGAAAGCTATATATCTTTAGTAGCAAGCTTGATAATGTTGAGCTGATGGTGGTTAGTTGTTCTGAAACTTTCAGAGAAACTGGAAAATTTCAAGTCACTTTCTATACTTTTGCTTTTGCTCACCCTGTCTCTCCTGGAGTAAGTACTCTTATTTCTCAAATAGGGTTTAATATGGGGATCTATTTGACTTGCTGAAAGTTTTCTAGAAGTTACTTTTCATTAAAAAAAAATTACACTTACTAAAACAAGTAGATCAGGTTTTCTTCTATAAGAAATTCAGTGATGCAAAAGAAGAAAATAATCGGTATGGAAAAATGAATGTATGTGGAAATACATATATACATGTCTGTACCTGTATTCAGTTTGCAAAGAAGTGCTGTTCAGCTAATTGTATGCACCTGCATGCATAGGTGAAGGGTTAAAAAACCCTTTCACTAGTAGCCTAGTATAAAGCTACTATTTCTCTTTGTTTTGCAAATGAATGGTGAAGGCCGAGGTCTGACAATTTCACAACATGGCTAGTGCTGTGCCAGTAGACTCGGGAAAATATATACACTGCCTGGTATGGAATCAGTGCAGAGGAAAATGCTTGGCTGGAAAGCAAGTCTGTAAATCATTATATCCGATCACCAAAACCACATTCAACCATAGATGTTTAATACAGGAAAATCTATAAAAACATCCTTTCCTGTTCCGACATGCTCTCCAAATCATCCTTAACCAGACAACTGAGAAACTTCTAGCACCAGGAACAATAAAAGCTGTGGTGTTATTGAACAGTAAATCTGAACTTTGAAATAAGGAAATGAGCAAGACTGACTTTGTAACATTTAAAACTATTACATATTATTGCTCTTTGATGTGTTTAAGTCTGGCAAACTATACATAACAGTATCATTCACCCATACACAGAGAACCATCATTAAAAATTCAGGTCAAAATAATCAAGGAAATATTACATTGCAAAAAAAAAATAGGGAAAAAAAGTCTTATACATAGACTGACCAGTGTAATGTTTTCAGTGTTATGGTGAGGGAAGTAGACCATGTATGACACCCTAGTAGACCACTGCATGTAAGTAAATAGTTGTTCTATTCCTGTTTTCATATGGTGTTCATTAGAAAAAAAAAGAAGTGCCTCCAGCAGTTTTTCCTTAGAAGCAGACAATGCAGCTTTTGTCTTTTGAGTCTGCATAAGAGAGTCACAGACTGGAAAAAACATCTAAGTTTCCCCTATGAATTAATGATATCTAAAAGTAACAAGAGTGAAATATGTTTTGATTATCAGATGAATGTTGAAGTGTAAGTAATGCTCTATTAAATTTCATTCTTAGAGAAAAATTACCCTTTTTAGATGCATCGCCTATTTGCTTAGGGCAGTCTTGCTAAGAAACCTAACAGTGAATTATCATATACAAATTAAACTTTGATATGAAGTGGGTCCTTAGAGAGCTGGTGAGAACTACCTGCATATAAATAGTCCCTATATGGTATGAAAGAATCTAGTGACTTACAGGGTAGTGATAGGTAAAGCAGTAAAAATTGCTATAGAGAAAGTCACCATAGTGACTTCTGTGCCAGTAATCTGAAAGTTTTTATGGCAAGGCATACATTCACGTTCTGTTGCACCACTGACTAATAAGTAAATGATTGGCTAGAAACTGGTAATATCAATTAGTGTAATTGCACGGAAATGAATTCATTTTCATCAAAGATCAGCCACTTAGCATACCTTCACAAGCAGACTGGAAAATCTGAAATCACTGAGCATTCCCAGAAGAGTCTTCCTCTGGCATGAAGTGACTAGTCAAGAGTAGTTATTTCGATGTTTATGAATGATGTTGCTTCTAGAATCTTTATAGAACTTTTCCTGTAAATGTTTTAGAGCTCTTACCTAGTAGGGAAGATAAATTCAAGAACCAGAACAGCAGACAGATGAAAAAATACTCTGAAAAGCTGAAGTCCTACTGAACTTCAGTCAAAGCACAATGCCTTCCACTCGTCCTCTGGTTGTCTTACCTATTCACATTGCAGTTTCAGTAAATCAGGGATTTCATGCACTATGGGGTGTGGTTTTAGCTCACATTCACCTGGTGTGACTGTAGGCTGTTGATATATGGGTGATCCTGCTCTTTCCCTTTCCCTCCCAACCTTGTATGGGATCTAGCAAACACACATCATTATAAATTGGATCAGCTTGCTGAACTGTCAGAAAACCAACCCAGTTCCTTCTCTGACAGACCCTGAGTATGAATAAGGGGTTGAGTTGATTCTTTCCTGCAGCAGCACAGTCTCCAGGTTCAGTTCAAGGGAAGCATCAGAGACACACTGCTGGGAGTGGAGAATAAGAAATGTTTGCAGTTTTGACTGGTTGAAATGTTTATGACACATCCAACCACACACAGCTGCTGTAACTAGTTTCAAAACCACAACACTGTTTATGGGTGTTGGATTCGCATTACACAGACTGTGGATAGGGTAGGAAGTTAAATTAACCACATCTCCTGAAGGGTGCTCTCCTCCCAGCCTGACAGGTGCAAGCTCAAGAAGGAGCTGCAGACTCCACATCACAGAGACCATACAGGCACTATTACAATACCATCTTCGTCAAACATTAAAAAAAATATGTTTGGTTTCACTTAAACCAATAATGCTAAAATAGTGCCTTCATCACTAACTGTAGTCCAAAAAGTTTCCTCTCCCATACATGTTAAGTGTTATCAGCCACAGGGCTTCTCTTAGTGTTCAGTAAGGCTGGAAAAAAATACAAAAAATGAGTAGCCTAGTTTGGATAATGAAGACTTAAAAGAGAGAATAATGTATTGCCAAGCATCTGAAGTTTATGACACGTAGATCTCATCAGATTAAGTGAACTTTTTGAGTCTCAAGTTTGCCTGCTAAGTGAAATAGTATTAATGTAATAGATTGTTACTGATCTTACTATGAAAAAAGTCCTTGATTAAGACTTAATACACCTAATAGAAACTGTGGGATAATGAGTAGATTAAATCTAATCAAAACTATATATATAAGGACAGTTTTTCACTTACGGTGCTGAACCTGAATGCTGAGGACAAAGAAGCTGAACTGTACAACAATCAGTATTTACTGATACCAGTTCAACCAAAAATGAACAACACCCAATAATAATTTGATGTAATGATCAATAAGAGTAAAAAAATTCTCAAAAATTTAGAGCATTAATTAAATAGAGCATTTTTGCAAGAGCTAACACAACAAAAATAGTCACTTCTATTTATATTAATTTGATTTTGATGTTCCATGTAACTAATTTTGATGCTTTTACTGATAAAAAAAATTACTTTGATTTCCTCTGAATCTGAAGCAGGAAAATTTTAAAATGAAGTCCCATTAATTTTGTCTTTACATTGCTACAAGAAAGGTTTACCATTCAGTAGTGTACATGCTATTGCCATTGTAGTAAGCATTTAAGCAAGAGTGAGGAAACCACAGTTGTCCTGAAGTGTACAGCAATTTTGCTAAGTATTTACATAGAATAAAGATGTTGTTTTGAATTTTTGCTTCTGAAAAATTATATGCTGATTGACACAGAAACATCTGCCTTTAGTTACCTACATATTAAAATTGCTCTCACTAAGTATACACTTACATATTACCAATATTTACACATTTTCTTATTTTTATGAAAAATGAGTATCATTATGAAAAAAGTATTCTATATTTTTCAACGTATTCTATAACTTCTAAAATCTATTTTGAATAATATGGTTTTTAATAACTTTGTTTCCTGTCTTTTTTTTCTTTTTTTTCCAAATGATATTAATAGAGATTTTATTCTTTTACCTATTTGATAAAACAGCCTTTCCGGTGTAATCATAGTAAGATTGCATAGAGTTTTTTGTAGCTATTGAATACTACTTAAATCAACATTTCTTGATTTCTCAATTCACGCACTTCACTTTTACTAAGTATCCTTCAGCTTCGCAATGATTAATGTTTTCCATGCTGCCTATCAACATATTTATAAAAACAAGAGTATGTTTTATTTACAGCAAAGACGTGATAGAGGTGAGTCATAAAAGAAGAGAAATTCTACGTTAAGAAAATCCTAACAGAGCAAAGGCATGAATATCCATGAGGCACCTAACTGATGTATCCATGTGTCCTTCATGTCTTTGAAAATTTACTCTGAATGCATCCTACTCACTAGAACGGCATTGCTTCCATCAAAGGAATAATTTTCTTTTCTGGAACAAAATTTGTTAACCACCTAAAGACTCATTTTTACCCACAAAAGAGACTATGTTTGTGTATTCACTATGTAAGCACATTTTGCAAACATATTAACCTCCTTTGTTTTCTAAAAGCCTTATCAGTTTCAGCTGAAAGACCTCAATCCTGAGGTTTAAGATTATATCATTCTTAGTGTTGTCTTCAGTTATGTTGATTTTAGTGATGTATTGAGGAGCACATTCAAATCCACTACATTTGCAGTGGAAAGAAGATGCGGTGTTATTTTACATCAGTAATAATTTCCAGCTTTGGAACAACACATTGCATATTCAGCACTGCTGTTTTCTTTTATAAAGTTCCTCATTAAAGGAATGAGAGCTGTGATAGGATCTTCAGCATGTACAGGTTATAGTCACTGAGACGTTCTTTTAATTTTTTTCTAAAAGATGCCTCCAGTCACATAATTCTAGAGCAGAGTAGTATGACTAAAAAGTTTTGCTACACTATAATCAACAGTGACAGTATTTACTGCTACATAAATAAAAAGTAGTGAAATGTTTAAGGGATCTGTAAAGCTCTTGTGGAGGAAGAAGGCTTATACAAAGGATCATTCACTTACTACTGCAACTCTGTCTTTGGTCACCAAGTAGCAAAGAGAGAGACTGACAGGGTATTTCCTGACTGTTTTGCATACTGAAAACAACCTGCACACCCAATTGTTGTCTAAGGATCTTTCACCTTTTTTGAATCTTGTTCTCATATTTTATGTGATGAAGGTACTTTATGTGATGAATTTGACAAACTTACTTCTGAAGAATAACCCACATTTAATGAACTGACTGTAAAGTCTCCTCACATTTAAGTGTAGCCTATATTTTAGTGCAGTCTACACTTGCATAGACATCTTCTTATATGTTCTCAGGATGTTTTTGAAAATTGTTGCAAAGGCATAGTAGGCTACTTCATAATGAATGCAATGCCATTTCAGGATCTTACAGTGATCTGACTTGCAACCAAGGCCTCATAAAAAATGTGTAGTCTGGGCAAAGGGCTTTTCTACCCTGCCTTGCCAGTCAGCTTCACCTCTACTGAGAGATCAATGCTTGTGTAAAGAACTGCAGTTGAAAGCTCTGACTTCATTCAGAAAGTAGGTTTCAGGTACAACAGAACTTTTAATGTCAGAATTCCATTATTTGTTTAGTTAAGAACAATAAAACAGTGTTTTGCCAAATTGCAGAGGTTGGTACTGTTAAATTCTATTGGATAGACAAGATTCTTCATTTTAGAGAAGAAATGTCTTTAAATGTGCATGGAGTGCATTTAGAAACAAGTCTACTGAGCTATCCACTTTAGAAAGCAACTCATTCCATATCAGTATGTAACACGTCAGTTATTGATAGTTTTAATTTGCAGGTAATAAAGACCATGTTTGAACTTGTGACCTAAAGGTGAAAAGTTCCATATGTACCTCTGTAAGCCATCTAGACTTAAATACTGTTTCTTCAACAGTAGGAAATTTTATTCCAGAAGGCTGTGAACTGTATTGCTTGACTGAAGTCTGCTTGGGTTTTATTTATTTTATTTGAGCTTTAAAAATACAATAAATATGGGTTACAATTGTTTACAAACTGTGTTCAATTAAAACTAGGAGCTGGAGGTGGAGCCTCTAATGATAAGATCTTAAGAAACAAGAGTATTGGGACAACTCTTGGTCTAGCTGAGAGTATATTGTGTAATGATAAGCACATGAGAAATGAGAATACTGTAGCAGCCATGGATCTAGCTGAAGTCAGTGCGAGTTCAGAAATCAAGAGAAATTGCTCATGACATCACAGGCACAGCCTCACAATGCTGAAGTAAATGCGGATCTTTTCTCTGAACTGGAAGGAAAGGACAATCAAAGCCTGACGAGAACTGCTCAGCTGGCATTGTGAAATCTGCTGACATCCTGCAACCATACATCCATTTTACGGGGCAGGATTGTTTGTTTGTTTGTTTTTAATATGCTTCTCTGCCCATTAATAGAGTATTTAGTGTGCTTTTATGCATGCTTTTAAAAGGATTTCTTAAGAAGAGGATGGAAAAGAATCAGTTTTACCTTTTTTTTTTCCGTAACTAAGGAAATGGCTGCAACACTTAAAGCCGAAAGGAACACTTGGCCGCTACACAGACAGTAGACCACCATTAATTTCTAGGCACACTTGCTACTACTGTTTTTATATATTTTTAAATTTAATATAATCGCTTGCAGTGAACATTCAGAGCTACACTTAGCACCCTTTTACATGTTCTAATGAACTATGATTCTTGATGTCTAACCAACTTTTACTTTTAGGTTTTTCAATAGAATTCTAGCTACATCTGTATGCTTAGTCCTCATATAACTCTAACAGGAGCTGACTGAATAAAAAATGCAAAATAATATTACCTCTTAAGTTTTCAAAAATATTTATGCCTGTGAAAGTTAAGAGTAAGTCACCATCTAACTCCTTCCTTTTCACTTTTTTATTCCATCCTCTATTTCCCCTTAAAGATGACAAAATAAACTACAGTTTCTTTTCCTGTTTGCTAGTCCTGCTTAAGAGCAATAAAATTCTGAGAAATAGAATTGTTTATTCATAAATTACCAGTACTATATTTGAAAGTTTTGGGGCAAACGTTTGTCATGAACTCTACTCTGAAAAAAGCAGTTGAAGTGCAACGTTTTGTGGACCAGTTTCACTCCCTCAAACAGGGAAACCAGAAAACAGAGAGAGAGCAACACATGCCCTTGCCACAATCTCAGACAAAACACACAAATCTCATTTGATCCTTCAGACTTATGGCAAACTCATGACCAGAAGTTCAAAATGTTTAAGTATAGTAAAGTTGTTTTGGTTTGTCTTCAGCATTTCCTTTGCCAAATGATTGTCTCTTGGTGAGCTCTATACTCCTTGGGCCAGTTGTGAGTACTGAAGCAAGGGCTGCAAAGCCAAGCTCATGAGCTGCATTGTAAAGGATGGTTAAGATCATGAGTATAATTAATTTGGCTACAGGGCAGAATATAATGTTCCAAATGAAAATATACTTTTTATTTTATTTTTTTTAAAGAGTGTCACACCAGCAGCCATAAAAATTCTTACTGTATGCATACTTTACATTTTTACAGAAGAAACTTTACAAGTTGAAGAAGGAAGTCTCTGTGAAGTTTCTGCTCTTCTGTTTTAAGAAAAATACATGACCACAGCCTTCTATATATATTATTTTGATGAACTAGTATGGAAAAACAGATGAAATAAGCCAGTATGTACACTGGTGCATTGGCTTTGAGAGTACTGACTGAGTACTTGTCTTTGTTAGCTATGTCCTGCTTCAGGTCAAAGTCCTCTGTGCCAAGAAATTCAGACTGGTTGTGTCAACAGTGATTATACAGATGAGATCGGAGCTGGGACAAGTTCTCCACCTTGTCTATCTGCAACTCCAGATCTACATGACTCAATGCAGACACAAAATAAGTTACAAGCGAGTGCACAGGCAATAGAAGCAATCAATGAGTAAGATGCCTAGGCTGAACGAACTGTACAGAGCTGCTTGCAGCCAACTATAGTCATAATTTATTGTGCATCTTCGTCAACAAGGAAAGTGGTATTTTATTTCCCTGACTTTAACAGAAGTCAATTTGTGAGGCCCTATTTACCCTGCCTTTATTCAGTTTTCGGTCCATAAACAATTAAAAAGACTCCTCCCTTTCTCCGTTACTCAGCAGGTTAGAAGTTAGTCCTCTTGTGCTGTTATTAGATATGTCATTTTGCTGTCCTCTGTTGTCTACTATAATACAGCGTTAGAAAACTTTGATCTAAGTGAATCTTGAGCTGTGCTCTTGCTAGAAAAATGAACAAACCTTATAATCAACAGAAAACTTTGTAATGAATTTAATTTCAGAAGTGCTCATCAATAATTTTTAAATATATTTCCCCTTGAAATAAAATAAAATTTAACAGGCAAGAGTGGCACTCAAAAATAAATGTATTTTAGAAAAAAAATCCAAGTAAATAAGCACTGTTTTTTCAGGCATGAGCATAACAGATACAGAATATCACAACATAACCACAGTATGAAGTAGAAGTAATAGCAGTATTCTGATTAAAATGTAGTACATTGATTATATATATCTTTCATGGATGGTTTTTTAGTAGCTATAATGAGGTCTTAATGCCATCTATACCTTAAACTGATTTCAGCTGTGCCAGTAAACCATGCCAATTTAACTTCAATCTGAGACAAAGAGTTTGTGTGTGTGAAAGAACTTCCTGCACACTTCAGCTTATTTTGGTGGCTTTTTTTTAATGCTACTATTAAACTGGGTGGAGGGGGAAGTCCCTTGAAAAAAAAAAAGGAAAAAAAAAACCCGATCAACTTTGAAAATATTTACATAAATTAACTTCTATAATGGAAATGGAATTTGCCAACAGAAAATGTGCAAGAACCTATGAGAAAACAAAGTGGAACTACAGTGTCAAAAAACTATATGTCATGATGTGATATATAAAGATTTCTAATACATATTATAACAGAGGAATATAAATATACAATATTATCTAAATTACAAATAAAGGAATACACAAAATGCAAATAATAAAAAAAGACTATAGGAATTAAAAAATCAGAAAATTAGGCCACAGTTATAAACCATTATCAGCAATCTACAGTGATTTTGTATAAATTGCTTTTCCTAAAAGCATGTGTTGTCCCAAGGCCATTTAAACACTTACCATCTAAAAGATCAGGTTCCTGTAAGCATTACAATAATTTGAAAATTTTAATAAAATTATGACATATGCCTTTTTTGAAATATACTTAACAGAACTGGAAAGAAGGCATTTGCAATGCAATTAAAATGCAATCACATACAGTTACGCACCTGCAAAGAGCAATAAGAAGACAAAGGCATTAACTTCCTGCTGCAATTCAGGCCCAAGAGTCAAGGACAGAGTAGTTGTTTCAAGATGATGGTAACCTCTGCCAGGCAGGTAGGTAGCAATAAGATAAAAATAGATATGGTAAACATAACATTGGCTTTGTTGTCTATGAACGCTCATACTTTAGGTTTCTGACCTGTCCCTCTGAACTGCAGGTTTGTATATACACATTTTGGTCTTAAAAGTTGTGAAATAATTTGTAATCATGCTTCTGAGTATAAGAAATGAGAAAAAAAGACATAAGCATATCAAAACAGAGAACTCATCAACATGTAGGCCTCAAAGTAACTAGAACTGGGTGTGGAGCTCCTGATTTTAGAAGCTCCCACATATAAGGTCATCAGATATAAAAGATTTAAATTTTTTATTACTAAACCCAAATTTTTAGTTCTCATAATTTTAAAAAAAAGCTAGCAACTGTAAGGCAAGTCTGATAAGTGATACATACAGAGGGAATTAAAACAAGATGTCTGAATGTATGAACAGCCCAATTTAGTTCAATATGTGTTTTTAAGCCAAGAACAAATTCATCTGAGTAATCCTGCTTCATCTGCCATTCTCTTCATTTGCAATCCAAGTTGCAACACCAGTAGCACACTTCTGTGAGTTCAGACTTGGTGACATATTGTTGGTCTTAGTGGGGTATGGCTGTTTACTGCCACATTTCAATGGGAAAAAGTTTATCCCAAACATGAAGCTATATGTTAAGACTGAGACAAGCAAACAGCACACTGGTAACCTATAGAGAAGAGTGCAACCCTCAATCCTCCTCCTCTTCCTCTAATACTACTCCAAATACACAAACTTTTATTTGTACAGGCTGTGATACCTTATAACAGGTTGAACTATATCAGTTACTAATCCAGCTGGAAAGTATTGTTTGGTTTATTTTATTCAGTTTGCATGTCTGCCTTGAAAGATCCTGGTTTCTCATAAACTGCTTAAAAGTAACAATCTGAAAATGCTGTTCTTGTGAACTCTTACAGCAAGAGATGACACTTTCTAAGTGACAGGAGTGAGACATAAGGCATGATTTATTGTTAGGTAAATGAACTTCAAGAGATTTTGCTACCTGAGCTACCTTTTGCTATCTAGAGAACTCCAATGAGGACTGGAGACACTGTGAAAAAAATGAAAGGTGTGTATGGGCAGAAGGAGGGAAGGAGATGGAAAGAAAATGAACAAGGTCACTACTTGGAGTAGTTATGCTAATTTAAGCCATATTTAACATTATCAGAAAGTTAAGGTATGGAAGACAAACTGGGGGAAAAAGCTACCAAGTCTATAGCATTACTTTCCTTCAACCTTCCTGTAAGGTTGTCTGTCAGTCCCATTTCTGCAAAAAACTAAGTTGTTTGCTTGATAAGACTGACGAGGGGCAGTTTCAGACACATGGAAACCTTTAATCAACACATGGGCTGGAGAACCTCATTTCTTTTAACAGTGTGGGAGGTTGTAGAATAAGATTTCTAAGACTGTTCTGAAAATTTGTCTCACATGCAATATAGACTACTGCAGAAGTTGCCTATGGTAAAAGCTAGCTGAGGGTGGAAAAACATTTTTAGCCCAGATGGCTTCTTCACATACTGCTATTGTCCTGCAACTGCTGCTCAAGACACTGCTTAAGTTACTACTACATATACGTGTCAAGCAAGAATACTGGCTGAATCCTGAGAATAATTACTTGTTCAAATGCATGCATCCAAAGGAGAAGGAGGCCTGAGAAGAAGGCAAAAACATACACATAAAGAAAAGCTCCTTGTTTGAGGAAATGACTGAGCTGCAGAAAAATTAAACCAAAACTTTCCTAGTCAGGGCCATTTTTGCTTATGTGGTTCTCTCCTATTCCCCTTTTTGATTAGTTTGCTAAACTCACAGCAGTTCATCTAGGAAAGGAGGAATCCACTCTGTTGTTAAAAGAAGAAAAAAAAAAAAGCTAGTCTTTTATTATTTATTTAATTTTGTTCCTTTCTTTGAACACCACTGCCAACCTAGAAAGTCATTGATATTTTTCATACCGACAGTATTGGCTTTACAAACAAAAGTTAAAATCCATGTTTTAAAAATGATCCACTTGAAGCCATTCTTAGCTTTGTTTGTTATACACCACTGATAACATGTAATCATAATTGTAAAACAGTTTAATTAAAAACACTTAACAAAAACATAAATCATTCTACATATAAATGATAAAGCCAAACTTCATATTTGAAAAAAAAAATATTTCTTTTTGCGACTCTGATTAGAGTCATCATGTCCTGAAATGGTCCTGGCCTGTCAGAAACTGAGGTTGATCCGATGAAGAATACGAGCCTTGGCTGAGACTCAAGAAAAGCCTTTACGTCTTGATAAATGCCTGAGATACAAAAACGCAAATGAAATCAGCACACACCTCAAATAACCTTGGTAATTAAACAATTCACTGACCTCAAGGAACAAATACCTTTGATCTCGGTAGAAGAATTCAAGCAGAAGTTGTACGAATATTCTCACAATCTTGAGGTTCAATGGATTCTTTTTAACCTTGAAATCAGTAGTTTCATAACGAGTCATACAAGTTATCTCACTGACTTTCATGTGACTACATAGGTAAGCAAATTATGCTTATCTTTGCAACTCAGATACTGGGTTTGCATGAGTTAGATACCACAAGCAGGAAAGAAAGGTAGTATTTTATTATCTTCACATCAGTCAGCAAATTCGACTTGTGACAACTTTTAAGAGCCATACTGTCCACAGATTTTAATTCTTCGCCCCCTGATAGTTGCTTCCGTCAGTCTCACACATCCTAAACTAAGAACTGTTTTGTTGCTCCCGACTTAGCATTTTATTTTAAAACACGGGCCCGGAGAATAAGCAAGGCAGCAAGACTGAAGTTGCTGCTGCACAGCTGATGTGACTGAAGTTTAGTGTCACTTTTCTCGCGGAGATATCTGTGAAGCAAAGTTAAGCACAAAAATAATGTCTATTCTGGCGCGTCGCTTCCACGCCAAGGAGGTGCAAGGGAAGGTGAAGTGGAGGAGAGCGGAGGGTGAGACAATCTCCCTCCTTCCCTCCCTGCCCAGCGCAGCCTCCGGCGGGGCAGCGGCAAGCCCGGCCCGACGGCCCCGCTAGG
This sequence comes from Platyrinchus mystaceus, assembly GCA_035041135.1. NCBI lineage: Eukaryota > Metazoa > Chordata > Aves > Passeriformes > Tyrannidae > Platyrinchus > Platyrinchus mystaceus. The sequence goes on along the minus strand of JAWWLV010000088.1, from coordinate 95,502,939 downwards.
GCGGGGGGGCGGCGGAGGGGACCCCTCCGGCCGAGCGCTACCAGCGAGGGGCTGGCCCTCGCCACAACGAAAAGGGGCGGTAGTTCCCTATGAACTTTACTGATGAGCTTCTGTAGCCCAGGGCGCAGCGGTCACACGCTGGAGCGGGTGGGGGAGCGAGGAAAGGGCCGGGGCTAACAAAGCCCGAGCGCCTTCCTCCCTCCCTCCCTCCCAGCGCGGCTCCCGGCCGCCCCCCGCGGGTCTCCGGCGGCCGCCGAGCGGGAACGAGCCCAGGGCGAGGCGCCCAGGGTCGGCGAAAGGAAGGCGCCCGGGAGGTGCGGGCCAGGCGGGCGGCGGAGGGCCGGTGGTGTGCGGCGGGGGCGGCCGGGGGGACGGAGCGGGGATGCCCCCGGCCCTGCTGCCCCCGCCGGGCCGTGCGCGGGCGCCGCAGCCGTAGCCCAGCCTGCAGCCCTGCCTGCGGCAGGCGGCGGCCATCGCGGGCTCGCCGCCCCCCTGCGCCCCTCGGAGGACGGAGGGGTGGGGGCAGAGGAGGCGGAGGAAGCGGCGGCGGCGCCAGGAACAGGGAGGCGGCGGCACGGCGAGGGAGGGAGCCAGAGCCGAAGCCGGGCCGGGCCCCGCGAAAGCAACAGCAGAGCCAGCTCCTCCTTCTCCTCCTCCTCGGTGAGTGCCGCTCCGCCGCCCCCGGAGGCTGCTCGCCGCCTAGCCCGGGTGCCGGCGCAGGCCGGGCCGAGGTGCCCGGGGAGAGGCCCGTGCCGGGAGCGGGACAGCGCGGCCTCCGCTGGGTGAGCGTCCCCGGGGCAACGGGCCCGGGCTCCCCCGCCCTGCGCTGGCGGCCGCGTGGGGCTGGTGCGGCGCACGGGGAGCCGGAGGATGGGGCTGGCGCGGTTCGCGGCTTGCCCGCCGCCCTCCTCCCGAGCCGCGGCCCCGGCCTCCTCTCCCTTTGTTTGCTCGGCTCCCCGAGCCCGCGGCGGTGCCAGGCCCCGCCGAGGCACCGGGGCCGCGGCGCGGCCTGCAGGGCGGGCGGGAAGCGGCGCCGAGCCCGGGCCGGCGAGGAACTGCCCGCCTCCCGGCAGGACAGGACGGGGCCCGGCCGGGCTCTCACCGCACCAGTCCCGGCGGGGCCCGCCTGGCTCCCCCGCGCCTCCCCTGGGCCGCTGCCCGAACGCACCCCGCGCCTGCCGGTGCCATTATCGGGGGCGGCGGAATTGGGCTGATTTCCCCTCAGCCCGCCTTGGAACCCGCCTTCGGTCTGAGGCTTTGGGGTGGGGGGGTCCCCCATCTCCGGCGGGGCGTGTGTGCGGAGGTGGCGATTTGGGCTGCCGGCGCTGGTGCGGCGGCGGAGCAGCCCCGGGTGTAGGGTTGTTGCGAGGTGACGGTGCGCCGAGGGCTCCCGGAGGGGCGAGCAAGAGAAAGGCGCCTTTCTGTGACAGGCAGCACTTAAAAAACTTGGCTGAAACAAAAAGCAGCACCAAACCCCCAAACTTTACTCGCTTTCGTTGTTCTTCAAGCTGCTTCTTACACTCTCTTTCCCTAATGATGCCACTTCTCTCAGTAAACAACTGGTCCTGGCCCGTGCCAACCCGTTTGCTTAAGAAAGAAACCTGTACAAAACAACGATGTTCTTGAGAGGTGCAGAGGAAGATGCTTCTGTGATGTGAGGTATTTTGGCTATGTCCTGTCTTCTTTTTTCTTTTATTTTCCTATGTTTTCAAAATCATCTCAGTTTGGAACATGATTTTTTTGTGGGGTAGGTTACTGAGTTAAAGAAGTTGGTCACAGAATATAGTTCAGTCAGGGAAAGTTTCTCTTCCACTTAATAAATTCTTGTGCCCTTTCACTGTTAGGTCCCAGCCCCTCTTTTCTACCTGCCAGGAACGTTTACACCATATCCAGCCTCTTAATATACCTCTAGTTAAAAAATGCCTGCTGCAGGCCTCCTGTCTTAGAGAGCTGCTGTCTGCACAAGCACTCACGGAATAAGGCATTTCTGCTCTGGGTGAAAAAAATAGCACTAGTTTTGTTTTATGCTAACAACCACATCTTTGGATTGTAGAAAATATGGAAGCTTTGGTGTAGTTATGAAATAAATTGCTTAGTGTCACTTAGCTTGACTGGAAGACTTTAAACCACTGGAGAATGTGTAGGTATTTTTGGAGTCTTCTGCAGTAGGGCGGTAGTCATAACTCACAGTTTTATGTGTAACTTATGAAAGGCAAATTTCAGCTTTTTCAAAATGCTTGTTTTTATGAAGTGTTAAACAGTACTTGAATGGTGTCTTCACTTCCTATTTGATATTCCTTGGATTGTGGCACTGCACTGTGTTTGGAACTGACCTTTTACTTAAAACAAGTTCATCTGCTGTATGCTATATCAGGCATGTATCTCCTATATCCTGAGTTTTGAGATTTAAGTAGATTTTTTTTTAAGTTAAAATTTAATGAAATTAAGCCTTAATACTTGAAAGTATGAATGATAACAGTATAGTGTTATGTGGAGATACCTGCGTTTGCTAAGCTGCAGGACTGTGGAGTAGAAAGGGAGAAGCACTGTGTTGTTTCCAGAGGTTTTGTGAGCATCACTTCATGGCACTGAGTGTATGCAGCATCAGTGTTTGCATGGATTCAGGAGACGTGATGGGTAGTTCTAAACTTCATGAGAACTTGATGTACTGATATCTTGTAAAAGATGTGTATCAACTTCTTTGATCCTAGCTTGTGAAGTTGGTTGGTAACCTTCAGTTAGTCTTGGAGAGGGATGGTTTGAAGAAATGGTGACTAGTCTGCATTGTTCTGCAAGGAGATAACTCATAATGAACTGGTGGAGTGAGACAGTGAATTCTTAACTAAAAGTTCTTCTTATGAAGCAAGTTTAATTGTTTCTTCTCTTTCTTATGAAATTTTCTATAGTCATTGAGAAATTTGAACATAAACATTTGAAAGACTTCATTTAGTAGCCTTGCCTTGAGTTCACTACATATTTGCTACGCTATTGCTGGCAAAACTGAGGCCACAGTCCAGGGTAATCCCTTACTCAAGTGCCTTATTTGCCCCGGCTTCACTGCCCTCCTGGGCCTACAGAGCACTATTTTGGTAGTGTTTGGGTACCACAATGTGATAACATAAAGTAGATAGAAAGGAGACTGTTCTCTGCTGGCGTGTCTCAGCGTTTTTTTTGACAGGGTTTTAATGTGTGTTAGCAACAATTCAGAGGGGATAGCTCGAGCAGTTGTGATGCTCCAAGGAGGAAAATAAGATACAAGTAGTATAAAAGTGAATTTAATCTAATTTAGGAATGCAAATGCTAAAATATATTGACTATAAATTAGATAGGATTTGGACTGAAAAACAGAGTGGAGATTTGTTATGAGACTTAACTGTATATTTTGTATTGTAAAGTAGTAAACTGAAAAGAAATACAAAACATAGAGTTTACTCTTTTTTATATTATTTATTTTTCAGAAGAGAAGTAATTATATCTGTAATGTTCCTTATCCTTATGTTTATTCCAAAATCTGATTTCATTCCATTTTAGTGGACACTTAATTTTCTGGAAATAAATACCAGTCTTCAGAAGACAGTAGTTATACTTGATCTAAAGGTCCCAAGTTCTTACAGCCTTGGTCCCAGTGCCTCCCAGTCAATTTGTAGTAGTAGACAAGGAAGTATCCTTTAAAGAAAATTGTTCTTGAAATTTTTTGTTGACAATTTCAGATGACAAGTTACATACAGCAGTATGTTTTTTTTAGAAAAGAAGAAGAAAATTGTGCTTGTAATGGGGTATTTATTGTCCAGGTTTAAAAAGCAGCTTCATACCACTCAAATATGTTCTTGATACAGCAGTATATAAAGATTAATGACACACAATAGGTTTCTTCTTTTATTATTATTTTTGCTTTTTCCTCTAGAAGTAATTGATTTCTGAATTAAAACACTGTACCATGCAAGCTGAATAAATTTCTGTGTTAAAAATAGTTAAGTTACATTTGAAATAAACATTTAAAAACTCACAGCTTTGAGTTTTTTGTTACAGTAGTTTTTTCCCCACAGTAGCTGAATAATCTTAAGCTATTGAAATAGAAACCTGTCACCTACTTCAGCCCCTCTTGGTGATTAAAACCAAAACCAAAACAAGCTGGCTTTGAATTATTGTCCTGGATGAAAATGGAAACCTGACTATGTAAAGTGTTGACTGATATGTCAAATATATGAAGAAGGGTACACAAACTTTGCTAGAGTCTCCACAGATTGAATTGGAAAAGGCCACATGGAGCAGTATCTGGCTTAGTCTACTTATTGTGAGAATTAAAACTTTCAGATCAAAGCATTAGAAATTTAGTTCTCCAGTTCCTTAAGCTCACTAAAATAAAAGTTGCACCTAATATTTTCTTTTGCCAGTTTTCATGGTTTTCTGACTCCTGCTTTTGTCATGTACAGGCATGCAAACAATAAGCATCTGCAACTCCAGACGATTTCAGAAAGCTTTGAGGTATATGGCTTTGCAAATCTGACTGCTATTCATTAGCCTGTAATGTGGATTTAAGAACCTATCTTTACATATTTTGATTTTTTGAAAGATTAATTAAACTATTATCTCCCATGAAATTTTCTTCTGGAAAATATTAAGATAAAATACTTTGGAAATTATTGCTCTTTTTCTGTGTCCTTAACTGTTCACATAACACTTTGGACTCTGAGGAACTCAGTTGGCTTCATTTATGACAAGGATGTAAGCCACATGTTACCTAAAAAATTCTTCCTTGGTTGCTACCAAAAAAACTATGCAAGTTAAATGTAAGTCTTTATTTGTTTAGCATGGATGTGGAGACATTGGCTGACTTGTTCTACCTCTAACTTTATACTCTATTGAAGGAATTTGAAAAAAAAAAATCTTCTTGCTTGTAGGTAATGCCAAACTAAGGATGCTGTATATTGGCATTTCTGTCCAGGTGCTGCTCCCCTAACATTGCTTCTTTTTGTGTGTATATAGGGCACATAGAAAGCCTCTCATGCTCTGTCTTCTGTGAAACATTCTTTTTGTAATCTGCCAAGTGCAATAGGTTGGCAGTTTAAAAAATTCTCAGGTTTGTAAAGTGTGTGGGTTTTTGTTATCAACACCAAATAATCATACTGTAAACTGCCGTAAAATAGTTTTGGATGAGAACCATTTTCTCTGGCAGTGGAGGTATAAATAATGGATGTTAGTGATTTTTTACAGAGTTTGTTAAGTGTTTGGTAGTTAAAAATTTAAATAAAATGAACCTATGCATATTGTTGAGTAAATCATACAGATATGTGGTATTTTTGTTTCTCAGTGCAATGTATAATCAGCAACTGTCTTTCTATCATATATGTGATACTGAACTGTGAGAACTGTAAGGTTTTCATGGTCTTGAGTTAATGTGGTGAATGCAGCTGGCAGATAAATTGATTGATTAATTTTAGCATTTGAGATTGCAGAGTTAATAACTTTGGTGGTTTTCCTCAAGAATATTTTGTATTGCTTAAAACAGTACATTGAGTTCTACTCTAGATGACAAAATTGTTGGAATGAGGTTCCAGTCAGGCTTGGTTTTACAGTGTGAGATCTCTTGTTTTTCTTCAGTAGTTTTATTCTTAATTAGTCTTGACGTTCTCTGGTAAATGTGCTAAAACAGTAGTTTTGTAGGAGTCTTGAGTAGGTGATTGTTTTTCCTTTTCCAAAGCAGTCTGCATTCCTCAAATATGTTGAGAACATAATAGTAGGCTATTCCAAATGTTTCCGAAGCATGTTTGGTCCCAAGATGTCTCCAATACAGTGGTAAAGCTTGCTTTCTCTCTTCGTTCCTTCTGATTTAGGGAATCCTGTCTCTCCTGGCTTTGCCTTAGTAAGTGCTACAGGACTGGGCAGTTACAAGCTGTAATGTTGACTATGTTTTTAGCATCCGTAATGGGTTTTAATACCCTTGGAATTCCTTTGGACTGGCAATCAGGTATCAGATTAAGAGTTTTGATAAAATGGAGAAACAGATGAATGGCATCAGGGTAAAGGTTTTTGATTACAGAAGGTCTGCCTTCGAGAATGAGATACATTGAAGCTGTATTCCAAAAACAGGGTAGGCAGCTTTTCAGATTGGTGTTCTTTCAGGAGCTGGTGGGAACTGGGTGAGTGAGGGATTCTCTCTGTATTCAATGAACAGAAGCTGTTTGTGCAGGAATACTGGTTTGGGTGAAACCTGCACTGGGGAAGATTTCCAAGCTGGAATTTTGGTCAGCCCGAGGAGACTGACTCCAGAATAGTTGGTTTGTGTATTCAGAGGTAGGAGTCACTAGTTATGTGTAAGAGCTTAAATCTCAGTCCGTGTAGGGTAAGTGCCTGGTGGCTTTTTATATTCCTTTCCCTCCCTGTTCTCTCTTCAATGGAAAGCAGAGGCAAAAGCAGTGCTGATCCAGTGCACTCTGAAACATTGACTTTTCTCCTCTTTTTGGCTTTTGAGAGGAAGAGAGCTGCTTGTTAGTACTAAGTAATGCTGGCAAGTAATAAGGTATTAGCCACAGGCCTTTGGCATGATTTTGTGCAAAAAATATAGTTACTTGGGAAAATACATATAAATGTAAATACTCTGCAGTCCCTTACTGCAGGGATCAAAGAGAATCTATACTGACCAATGGCACCAGTCTTAACTGCAGTCTAATCCAGCAATGATCATATGAGGACAGTGAAGGGAAGTTGTTATATCAGTACTGACTCAGATGTCCTGTGTATTACAAAAATTAGTGCTTTTGGAATCTACAGTGTTTTAAATGCTGTTTGACAGAGGAAAAAAAGGAACAGAATTTCTATGTATCAGCATTGAGAAGTATGCATCTATTCTCTCTATTCCCTTTTTTTTTAATTGGGCTAATATTTTTTTTTTCATTTTATTTATAGTTTGTGTTTAAATTTATGTCAGAGAGAACAGGAGAAAAAAGAGTCGGTGTGCATGTACATGACTTTTTTTTCATGCTTGAACTTTGAAGCTTAGCTAGCTTTTGCAGCCAGGCTTCTATACTCCTGGCTCTGCAGAAATCTGACCTTGCTCTGGATATAGTGATCTTAAGGGCTCTGAGTTTGTGTAAATTTCATAGAGCACATTACTCCATAGAGACAGTGAAAATTTTATCTTTGATCCTGTGTATGAGAATTTATACACCAATGTGAAGTTGCTCAGTGTAAGGCCCAATTTTTTTATGTGCAAGCTAAACATAACGTATAATGAGCAGTCCCTTTGAGTTAAATGTCTGCTTACAAATAATGAATCTTTTTTGGGTTAGGACTGAATATTAGCAATATCAGATTTTTTAGGGTTAAGTGGAAAATGATTTTCTGCTTCTGTGGAACATTATTTTAAAAAACCGACCACCACAGAAGTACCTCCGAGTCAAACGTCTTCCCATGTGCATGAGGACAAAACAGTGTCTGTCTATAAACTTTAATTAAAATATTCTCCATCAGATTTGCTGGCTGGGGTAGTGAGCCGTTTCTGTCTGCAGGTGATTAGAGCGTAGGTGTAGGAGGAAAATAAGAACTTCCCGATCTTAATCATGAATAATTAAGAGTCTCTCTCATTTTGACCCAAAATGAGAAAATTTGCATGTAGAGTTAGCTTTGTCAGGACTGGTATAGTCCTGTAAAAAGATTTTATTCTGACAAGTCAGGACTTTATGAAAAAGATGGCTAAGCAGCTTTGCCAGTGCAGTCAAAATTCTGTTCCTACTCTGGTCAGTGCCCGAGTTGTGCAGCATTATTGTATGTGCCTTCTTAAAGGCTCTCCTTGGATTTAATTTAGAAATTTGTGAATTTAGAAATCTGTTTAATATTTCACCTGTTTTAGGGGAAACAAAATGTTAAAGTAATTCTGTGAGATTAGGAGATAATATTCTCTCTACAGGTGTGTTTACCCTGTGTGTTTGACGGTGCTTTGAGCACAGCTGTGTCCTCTTTCCCATATATGGATAGACTCTAAACCATAAAGAAGATAATTAATTTACTCTGTTCTTATTAGGCCTCCCACCAGTGAAAATGGGAAGGGACATGTTTTAAATAAGCTGTATTTTACATTCTCACTTTCCAAAATGCAGAACTTGAATTACTCTTTGCAATGGGTCTTAAGACCTTGGAGGAGCAGCCAGGCTGAACATGTGAGGGTCAGTGGACACACAGGAGGTGGGACTTACGCTTGACTGATCAAGGTTCTGCTGCTGGAGCATGTTCCAGGGGAGACTGCTTAATTACAGAGGTACTCAATGAGGAAGAAGATCCCCTTGGCCACCCACCTGACTTGAGATCTCCCAATCCTTAAACAAGGAGAGGAGCATTCATTTCCCACCCCTCCACCTCCTGCCCTCTGGTTTGTTGTGTTGTACAGGCGTGTCTGCAAAATAAACCTTACTTTCTGTTTCACTGATTGGATCTCTCTTCCTAACCCTGAAAGACTGGTCTGTTGCTGATACTGTTTGACAACCTCAGTTGACTTGTATCTTGTTAAATAGCATAGATGTTCCAGAATAGAAATGAGATACAACTGTGTAAGGGTGGGTTCCTTACACTTGTTGTATTAAATGCTCTTTTGCCTTTAAAATGGATTCCCAAGTGTGTATGAGTGAAGTAATGGTTGTCACTGTTATTTATTTGGAACCATGTAATAGGTGGACATTGGGCCTAGCATCGATGTGATGGACAAAATGTATCTGCAATGAAATACAAAATTCAATGTAAAAGTATGTAGCTAAAAATTCCCTTGTAATTTGCATGTATAGGTTTCACAGACTGCAAGCAGTACAGGCTGCATTTCTCAGTGATGTAAAATATAGGATGTAACAGCTTGTTAGGTAGAGCCCTCATTCAGAATGTAACATAGCCAAGGTAATTTTCCACTTCCTTCTGTGTAAGGACTACCTTGAACACCAGCCTTTTGGCTGCTCTGTGAAAAGTTTTCTAGTCCTTTTAAAGCTGTGCTACAGAAGATTAGCAGAGCTGAAAAAGGATGGGCTAGATAGAGAAGGTATGTTTTTCTCACCCCAGTTGAGGAAGCAGCTGCCTTGTCAAGGGAAAACCTGAGACTAACTTTCTTACCCAAGTCATCCTGCATCTGAAACTGTTGCTGCACAGTAGTGTATCTTAAGAATAAGTGAGAATCTCCCTTTCACAGTGCCTTGGACCGCTGTCCAAGTAATTAGAATTTGTAGCTTGATTTCCATTGGTGCAGGCTCCCTGTATCCAGAGGGATACTATGATCATTCTTCCACTTCTCATGATGTCCATAAAAAGAAGTGGCTGCCACTGAATTTTGTGCTGCATTGCTCTGTGAGGTGGTGATGGACAGTTTTAGAACATGCCTGAGGAGGTAGGTAAAGGTGTTAACCACGAGGTAGCCACTGATACTGTTCTTTTAACGCTAAGTACTTCTGCTTTTATATGCAGAAGATAAGGCTAAGGGCTACTGAGAAGCTCTTAATTAATAAAATAAAAAAAAGTCCCTCTGAAATTCTGGTACTTCCTGGATTAAGCTGCTCCTGGAATGTGAAGGGAGAAGGGTTTTGATGGAAAACAGTTTAAGGTCCTCATGTCTGTGAGTTTTAAGGAATCTGACTGTTCTAGTATACCCAAAGTACTTGTAGCTCCTGTTGATTTTTAGAGGGATTGCTTATGCTTAGGTACTAAAAAAATGATCTTAACTTGGACAAAAGCCAGATCTTTTATCTCTATTGTAGGTAAGATAGTTATAATTCTGACCTTTGCAGTTTGTCAGAATGTACTTTGCTTTCAATTGTATTTTTAGAAAGCAGGCCATCAACCTCAGATCTATTCTGTTGCAAGCAAAATGTGATAAGGGTTGTGAGAATGCTTTGTGCCTTGCTAGAGTCATCAGTTGTATGACACAACTCAGAGTTTGTGTCATGCAGAGCTTAAACTCTGGGCCTTGGCCTATTTGTTAGTCTGAATTTACTTTGCAGGTCAAACTTTATTTATTGGTTTAGAACTAACCTTGAAGGGTTTTTGTATGTTTTTGTTTTTTGTTTGTTTTGGGCGGTTTCTTTAGATGGGGAGAAGGGGATTATTTTTTTTACCTTCCTCCATAACTTTGGTGTTTTGCTTTTATTTTTTTTCCTGCATATTTTTAACTTCTTTAGATATATACCACCGTGGGTCTTCTGCTTCTCATCCTGCTACTTGATACATCTTTGTACTGTGACATGGATTATTCATTCACTCACTGCTTTGATAAACAAAACATTTGGACTGAAAGGACTTTGTAAAATATCTGCTGAATTGTGAAGTTTTAAAGAAATTGAGGAAGCTGAATCATAACTCAATAGAGGACAGTGATAAGAAGGTATACTGAAGGGTTGGGTATGTCTCAACAGAATGATGAAACCCAAGGTCTTGTGTTTGACTTACTTCTCCATTGTCAGCAAACCCCTGCAAGGGACCGAAAGCTTTAACTCTTGCAGCATGTGGCAGTTAGTTGCTGCAGTCAGCTACTGGAGTTGTGCTTGTTCTGTTGGCATCACAGAGAGATGGGGGAGTTTTCAGATTTAAGTATGTAGGTATTTACCCAAAACCCCACTGGGTCACCCTCTTGCTCTTCACTTTGTGAAAATTCAGAATTTAGGTTTCGGAATTAAATGACCTTAATTTCACCTGATTGTGCATATTATTCAGCTTATTAATGCATCTAAAAAAGTGGAAATTAAGCTCTCTGTGTTCTGGCTCATGGGGTGTTGAATAGAGCATCGAGTGCCTGTGCACTAACGTTTAAGTGTCTGACATAGAGACAGCAAAAATTTCCTTAACTAAGCCAATAATTCTGTCTGAAATTTTGAGTTTGATTGGTATACTGTAAGTAAGTGGTAGGACCATACATTTTAAAGGATGTTGGAGAGTAGAATTAATGTAAAAAATTTTGTCCCATATGTGAGACAAGAAAGAGAATTGCTCAGGCAACTCTTCTGGCTTTTCTCAACTTCTGTGTTCTTAGACTTTGAACCTTAATGAAATTGTCCGCTATGTTTCCTATATAAATGGTTCAGATGAAGGTTATAAAATTATTTTTCTCAGTATGCTGTTCAAGAGGGGAAACACAAGAGATTTTACTTACTGAGAGAAGTTGCCTGATTATTTTAGTGATAATGTTTTAAATTTTCCAGGAAGTAAAATTGTTTGTAGAACTTGCTGATCACTTAAGGAATAAACACTCTCCAATTTTAATTAACATGATACATAGAAAATGTTTTTTAGGTTTTATATTTTTTGCTAGTAATTTCTTACTGTAGTGATATAAAAAGTGTTTCCTAAGCCTTTCTCTCTTAACTGTTAAAAAGAAACTAGGAAAAAGTCACAGTAATAAACCCCTTTTGCTTCTAATGACATGTGTGGTATCTTGAAGATTGGAGGTAAACATTTTTATTTTACAATGAAACAGTTTTGTAAAAAGTGTCTCTCTCAGAAGTGGTTTCATGCCGCTTTCTTCCTTCGTTTTCGAAATACTTTTGAGTTCCAGAGAAACCTTTTCCTGAATTTAGAAATGTGCTTTGATTTTTTTGTGTATAAGAATATAAGAATGTTTGCAATGTCTGCTCCCTTAGTTGGGACACTACCTATCTTCTTATTTGATAAAACGTAAAAAGGCTTCAGGGCATACAGACGGAACCTTACATGGTTGAGCTTTGTTTCTATAGGAAGTAATGCTGAAACAATAGTCTCTGGATGTGAGTTTAACTCTGAACTTTTGAGAAGTGACTAGGGAATTTGATTTCTTGACTAGTAGCCTCTACTTTGTATGACACACTATATTACATTATTTTTTCTAGTTGTTATTTCAGGGATTAGAATGACCTTGATTGACTAAATGTAATTACTATTTAAATGTAGCCAATGTGTTTTCATCCCATAACTCAATGTCCATTTCTGTGTTCAATCAATTATACTGTATGGGTGCATATACTTTCAAATTATATGTATGTTATGTGTGCTTTTGTAGTACAATTGGTTATCACTTTGGAAAAATGTTACTGTCTTTAGTAAAAAAATATGACTGAATGAAATCTATGAGAATTTCACAAAATTTTCTTTTACAATGCACACCTGAGTAATATTGCTTGTTGGTCTTTGTATTCTGTCAGAATTTTCCACTGTTAGAAATTAAAGATATGAACTGATTTAAAATACAAAAAAAAAAAAAAAAAAAAAAAAAAAAGCAGCAAAGCCAAAGAGCTAGAAGTCTGCAGGTTTGAAACTTGCAAATCCTTGAGTTGTATGGTAACCAAAGGCCTTGATATAAGGCACGTATTATGAAATATTGACATTAAACCTTTTTGTATGGTCTGGAGGAGAATGGAAGGATCTTTGTGGTATCCGTGTAGCAAATACATTGTATTTTTTTTTGATAATTTAGTGAAGGAAGTCCCAAAACAGAGGTCAGTCCCTTCTTCTCTGTAATTCTAAGGACTGCCCTTTATTAACTGCTTCTTCCTCCTCAGTGTGCTTGGAGATTTCTCGCCATGGGTGAACTCTGTACAGATGTTGTGGGAAATATCTTTCCACTTTTATTTGACTTTAATCAAGACACTGTGCTTTTGACCTTCAGACCATAAATGGGTTCATTTAATCCTTCCATTTGTGTAGAGAGTTAACTGCATTATAAAGGATTGCTGCATCTTAGCTTAAATTAAGAGGATAGAGTGTTATCTTCTAATGAAAGAGAGCTTTTATTCTTATTGAAAATGGCACGGTGAAAGAGGTAGGGGTGATAGCTGCAAAAACATCAGAGATCCTACATGGTCATACAAGTTTAAAGGGTCGTTCAGCCTCAGTCAGAAACTATGCCAGAGGAGGTTACTTTGAAGCCACAGGTGCAGGAAGGGTCAGTCGCAAGATCCAAGGCAGAATGGTAGGTACAAGGAAGTGTAAGACTGCAGTGGACTGCTTTTTGTTCAGGCCTTCTAGGGAAGCTGAAAAATAGGAAAATGAATCTTCCTTCAATCATGGGTTCTTCAGTTGTAGTAGATGACTGTGCTCGATATGGCAGAAAAATGTAATCTTTTTCTATATAGTGAATTTTCAAACTGGTCTCTATTTCGAAAACTTGTTTCAGCTGCTTTCATTTCAGCTTATGAACTTGTTAGACAAGTGTCTGTCAAATATATTTGTCTTTTAGATTTTAACAATATTTCTTTCATTACTAGTGGAGTATTTTAGATAACTAAATTTGGATTATTGTTTGAAATAGGGTTTTGGGGTTATCTTTACAAGGTTCATTTCTTAATTTTCTTCATTTTTCTGTCTTCATTTTCATGTCAGGTAACTGGGACAGGCAGAAGCAAACACAATGACTATAACAAATTAACAACTCATAATTCAGGGAGACTGGCAATATTTAAAAATTAGTAGGATAGTGACATGTGGTGATGCTGTGTAAAACTGTAATTTTCAGCAGAAATATGAATCAGAGAATCACAGAATATTCTGATTTGGAAGGGGCCCATAAGGGTCATCAAAGTCCAAACTCCTGGCCCTGCACAGGACACCCCAAGAATCACACCATGTGCCTGAGAGCATTTTCCAAAAGTTTCTTGAACTCTATCAGACTTGGTGCTGTGACCACTTCCCTGGGGAGCCTGTTCCAGTGCCCAACCACCCTACAGGTAAAGAACCTTTTTCTGATATCCAACCTAAGCCTCCCGTGACAGTTTTGTGTCATCTGCAAACTTGCTGACTATCCCTTTGAGTCCTGTGTCCAAGTCATTTATGAAGACGTTGAAGAGCACAGGGCTCACAATGAGCCCTGTGGAACCCCACCAGTGACAGGTTGCCAGTGATGCCACTGTCACCCCCTGTGCTCGACCCATGAGCCAATTGCTCACCTACCACATGATGTGTTTATCCAGCTGTGTGCTGGACATTTTGTCCAGAAGGATACTATGAGAGACAGCATCAAAAGCTTTTCTGAAATCCAAAAAAACCCACATCAGCTGGCATCCTTTGATCAGCTAGGTGGGTTAAATTGTCATAAAAAGAAATCAGGTTATACAAGCAGGACTTTCACCCCATGAAGTTGTGCTTGACTTATGACTGCATCGTCCTTCAGGTGTTTTTCAAAACCTCACAGAATAATCATGCCCATAATGGTACCATATGGTACAAGGCTTCTCTTTCTGTTACTTTTTCTGTATTTTCCTCTTTCCTTTTTTTTTCTGGCATTTTTTTCCCTGGATGCAGGAAACGAACATCTAATGCAGCATGTACACGTGTTAAGTGAGCAGTGTATTTTTGTACTGCCTGTTTGGTACATGCCCTGTGTACTGTGGGGTTGATTGGTGACAGAGGTTTGGCCTGAGACGTTGAATATCTGTTCTGATGGCACTGTAGGAAAGATCATTCATGGTACCTGTTTTATTTCCCCTCATCAAAATATCTCTTGGCAGCAGTCCCTTTTCAGCTGGTTTTTGTTCATGTTTTGAAATTGCACACAGTAGGCAGTGTTTCTCTGCTTGCTGTAGAAATACTAGCGTGAACTTGGAAAGTGAAACCAAAATCAGTATAAGTCAATGTGAAGTGGTAATATTTAGCTGTTGCATGTCTGCCGAGTGTTTTCTTTCCTTTTTTGGGAAGGGCTGGAAAACTCTTTCTCACAATTATATTAGTTAGTCACTAATATTAAAAGTGGTCAGATTATTGCTGACCACAAAAATCACTTTGAGAAAATGGTCTGCTTTGTTATTTCTGTCTTTCTGGTGTATGCTTTGTATGAATGGACAGCATTTTTAAACTTATGCTTTGAAATGCATCAGCATTCACAAACAGAGCTGCATTCAGAATTGGGTTTTAGTACCTGCATCCATACGATTTGTTAGGTTATGTTCTTTTGAACACATGTTGCAGGATTTAGACATTTGTGCATACGTCTTTATAGAAAGAAGCACAGAAATGCAATTTTTTTTAACTGAGAGAGTCTTTTTCATTCTTTCTTTCATTTTAGCTACATTAATTTCAGATGCCTTTCTTGTTCTCAAATATGTAGGCACAGAATCTGTTCCTTGCCAAAGGCAGTTTATTATTGTAAACTGTGTACTGGTTTCTACGGATAGCTTTACACAAATCTTAGAGCAAAATTGTTTTAAAATTTATTCCTTTTTACAGAACGTGATGTTGGTCCGTATTACTAAATGAATGATAGTTTGTAGAGCATTGTAGTTTTACAACTTTTCAGACTCCTAACATAACTGTGTTACGGTTTAAGAGGATTGCATAAATATCTTGGATAAGCATAAAATCTCCCTGTTATCATGCCGAGGGTACTGCTGTACTTGACAACGGAGAAGAAACATTTTGGTGTATCCACCTTCCGTCAGGATGGAGAAGGGGGATGGACCCTTACTCAGAATGAAATTCTCACATAAATCACCTCCCAGGAAGTCTAATCTTTGCTTATGGAACTCAATTTTATCCTGACAGACAGCCTGCTGCAAGGCTTGTTGCCGCAGTCTTGCAAAATAGTAAAAAATGAAAACAGAGACTGACTGAGCATTATTCTCATTCTTCATCTGCTTCTGCACAGCTGTGTGAACCCTATAAGCAAAGGTTTATTTGCACTCAATGGATGTGATTCCTTGCAATGAAACACATGCACACATCAGGTTTCTTTAGTGACTTCTTTCAGCTGATTCATCAAAAATGTTCCACTTTTATCTTTTTCGGTGGCTTGGCGTATTGATCTTCTGTGTTATTTTTGTTTGCTCCTTTTCTCCTCACTGTTAGTTCATGGGGGTCTTAGAGCCAAATTGTGGCTTTCTTCTTCCTGGTATTTTTTCAGCATGCTTGGAAAAGTTTGTTAGTACTATACTTTTTTATCATATGTCTGCTTAAAAGAAAGTGTTGAAAAATTATACTTGTGCCCGTCTTTTAGTAAGTGTCTTAAAAGTGCAGTCTGTTTGGTTACCTGTTTGGTTGTTGATTCCTAGTTTGTGAGAGATCTAGCAGGAATGGCTGAAGTGGTTGCTGGCTGTCATCCATCCAGCTCCCCTGGAGTTCCTACTCCAGCAGCAGCTCTGGTACTGTGATGCTGTATGTGTTCTTGAGCCAATACCAACTGGTGCTGACTTCAGTTTAGCACACCCCAGGCTAGGGTGTCTGTGATAGCTCGGAAGCAGACATGCATCCCAGTCACTCATCCTTGGGTAGGGGAGAGGTAACCTTGGCTGAGGTCTGTTAGTATTAGTAACTGGTTTTAGCTATTGTAGTGATGAAATTATTGTAGTTACAAGATTGTATATACACATATGAACCATAATAGAGATGCCATTTAACACTCCTAGTTACTCCCCCGAGGAAAACTACCAATCAGATAGAAATATTCTGTCCTGCAACCAAATATGGGAAAGAAGAACAGGACTTATTGCAAACAACCATGGATTAAGTAGTGTTAAAAGAAAAAAAATGAAAAAATAAAAAAAAAGCCGGGGAAATACGGATGTTAAGGGGAATCCTTTTTCAACAGCAGGCCAGAGACAAGTGTTTGATGTTTGGACTTTTTCGGTGGCTCTGTTCCTGGTTTTGCATACATTTAATTCCACTAATGGTGGTGAAGAACTTTGTGTCAAGTTTTTATGATTTTACCCCCTTTTTCTACATATTTCCAAAGGTGTACTTTGCTTATTCTCTGCTAAAGATTGCTAATAGTGATTAGGATTACTCTGTACTGTGTTAGAACATTGGTGCCCATGGACTGTTTTCTGTTTAAGCTTTGTAAAAGGAGGAAAAAAAAATAGGAGAAATTATATGACTAACTGACATGCTGTTGGTTGGTTTGTTTGTTTTAAATTGTAATCTCTGTAAAACCTGTTAAGTTATATTGGCCTCTAGAGAAGCTGACCATACTTTTCTCAGCTGTTCAAATCTTAGATGGTAGAAATTTAAATTTGTGGTGAGTAGCATCTACTCTATGTTCAGGTCTTTGATTAGTTAGCTTAAAAACAGGAGGCTTTAAGTACTCTTGATATAAGTATAATGTACTGTCAAATGAGCTTATCTGTTTTTTCCTTGTTCCAATTTTATGTGAAGATGTACATCTGAGTTTCTCACTCACTAGAAAAGCAGGTGTGCGAGTCAGAAGGGCTTTTATAAAATTTGCAATCATATTAGGACAGTGTTCATCCATTAGTAAGCAAGCCACTACTAAAACAATCCACCTTTTTTTGTTTTCAAGGTATAAGAGTATGCAGTGGAATTTAGATTGCTTCATTTAAAGACTCTTCTTACTAAAAAGCAATACAACATAGGAGTTTACCTGAAGCTCAGGGAAGGGAAAAATCTCACCATCTTCAGTATGACAGTGGCATGTATAGTGAAAAAGCCAAAAGCTGCCATGTAGTGTGTATGTTCTATCAGAAACTGATGGTGTTTGAAATAGGTATTGAATCTCTCTTTACATAGTGAATATTTTATGTGTAGTTTTTGTACTCATATAAACTGAAACTGAAAATACATAGAAGGAAATATCTTGATTCAGTATTTTCTGTACTGGTTTGAAGACAACTTCTAGTGATACAGACTTCAGTATTGAAGTAAAGTTGATGGGAACAGATATAGAGAACAACTTCTTAGTAATCCACATTAATAATTATATGAACTTTGGAGAAAATTTAGACACTTAAGAATTTCTAAAGTATATCCCTTGAAATCTGTATTAATTGAGATGCTGTTTTTGACATGCTCTTCCAAAGAATGCATGAATATATTTCAGTGGGAATTTGGGGGCAGCAAGAGAATGACATCTCATACTTCTGCAGATAATTAGACCAGGCTTCATTATCTGATTGCAGTGAGAACCTGGTGTTTATCATGCCCGGGAATGCAGACACCTTTTGTTTTCAAGATATTTTTAGTTATTTTCTTAATAATTATATTAAAATACAGTAAATTGAAGTTGTAAATGGTGTTTTATGATGATTCAGTATAAGAATAAAGATTATGTATTTCTAAGGGACAACCAGATTTTTCAGGACTGATGCATCTGTCGGTTCAAAAAAATCAAGTTCAGTGCTCAACTGTTTCACTTTATGGAAATAAGTAAGCAGATTAACATTTATTTTAGGAAAGTTATCTGAAATAGCATTGATTAAAAGTTTCAAGTCATTTTGTGATGGTATTTTTATTAAACATTTTAAGGACAATTTTTTATTCAGCCAAGAGCCGTATTTTGCTGTATGTTTCCAGTATGATGTTTTCTGTCACAACTCTTTAAAGTTAGTCCTGATTTATTTCTATAGTAGTGCATTTTGGCAGCACTTTTTATAGTACTTGTCTCAGGAAATAAGTGTGCCTAACCTAAAAGTGTGAAAAAGTTAATAAATTAATAAAGACCCTATAAATATAGTGAAACTTTTTATTGGTGTACTTTTGTGAACACTGTTTTGAGATAGCTGTGTGATTGCAGTCTGCTGAAACTGTTTTGTAGCATCAAACTGAAACTACTCTGAAGTGTTGGAATGTTCAAATTAGATTTGCAGAAACTGATTTATATATTTTTTTTTAAAGAAAAACTTTCATAATTTTTCATACATCAGTGCTGGCCACCATAATAATTAATATGCAATTGCATAGCCTGCTCTTCAGATTTCTGAGAAGCAGCCTGTAAAGTAAAGTCTTAGCCTTAATTATCTTCATTAATAATTTCGCATTTGTATGTGATTAATAAATGTTGTTCTTCTTCAAAATGAGGTGTGCAAATTTAGTTTTTATTATTTTTATATGCACAAAGGGAGCATGGAGTTTGCTGGGTAGTAATTTAGTAGTTTTTGTCCAGAGGCCTGTATTTTGTTGACCTGCATAATATTAAAGATTCCAAGATGCAGACTTTCTTATGAAAGTTCATAAGTCAGAATCTCATTCTGCCTTGTTATTCTGTGTGTTGAGATCTCATTCTCTTTCTGGATTTGATTAATCTCCCATTTTCAGTGTGTGTGTTCCAGGTGTTTCTGCATACATAGCCACCAGGCTTTGGGAGTATGTGGGCATAGTTCAGTCTGTTTATAGTGGCAAATGCCTGCCAGGAGAATTTCTAGAGGTGTCTCTTGTTAGGCTGTCTGAATTCACTGTACAGCAGATGGCACTGGAAGAGCACATCAGTGGGAAACTTCAGTGATGCCGTAATTTGTGCAAAATAGTAGCGTAGCTGTTGCTGTGCTGAGGGTTGTGAAGAAGTTGTGTAGTTCATTTTAATGTATTCCAGGAAGGGGTGCATGCTGGGCTCTTTGGCTTCAGCTCTTTTATACATAGACTGTGGAAAATTCTATACTTGCAGGTGTAAGAGTGTATCATCTATTGAGGGCTGTTTATACAGCATTTTTAAACACAATGATATGTAATGCAGAATTACTGATATTCTTTAAGTATATGCAAAGAAAGGAGAGTGTCTGGGTCAATTCAGGTATTTGACTTCAGGGTGTATTTATTTTCTCCTGTCTTAGATAAAATATGTGTAGGAGATATCATAGAGTGTATCTCATATGGAAGACTTGTTAGAGACTTGCTCTCATTGGTGGGTGTATTCAGTTTACTTTGGAGAGCTTTGACCAGGACTGTCACTCACTAGATTTTTATCATCTTCTCATGTGTGAATGAACTGGATTCTGGATAGATGCATGTTTTTTATATGCTTTATATTTGAGCATCAAACCTTTCTTATATCCTCATATGGAATTTTCAAGGGTATAAGTAATGAGTCACGCATATCATAGAATATACTGAGTTGGAAGGGACCCATCTAGATCATTGAGTCCAACTCCTGGCCCTACACAGGACACCCCAAGAATCACACCAAGTGCCTGAGAGCATTGTCCAGATGCTTCTTGAACTCTGTCAGGATTGGTGCTGTGACCACTTCTCTGGAGAGCCTGTTCCAGTGTTCAACCATCCTCTGTGTGAAAAACCTTTTCCTGATACCAACCATAAACCTCCTTTGACTCTGCGTCATGCCATTTCCTTGGGTCTTTGTCATTGGTCATGAGAGCGAAGAGAGCAGTGCCTGCTCCTCAGCTTCCCCTCAGGAGGATGTTGTAGACTGCAGTGAGGTCTCTCCTCAATCTCCCCTTCTTCAGGCAGAACAAACCAAACAATGTCAGACACTACCCATAAGGCTTCCCCCTCAGAATCTTCACTGTCCTTTGGATGGCTCTCCTTTGGATGCTCTCTAAGAGCTTAATATCTTTCTTATGTTTTGTCACCCAAAACTGCACACAATATTCAAAGTGAGGCCGCATCAGCGCAGAGCAGAGTGGGACAATCCCCTCCCTTGACCGGCTGGTAATGCTTTGCCTGATGGCCCCCAGGACATGGTTGGCTCTCCTGGCTGACTCATATTCAACTTGCCAGGACCCCCAGGTCCTTTTCTGAAGTGCTGGTCTCCAGCCTCTCATTCCCTGGTCTATACACACAACCAGGGTTGTCCATCCCAGATGCAGAATCCGGCACTTTCCCTTGTTAAAGTTCATAGGGTTGGTGATTGTCCATCTCTCCAGTTTATCAAGGTCTCTCTGCAGGGCCTCCCTGCCTTTGAGGGAGTCAACAGCTCCTCTCAATTTAGTGTAGTCAGTAAACTTATTTAGTATCCCTTTAAGTCCTGTGTCCAAGTAATTTGTGAAGATGTTGAAGAGCACTGAGCCGAGCATGGAGCCCTGTGGAACCCCACCAGTGACAGGTCACCAGTCTGATGTAACCCTGTTCACTCTAAGTATTTGTGCTCAAGCTGTGAGCCAGTTGCTCACCCATCACATAACATTTTGTCCAGAAGGATACTCTGGCAGGCAGTATCAAAAGCTTTGCTGAAGTCCAAGAAGATTATATCTATTATCTTTCCTAGATCAACTAGGGGGGTTACTCTGAAGTAGAAGGAAATAAGGTTGTACAAGCAGGACTTTCCTCTCATGAAGCCATGCTGGCTGTGACCAATGACCTCGTTGTTGTCCAGGTATTTTTCAGTACCTCCCAGAATAATCTTGTTTTTGCCAGGCACTGAAGTGAGGCTGACGGAGCTGTAGTTACTGGGATCCTCCATCTTTCTCTTCTTGAAAATTGGGGCAACATTTGCCAGCTTTCAGTCAGCTAGGACCTGTCTGGATTCCCAAAACTGCTCAAAAATCAAAAGAGTTTTTGCGATGACATCAGCTAGTAAATTGAGGATTCTGGGACGAATCCCATCAGGCCCCATAGATTTGTAGGGATCCAGCTGGAGGAGCAGATCCCACAGAACTTCAGGGTTGACTGTGAGTTGATCATTCTCGCTCGCAGTCATGGTCCTCCAGCTCAGTGCACTGAGACCCCCTTGATCCATCATCCATGTTGAAGACAGAGGCAAAGAAAGCATTAAACACCTCTGCCTTGTCTGTGTCCCTGTTTGGGAAATGACCATCCTCACCCTGTAACAGACCGATGGTATTTCTATACTGCCTATTGCCATTCATCTATTTGAAAAACCTCTTTTCATTGTCCCCCATATTTCTGGCCAGCTGCAACTCCAGCTGAGCTTTGGCTGCACGAATTTTCTCCCTGCAGCAGCAAGCAGAATCTCTGTATTCTTCCCATGTCACCTGATCTTGCTTCCACTGGGCATACACCTTCCATTGCCTTATTTCCAAGAAAAGATTGCCTGCTTCTGTGCCCTTAGGGGGTGATGTTTAAAAACTGCAAAAACATTTTCCTGGGGGACTTTACTTACTAGTTCCCTGAGCTGCCTAAAGTCTGCTTTCCTCATGTCCAGAGTTGAGGTTTTGCTGGCACTTTTTCTTCTGTCAACAGAAATTTGAAACTCAAGCACTTTGTGGTCGCTTTGGCCAAGACGGCCACCAATCTTCACTTTGCTCACATGATCCTCTCTGTTGACAAGCAGCAGATCAGGAGGGGCATCTTTCTGAGTTGGCTGTCTTAGGAACTGTTCCATAAAGTTGTCATCCATGTTTTTAAGGAATCATTTGGCCTGGATTGTGCCAGCTGTGTGATGCTTCTAGTTGATTTCTGGCAAGTTGAAGTCCCTCGTAGGGACAAGGGCAGTTGACTTGGAAGTGTCCCATTTGGATAGTCTTCCTTTTTTTTTGATAAAGATATTGGCTACTAAGGTAGACTGACAGATGTAAAACACTTTTTTGCTCAAACAGGCTCAGTAGTTGTTTTCTAAGTAAAAAGTTTTGACTAATCTGAGTGCTGCCTTAGAGACTGATCTGTTGAGATTATTATTAGATATTGCATTTTCATTTATAAAAAAACCTCCACATTTTGGTACAGAAAGACCAGCACGTGATAAAAACCTGTTCTTTCAAGTGACTGGTTTAATCTTTTAGTTATGGAAAAACTGAATGCTGAAACAACGTTCCTTCAGCCAAATTTTAGGTAACTGATTATTTTGAAACGCACCAACGACAAAAGATGTGTGAATCATACAGTTTGGGGCATCTTCTTTCCCTAGTCAGCAATGTGATAATGCTTTTAATTTCTCCCTAGCTTAGAGGGCAGATTGTACTTTTTTGTCCTTCATTGTTTTTTTGAGGAGGGTTTTTTGTTTGTTTGTTTGTTTTTAGGGTTAGGAATTGCCAACAGTATAGTGTAGTTTCCACAATGATATGGGAACATTTCTGAAAAAGTGGGAATAGTGTCAGCTTGTGGGTGTCAGTCAGAAGCAGTTGGAGAACATACGGATTTCGCAGGTGGAGCTAATGTGAGGGTTCCCAGGCTTCTGGTACTACATACACAAAAGCACAGTTAAATTTATCAAATGAACCAACACTCTGACTTCATCAGTTTAGGACCAGCATAGAATCCTAAAGTTGTAATTTTCACTTATTTTATACATTCATTTACTTACCTATGATGAAAGATGAAAAGAGTAGTGTAAGTTGGTAAGATGGCAAAATCCAAATGGTTTAGGAATAGAAGGTCAGCAAGACATTTTGAATCTCCTCTTAATTGGCATGTAACTCTCCCTTTATCTGTACTCGTAGGAAAGTAAAAGTAGTATTTTAACCTTTGAAAAGTCATACCCATATCTCAGTATCTACTTCAGATTGTTTAAGTGGAATATGTTGTCTTAGGGTTTCATGACTCTCGGTACAACAGGCATCATGTTAAAAGTGGAAAATAATCTGAACATCTGATAAAATACTCATGTTTTTTTAAGGTTTTAATATTTTATAGGAAAAAATTAGTTCTTAGTATTTTGTTTGTTTAGGGAACAATTTTTTGGGGCATGTTTGTTCTTTGCTGGTAGGAAGTATATCAGTTTACAGACAAGAGAAACCTTTTAGTTTCTCCCCACTGAAAGTAAGGAAAGTGCTATTTAGTTTGATAATTAAGAAAAGGAAATGGGAGGAGCTGAGCATGCTCTGAAGACAGACTTGTGAAATATCAGAGGTTATGACAAAGTCAAAACTGGTCTTTGAAATAAGAAGATGCAGATAGTGTAGGGAATTTGAAGGTAGGACTAGGTTACAAATCTGTAAATCAAGCTTTGCTGCTCCTGCCTTTTATGAAGCAGTGTCCAACCTCCAGCAGCAGGGCTTTATGTAAAATTTTTCAGGGTATTTTGAAGTTCAGAATCCACAGATGCCTTTTAGTTTGCTTTGAATATGATCCTTTAGCATTTGTGTACTTGAGGACCACAAAAGTTGGACTGGCTATTACAAGAGTAATAGGCAATGGACTGCTGTTTGGTAATCATTCTCCTCACATGTTTTTATGCCATTTTTGAATGCTTATTTAAGAAAACCATATAGTTTAGTTGAAAAACTTATTTCAGTGTATTGCACTGTTTTTCTCCGTTGCTTGTGTTGTGATACCATGGGAGAAAAGTGGGAAGTTTGTACATAAGGGCTGTTTTACTTTCCCCTCAGTCCACCAAGGTTGGAAGATTTGTTGAAAGATTCAGCTTGCCATGCTTAGATTGGAGCCAGGCTTGCTGCTGCAGTTTGTGCTGCTAACGTCACACGTATTTGGAGGTACGTGGAATAATGGCTACTACTGGTGGTAGTACCTACTTCTGTGGCAGTAGCAACTTCTCTTTCTTCTCTTTCCCTTGTTCTTCTCTCTGCAGAGCTATTTACTTTGAAAGGTCTTGCTAACATTAAAAAGAACCAAACCAAGCTCCCCCCAAAGCACAGCCAAACCTGAAACAAAAAAAAAGACAAGCCAA
Source organism: Platyrinchus mystaceus (assembly GCA_035041135.1). Taxonomy (NCBI): domain Eukaryota; kingdom Metazoa; phylum Chordata; class Aves; order Passeriformes; family Tyrannidae; genus Platyrinchus; species Platyrinchus mystaceus. The sequence goes on along the minus strand of JAWWLV010000088.1, from coordinate 95,478,746 downwards.
AAGGTCGAATTTGTGGGTACGTGACTCTGCAAGATGCCAGGTGGGAGCAGTTGACTGGGACTTGAGCAGCTGTGTCCACTAGGTCTTGGCAGAAGTACTGGAGGAATAAAAGTTCTAAAAGTTCTAGCTAATAAGAGCCCATAACTTGATCTTCTGTGCCTAAAACAGTTTGGAAATCTACTTTTCTTTCAAAGAAGTTCGGGAGGGGACTTTCTGTAAATGTATGTTACTTTGCTGTTAATGTCCCTCTATTTTTTCATTAGTTTTCCTATAATTATGTAACATTTTGAATATTCCTCAACTTGTGTAGAGAAAGTATGACCTTATAAGACCATATTTTTAGGACCAATCACTGTTTAACCTGTATGTAGGAATCCTGTTGAATATCTCCTGTAGTTTTATCTTCTAAAAAGTCCCCACATAAATAATTACAGGAGCCTTGGGAAAGAGAGGAGTGTTTCTGTGCTTAAAAACATGTATACATGCATTAAATATATGTGTCTGTGAGAGTGATGTAAGGTGTGTGTGTATGTTTCAAAAAATATCCTGCTGAAAGCAGAAAAAAGTTGTGGAAATCTCCAAGGCAGACTTATTTTTTGAGCCTGACTGGTTTTTAAGTCAGCTCTCTATTTTTACCTTTATTTGATGTCCATTGTTTAAGTACTGCGACTTCTGTATTGTTTGGAGAGGGGGAAACCCTTATAGATAATTTTTGAAATATTTCTTTTGTGAAGTTAATTGTTTTTTATTTGTTTCCAGGAAATGGCTCTTGAAGTTAAATGAGGCTGGATAAGACACGTAAATGAAGCAGAAGCTGCTCTGCATGTGTTAGGGCTATATCACCGCAAGCACTGCTGATCAGCCAGATTTGTTAACTTGTCATAATGAAGAAAATTAGTCTGAAAACAATTCGCAAGTCCTTTAACTTAAATAAAAGTAAAGATGAAAGTGACTTTGTAGTGGTTCAGCAGCCATCCTTAAGTGAATTTGGAAAAGATGACTCCTTGTTTGGCAGCTGCTATGGTAAAGATTTGGCTAGCTGTGAAGTCAATAGTGAAGATGAAAAAGGAGGCAAAAATAGATCAAAAAGTGAAAGTTTAATGGGTACATTAAAAAGGAGGCTTTCAGCAAAACAAAAACAGAAAGGCAAAGGCAGCACACCATCTGTAAGCTCTGCAGATGATGACACCTTTTCTTCCTCATCTGCTCCAATAACCTTCAAAGATGTGCGAGCTCAAAGACCTCTGAGATCTACTTCCCTCCGTAATCACCATTACAGTCCAACTCCCTGGCCCCTTCGACCTACAAATTCGGAAGAGACTTGCATCAAAATGGAAGTGAAAGTCAAGGCCTTGGTCCATTCCTCTAATCCAAGCCCAGCACTGAATGGTGTTCGAAAGGACTTCCATGAGTTGCAGTCAGAAAACGTGTTCCAGGAACAAAACAATGCATTAAAAAACACAGAATCTCAGAACGGAGACTTGCATCTTCATATTGATGAACATGTGCCTGTAGTTATTGGATTAATGCCTCAGGACTACATTCAGTATACTGTGCCTTTAGATGAGGGAATGTATCCTTTGGAAGGATCACGTAGTTACTGTCTGGATAGTTCCTCACCCATGGAAGTTTCAACTGTTTCTTCTCAAGTGGGGGGAAATGCTTTCCATGAAGATGAGAGCCAAGTGGATCAGGATGTAGTCGTTGCACCGGATATCTTTGTGGACCAGACGGTGAATGGTTTGTTGATTGGTACCACAGGAGTCATGTTGCAAAGCCCAAGACTTAATCACAGCGATGTCCCTCCACTCTCACCTTTGCTACCTCCAATGCAGAATAATCAAATCCAAAGGAACTTCAATGGATTAAATGGCACAGATGCCCATGTGGCTGAAAGTATGCGCTGCCATTTGAATTTTGATCCTAACACTGCCCCAGGAGTTGGAAGAGTCTATGATTCTGTACAGAACAGTGGTCCTATGGTTGTGACAAGTCTGACAGAAGAACTGAAAAAACTTGCAAAACAAGGATGGTACTGGGGCCCCATTACACGTTGGGAGGCAGAGGGAAAATTAGCTAATGTGCCTGATGGCTCGTTTCTCGTTCGAGATAGTTCTGATGATCGTTATCTTTTAAGTTTGAGTTTTCGTTCCCATGGAAAAACTCTTCACACTAGAATTGAACACTCAAATGGTAGGTTTAGTTTTTATGAACAGCCAGATGTGGAGGGACATACATCTATAGTTGACTTAATTGAACATTCAATCAGGGACTCTGAAAATGGAGCTTTCTGCTATTCGAGATCCCGTCTGCCCGGATCTGCCACTTACCCAGTGAGACTGACAAATCCAGTGTCTCGGTTCATGCAGGTGCGCTCTTTGCAGTACCTGTGTCGTTTTGTAATACGTCAGTACACCAGAATAGACCTGATTCAAAAACTGCCTTTGCCAAACAAAATGAAGGATTATTTACAGGAAAAGCACTACTGAAAGCTTACGGGAATCTTGCATCTTGCACTTTGGGAACGACAACAACAAAAAGAGATTGAATTACAGTTTACAGACTTTCATTATTATCAAAATCTTTTGCTGCCATAAAAATATTTCATTTTTGTGTGTAAAAGAAAAGTAATGCATTTGGATTTATGTTTGTTTTGGGGGGTTTTGTGTATTTTGGGAGGCTTTCTTTTTTGTTTTGTTGGAAAGAATGATCTCAATTTATTTTTAGAAGTGTGAAATAGATATCTTTCATCAATGTGCAGATTAATCACAATGTGAATGATCAAATTCTCCTTAATTTCCCCCAAGTCCTTTGCTGCTATCCACTGTGATTTTTATGCATTGAAAGCACATTTCATGTGTATTCAACGATAAGTAAAAGTCAAATGAAACTTGTTGAATGGAATTTTTTTTTCCCTTAAAACAACCTCTTGAAAAAAAAATGATCATGGATAAAGAACATATTGTTATTCTAAATTACTGAATTTACACCTATGATAAGAACTATTTCCTAGTGTCCTCATTAAAAATCTCTATAGAGATATGCCCTAACGTATAGACAGAGCTGTGTGATAAGAACATGGTTATGCAGCATATCTTTAAGGAAAAAAAAAACAAATGCCTTCCTCCTAAGCCTTGTATTGTCTGTACACTCTTGTGTTCGAGAAGGTTGGTTCAGCCTTTTTCTTGTCTCAGTGTTTTGTCCTCTAAAAATGGCCTTTAAAGAAAAAGTCTATGAAAGTCAATATATAATACCTATAAGGAAATTGTGATATTGGGATCTTGTCAAATACTACCTTTTCTAATCATGCCATCAGTTAAATAAATGAACACCTACTAGGTCCCCTCTTTTTGTCCTTTTCCTTCCTGCCTCATCCTGGGGAGTAGGGGAGTGGAATTTCCTGGATTTGTAGGAAGGCTCTAGGAATTGTTACTGTGGGAACATAAATTATAAGCCATTTTAGGGAGGGGATAAAAGTTTTAATAGGATGATTTCTACCTTATTTATATTCAAGCTACTTGAAATTTTATCATTTTTTCATTTTTCTGCATTTTTTTTCACTTCAGAATTTACAGTAATACACTAATGTCCTTTGGATCATTTCCCCCTTTTTTGTATATCCTTTGGGAAGGAAGGAACAGGACTGAGAAGATTTTGTATGGAAGATGCTTAAAATGGATCTCTAAAGCTCTCATAGTCTTTCAAATCATTGAGAAAAGATGTTTGGATATACAGTGACCGCAGAAAATGTCTCAGTTTATTGTCATGAAATATGTTTTGACATATGAAATATTGAATCAATTAAGTAAATATTTGTGATATCTGTCAAAGATTCTGGCATTTGAAAAGCTTACAGTTATTCTAACCTTCTATAGGGAAAAAAAGACTTTCAGTGGGGAGTACAGGTTCTACACTGTAGTATTTTCATCATGCAAGGTTAACCCATGGCATTTTCCTGTTTTGTTTTAGTTCTTGGTTTGTGGTTTTTTTCCTCGCATGTTTCGATCACTTTTATGAGTTATTTGTTAAAGGGGTCATAGCTACTTTGGGAGGGAGGCTTGCTTTGTCTGCCTCTGCCCCCCCTGTTTTGTAGTTTAGAATGTCATATTCCCTGTCTCTGGTAGGAGTGGCTAATCAGTAAATATCACCTTAGAAAAAAGCCTGTTCATCTTTGTTACAGCTTTCTTGTTTAGGTCATTCTCTACTCATTTAATCTAGCCTTTTAGTCCCCTGAAATGAGTCTTTAGGAATGAATACAGTATTGCTGCAAGGTGGTGCAGTAGCACTACATCTTGGGTTGCCTGAATTGATAGACGAAATTTATATTTTTTTAATTTATTTTTTTGACCATAATGTTTAACTAAAAAAAAAAAAAAAAGAAAATCAAAGGTAGATAAAGACTGCCTTTGCTTTTAAGGGAGGGAGAATAAGGATTTCCTCTTTAGTCTGATAAAGTTTTAAACTTAAAAAGTGAAATAATCTAGAGCAGTCTATACATGTAATTTGTTGGCTCTGCCATGGAGATATATCTATGGAAGTGTGAATTCTGTTTTCTTTTTTTTCCTCTACTGACTTCTCCCCCTATCCAGTCATGCCCTGTCCCCTCCTCCTCTGAATCAGGATCACTAAATTTATTCAAAAAGGCACAATAACCTATTGTATGGTACAGTGTTCTGATTCTGTCTGTGGGGAGGAAAAAGAAAATAATTTTTATGGATTTCAGATGGATACTTTTGGAAGAAAGCCTCTGGCATTTTCTTCACTTTAAAAATTCTTTCCCCATACTAGAGGGCCTATGCATTCTACGGAATCTTTGAAAGATTATAGTATATTAAATATTTTCTTTGCCATTTAATACCACTATTGAATGCATTAAACATATGTTTATACTATGCCACATGCATTAATTTAGCAGTCATTGCATTGAAACTTAAATATTTGAAGCTATAATATCCTGGTCTTATTGCTAAATTGAAAAACGTGCAAGAACACACATGTTAAAATTCTTGCCCATGCCTTTATAAGTTTCAGTTTGTTCACTCATAAATGCTGATGCTTTTTTTTTCTTTAAACTCTGTTTCAACTATCCAGTTTTTGAGTTGCCTTCCTTGCTTGTTCTTCATCTGTCAACTTAATCAGGTCAAGTTAACTTCGTCATTTCCACCCCACCCCCACCCCGGCCCCCATAAAGCTACCACAAAAGGAACATTTTAAAGTGGCTGAGGTATAGGATGTGAGAACCACATAGCACTTTGCTTCTGAATAAAAAAACGGTGGTGATATTTCTACTAAGCTCAAAATACTTTAAATCAGTAGTAAGTAGACACAAATACTTCTTTTTCAGGTTTCTTTAATCAGAACCTCACAGTATTTTTTCATGCTGAGGTAACTGGCCAGCCAGGAGAAGGAACCCAGAAAAAATACTTTGAAAACATTAAAGATACTTACAATTTCTTATAATAAAGATTAATATAAAAGAAACACAGTAACATTTAGTTATGAGTCAATTTAGAAGTAGTCAGAATAACCACAAAAATTGTGTTGACTTCTGCTTCATGAAAATTAGAGGAACAAAGTGTCCTTGACAAATAAAAGGAATATGATTGAGAATATTTTGGGGAACTTTGGAAGTAGATACACTAGGAATAAAAGCTAACTGACTATGATCCTTATAGAGTAGAAATATGGCTATTTATTCAACACAACAGTTTAAGGGTTCAAAAAATATGCTTTTTTGGGATTGAATTGTGGAAAAATGTTTTTAAAAATGAAACTTTGAAATTAAATTTTTTTTGAGCATCTGAAATGATTGACATTATTGATAACATTGTCTGTTTTACCAATTAGGAGAGTTAAACCACATGTGTTTGGAAATAATAAATTTGCACAATTTCCTCTGTGGTTTTTTTGTTCGTTTGTTTGTTTGTTTTGTAAGCCAGTGTTATAAACAACTGAAAGTGATGTGTATTCTTTGATCTGTTTGAAGGACATAGCACTTATCCTGCTGTTGACGTAGTGAATGCCATCTTTTTATCAAAATGTACTTCTGTCAGAAGGATCAGAAATGCAGTTATTAATTAAACTCATTGTTCTCAGATGAGCTGACTTTGCATTTTGTTAGAACCAGTTTCTTTCTGTGAATATTGACTGCTGGGCTAAGTAAAATCTGTGCAGTTTTTGTTTTGATGCATTTCATCTGTGTGAATACTGGAATTATAAATTTAAAACAGCATACCAGCAATATATGGGCTATGATTCTGATGAGAAGTATTTCTCTCTTACTGAACTTTCAAATTCTGAGCTAAGCTATGGATGCATTAATGATTGCCAATTTAATTTCTTAAAATCTTTCTATGACTGCAAAGAATAAAAATTACAGGCATTCTTTATAAATAAAAAATGGGCTAGATCATAGTTCATAATATGAAAAATATGGCATAATTGTATCTGGAAAGTGTTCAAAATTCTACACAGATAATGAAAAATTCTAAAAGAACTTTTTATGAGTACCTGTTGGGTTAAAGAATTTTTATAGTGATGATGGAGTGCCATGAAGTTAATACTTGCAATCCAGATTGCTGTAGTTTACACTTTTCTCTGTTTCAGACCTGGTGTGCACTATTTGTACTAAGCACGCCACAGAGTGAATTATCCAAAGTCCATTGATTTTAATGTGTTTTGGTTTGTAAACAAAATTATAGTAATTTCTTGCACATTTTTGAAAAATAATTGTATAAGGATTTATGTATCTGCTTCTGGATACATTGTGTAAATAAAAATTTCATTCACAAAAAGATTTGTGGAGTGTTCTATACTTTAATGATGTTCTAAAGTAAAAAAACCCTGAGAGACACTGTAAAATTTGGGCATCTGACTCAGACATTTAAATTTTAATGGTTACAGTTTAAACTGTTCTATATCTTTTAACCTTTGCATGTTGACTTTTATGCTCACTACGTTGTGTGGTTGTTCTCCTGGTGCGCAGAGGATCTTGCAGGGGTTTTGTTATTGGGTCAGCATGATGTTCTTCTCTTTGTCTGTTCTATTCGCTCCAGAAATTTGGTGAAGAATAAACTTACCCTCAAATGTTTCCATGGTAAGTGGTGAAAGGTGAGTAAGAATTAATTTTTAAGTCAGCTGTAAAATTAGCATGATCCAGACAGGACTGAAATGTTTATACTCAAGATGCCTACAATACTGATGATTTCTACCTTACATTCAGTCATTTTTTTAGTTGCGGGTAGAAGAGGAAGACTAATGCCTGATGCAGAAAACTTGCTGTATTTCTGATAATACCAAGGTAGGTACCAAGGTAGGGCTTGGCAGTGGGGAGCTGAATTAAGTCATCCTGTGCAATTAAGACGACCTCAAAACTAACAAAGCTGTGAGATCCAGTGGAAGCCCATAATATTTAGGAAACAATGTTCTTTCACTTTTTTCCAGCATGTACAATTTGCTTGCAGTCTGTAATTTTTTTTTTTTTGGGGGGCCTTTTTAAAGCCTAAGGTTCAGCCAAGGGTTTTATCATCCCTTGCAACATTAATATGCACTTCTTTGTTTATTCTGGTAAGGTAATAACTATTCTTTCTTGTCAAATCCCTGTGAAGCAGAAATAGGATATTGTAGGGAGTGGCGACAATGGTAATTTTTTAGGTTTTAAGGAATGACTGAGAAATAGGTGGTGATCTGCCTCAGGTCAGATTCTCAGTCCAACTTGATAGAATCATAGAAAGGCTTGGGTTTGAAGGGACCTTAAAGGTCATCTAGTTCCAACCCCCGTGCCAGGGGCAGGGACATCTTTCACTAGACCAGGTTGTTCAGAGCCCCTTTCAACTTGGCCTTGAATAATCCCAGGGATGAAGCATCCACAGCTTCTCTGGGCAATCTGTTCCTGTGCCTCACCACCTTGGCAGTGCAAAATTTCTTCTAATAGCTGATCTAAACCTACTCTCAGTTTAAAGCCATTCTTCCTTGTTCTGTCACTACACACCCTTGTAAAAAGTCCCTCCATCTTTCTTGTGGGGTCCCTTCAGGTACTGGAAGGCCACAATTAGGTCACCCTGAAGTCTTCTCCAGGCTGAAAAATCCCAATTCTCTTAGACTTTCCTCATAGGAGAGATGCTTCAGCCCTCTAATCATCTTGGTGACCCTCCACTGGACTTGCTCCAACAGGTCCACATCCTGAATCTCTTTAAGTGCAAACTTTGGAGATGGTACTGCTGAGGATTGGTGTAGGTAAGGTACCAGCCCTCATGAAAGAAGCTTAAAAATAAAGGAATGATTGCATGCAGAGAATGAGGAAGGAAAGATAAGTGTGATGTGTTTCAATTTTGGTGGGTGAAAGTGAGTAAGTTTAGATGCACACAGATGTATGTGTGGCAGAGCTTGGGCTGCTCCTGACACTGACAGCTCAAGTGCCATTTGGACAGTTAAAGGCTGAGGGAAGACTCAACATCCACTGAAAGGAACCGTAGCAAAGGTAACACAACTTTTATAAAACTTTGGAGCAACTGTGTCTGCTGTTGAACATGTGTTATGTCTTCATCTGCTCAACATTTCTGTCTAATTTTCTTAACTTTAATTTACAAGACTTTTAAGCTGCAATACAGCTTTCATGTCCCTGTTATGGGTTATTTCTGACTGAGCCTGCTGCAGTAAGAAGGGCAGTTTTTTAAAAGCGTCCTCTGTTGGTTTCAGCTATTTAAAAAGGAAATATTGCTTACACAGATGAAGTAATTAAAATGTGTTTTCCAGATTTCTGCATGAAATAGCTAGGGCATCTGTCATCATATCTGTTTCTTAATTCACCTGTCTTTTCAGTTACACTCCTGTAAGCTAAGAAAGAAATGAAAACACCGCTTCAGTTTCTCAAACTGTCACAGAAGGTTTCTGTGTTTGACCACAACCACATCAACCAGGGGGCTATCTGGGCCAAAGAGATTTTTGGCAGTGTTGCTTTCCCACAAAATATCTCCCTTTTTCCTCTTCCCCACCTTTCTGCTTCCATCAGGAGACAGCAGCAGGCTTGTTCAGTTTCTGGTTGGAATTTGTTTGGTGTATCCACTACTCCAAAGTCAGATTTCCACTGAAAAGCATACTTTATTTTCTTCCAGAGCACCTTTTTTCCCTGATTGTCTACCCTGTCACTCCAAGAAAAAATTAAACCTGTGAATGTTCTAACCTTCCTTAAACCTGATCTTGTCTGAAACAAAACTGTTCCTGGTTTAAACAGTCCCATTTTGAGCTAATGGAAAAGCAACCTGAACTGTTTTATGCGAGCAGTGTTTTCAGTCAGTCTCACGATGCTGAAATCTCTAAAAGTCTCAGTTTCAAGACTTTATTGTGCAACAAATTCAAAGATACTCTGTAGTTCTCATGAGCATGAAGTTTTGAAATGCAGTTCTGAGAAACTCCTGTCTTTCTACTCTATGGTGAAGGTAAAAGATACCAAAGTGCAGGTCCATGGAAGATTTGTTCCTTTTTGTCAGTCATTTATGACAATCACTGACCGGTTTCAAGTTTTCTAACTTCCCCTTACATTTTCTTTCTCTTAATTTATCTTTTCACTTTCAGTGCATTAATCCAAATAAAAAAAAATATAGAAGGATAGAAATTGTTACTATTGCTGTATTTTCAGTGAGAATTTTTTTGTCTGATAACAGGCAAAAAATACATGAAATTTAATATTGACATAGTTGACATCATACCAGTGAACTGTTAAGATGGCTCATCAAAGAATCATGTACTCCTGTGGGTTAATGTAATAGTGAAAGTGAAGATAACCTTACTGTCATCTTTTGGTACTTGATTTGCTGTATATCCAAGTTTCTTATGAGGATAATTATGAAGATAATTTATTGCTTAGAATGAAAGCCACAGCCTCTCATAATTAGATGATTAACTTTTCTCCAAAAGTGGTATTTGGGAAAAAAAAATTATTTAAATTCAGAAAGCATTTCCTTACATGTAAAAAAAAAAAAAGAAAAAAAGAGGCACTGTCAAATCTTCAAATTAACATTGACCTTAATAAATTTTCAGGTTTAATTAATTTTAGAATGATTTCCTATGGATAGTCAAGAAGCACAATGTTAGATTGAAAGATTCATTTCAGAAACAGTAATTGCTATTGTAATCATTAAAGACTACTTTCTGTCTCTAAAAATTCAATAATATATGAATTTAATATATTTCTTTGTTCTAATACAATAAAAGGTTTTCCAACTGTAATACATACTAAATATTATTTTCACTGATGTCCTAGTGTACTGCTGAGATGAACTGGAAACTTCCTAAGAGCAGCTAACAGCATAGTTCAATGACAAAAAATGTCTGTCTTAGGAAAATGAAGTAATCCCTGCCTCCAGCCACCTAAAAATCCCAAATCCTTCATTTAATACATGATCACCATGCACAACTGTAAATGTAAAAGGATTGTGAAAGTACTGCAACAAAATAATCAACACTTGAGATTTGTTCAAGTATAGCTAATCTAGTTCAGTGGCGTATATTATGTACAAATAGATCAGTACTCAAGATAAGAAATTGTCCTAGGGTGTAGTTGTTTAATACACAAATGATGATGTCATTTGAAATTGATATGTTATGAAAATATAGAAACAGTTTTAATGAGTCTTAGAAAGGCATACAACATACATAAAAATTTGCTCCAAGTAACTTTCCAGTGAATTATTTATCCTTCTAGGAACTAGTTAAAATTTTATTCAGCAGAGACTGATTTTTAGATAATCAGGCCTCCTAGTAGATACTCAAATTACTTAGTTACTTTATACAAATTTACTTATATCAGAATTAAAGTTGTGGTGGGATCAAAGAAGGTTTTTTGTGGAGGGAGAGGTAGAATTTTTTCCAATGTTGTCATCTCTGCTGCTCCAGAAATGTTTCAGTTACATTTTGCATAGGCTGAGTTAGCATACTGCTTAGTTTCATATAGATTTGCTTTTTTTAAACTTTAGGTAACTCGTTCAGTCATTGAAAGGTTTTCGTTCTTGTAAAACTATCAATACTTTTTAACGTAGAATATGTGATGTACAGTGTGATGCAAGGAAAAATAGCTATAAAAGTAATAGCCTCGAGCTCCTAGGAGTTTTCTTCGTCAGTGTGTTTCTTAGTTCTGACACTTCTTCTCCCCACGCTTTACCCAGCCTGATCATTTACAACTCAGTCTTCTGTCACTTTAATCACTTGTTTTGGTGCCATTTTCCCCAGCTGCCCTTGCAGCATCTCTGACATGCTTGCTGTATGGGATATTCATATTAAAACCTGCCATGTGACTCAAAGATAACCTCTATCCCTTCACGTGGGAGAGAAGAGGAAGCAACAATGGAAACATAATTCATTTGACCAGCATTGTACGTGCTGTCAGCTGCTCCAGTGCTCATACAGCACCATGAAGGGGCTCCAGGCAAGACCTCTGGGTTAAATCCTTGTCTAGTTTCAGCAGTGTGGTAATGGTTGTTGCTTGACAACCTGGAGGAAATTATCCTAAAGTTAGAACAGATGAAATATTTGTTTCTAGAAGTCTCTGTAGAAATCTTCCATGCAGGTATTTAATGCTTGAGGCTCTTAATGATTTGAGACAAGCATTCTCAAGAGTTGTCATAACAAGAATAAGAATAATATGTCAGAGAAATGAGGTTCCATTTACTGCTGATGCTACCGATCACATTTTACCTGCCCTGGTTTTTGACCTGCAGGGTCACCACAACCAGCCCACTGTTGAAGTAACATGCAGGTTCCTGGCCAAGGGCCATGAAATTTTTTCAGGTGGCTGATGAACTGAGTGTGAACTGGGATCTATGATTCCTGTACCTCCCAAAACAACATCTAAGGGGGGAAATGGGAAAAGTGGGAGGAAGAGGTTCAAAAGAAAGAAAAGGAAGATGTGCTTCACACAGTCAGTCTTGAGGTGTGAAGCTCCTTTCCATGGAGTGTTTTAGGTGCTAAAAATGTGTGTGAGCAAGAACACGGTAAGTTCATACGTTAGAAACACTTGGTGTGGTTCTGCTAAATGCAAAGATAGTTCTGGATGGTTTAGGAGGGTGTCTGGGCAGATTGTTTATGCTTTTACTGTGCTCGTCACCTTTTCCAGAGTTGGGTTCTAACTGAACAAACATAATATTGAGCTGTGAGGGTCTTTGGTCTGACTCTGTTTATATCTATATTTTGACATTGGGTGAGAAATTGTAAATTTTGAAATACTGTCCAAGAATTCTTGTTTCTATATTCTGGGGTCAGTAGGAATTTTAAGGATTAGTACCTTCTTGATTGTTGTGGAAAGTGTTTCCTTTTTTTTTTTTTTTTTTTTTTTTAGTGAAACATTAAACAGAACAGTGAATAATTTGTCATTTTCGAGGTGAAGGATTGTTCCCAGCTGGAGCATCTAGCATATTTTTCATGAAGCTCTTCTGTACTTTTTTGAGTGCAGAGCCAGTGTTAATTCAAGATCTGCTTCAGATTCATTCTAACACTGAAAGCTTTGAAAAATAACATATCTGAGAGAGACTTTTTATTTGAACCAACATAGAGTCTGTGTAGTATAAATATTTCAGCACATAAGAAGAACAAGAGCAAATCTGAAATTATGTTCTTTCTCCTGTGTTTGCCAAAGCAGTGCTTCATAAGCATATTTAACTGCAGAGAAAATATTAGAAATCTCTGTGTATCAGTTTGTATAAGAGGAAAATCTGACCTGCTTATCCTTATAATTGGTTGGAAACATACTGACATATTTACTTCATGTTATATCTTAATTCTTCTGTTGGAGGTTGGTTGGTTTGTTTTAAGTTGCTGAGGTGATGAAATAGCTAGGGGGAAACGAAGAAAAAAGGGAGGAGGGGAAGGAGGAAAACATCTTTCATCCATTTTTATATGCAAGTAAAAAAAGAGAAGAAATACTACTAGGGGGGTTGGAGACATCTTGGGTAAAGATTAACGCTACATTACAGGGATTTTGTCCTTTTTTTTTTTCCTCCTCTGTGTATTTGGCCGAATTTGATCATAATATCCATGTACCTAATGTCTAAGCTTCATAATTTGACGCCTGAATATCTATTTCTTCTCCGAGGCATTTTGCAGCTTGCTTCTATATATTTTTTCAGAGACTATGTTTTCAAAGACCTATAAGAAAACAGCTTTGTGGATTTTGGTTCTTACTTTTCTCTTAAAGATTATATTGCTTTAGGAGAAAAATAGCGAAGTCTAATTTTTCTGTCCTGAATAGTCTTGGAAAAGATCAAATACTCAGCTAATGAATGGATTAGTGCTTTTCCTCATTGCTTTATGAGTCTCAGATATTTCCCAACGGAAATATATAAATAGATTTTGATAACGAACAAAGGGAAGATGTATTTTATTCCAAAAGTACTAATGCTGAAGGGCATGTCAAATACTGTAAGGTTTTTTTTTTTTCCTGAGGAGAGAAACTGAAAACCACCAAGGATTTTGACCAAAGATTTTTTTTTAAGTGGTGGGAAGTAATTAAAAGTAGTAAGTGCAGAATGAGTGATTTCCTAACTCTAGAAGGGTATTTGAAAAATCTGAAGCACTGGGAGGTATAAGAAAATACGGGGCCTCATGCGTATAGAACCATAAATACCTATGCATCACCTATTCCCTTTCAAGGCCGAAACTGAAAATGTTCCATATTTGGAACTCAGCTTGTCAATAGTATTACAAGAAGAAAAAACAGGTATATTTTATATAGTAAAAGAAGTATTTTTTATTACTTTTTTAATCTCAAATCCTAGTTTGAGAGGTCAGATATTGTGAAAATGTGGTAATCAACCAAAATCCTTGCCTTTCTGTAGGAATCTGTTGGCAACAGATGCTTATGCTTTTGATAGAAGGTGATAGCCAGTGTTTCATTTTAAACATATATTATTTTACAGAGCGGGGGAAATACAAAAGAAATTAAAGATGAGCACAATTTTTTTCTCCTCTGCAGACCTTTGACAGGTTTCAAATCTTAGACCTAAAACCACACATATTTTAAATAATTGTGATGCAGTTGGCATGCAGCTTGGGAAGATGACAAGAACTAAAATTCTTCATATAATATATATATAGGTGATATATTATTAAAATCTCATCTATCCTTAGTAGGAAGATAGTGAATTATTATATCCTCGTATATTCTTAATAGTAATGCATTCTTTATTGTGGAACTGTATCTTAACACCTTTTGAGCCAAACTGAAGCTTGTCCATGCCTCACACAGTGACCCTACTTGCATTTTTTTTTCAAATGTACTGCTTCTTTTCTTAGGCACACAGTAATATTAATGCAGAAAATATTTCATTGCCTCATAAAATCCTTTGTCTTCTTATTCTATATTGCAAAATTCTCTTAAATGCAGTTCTTCATAGGCATAAAGCAGGAAAGTTTAAAAATCAGGACAGAAAAAAAAGGCTTACCTGTAGCAAAAAAAACCCAAACAACAACCCTGAAAGTGACGAAATTTCACCTTTTTCTCCCTATTTTGTATGCAGTAATGTACCTGTTTTTAAATCTTGTTGCTAATTTTGGCTGACCTGACACATATGTGACCTTGCACAGTTGCTTAATTTCTCTGAGCCTCAGTAAGCTTGGCGAACAACTAGAAAAAAACAGACCACTGGATAAAACATATGGGAAAGGAAAATAATTTTTACACAAAGCACTATGTTTTGAAGGGAGTAATTTAAGGGGAGGGAGTGAAGTAAACAATGGATTGGATGCAGACTCCAAAGAGATCAGCTAACCTATCCAGGTAGCCAACCTACTCAAAGGAATAATCCCACCGAGTTTTTTATCTGAAATACCGTCTATTCATTTCTGTGCATGTACGGTTGTGCACATTCATACCGTTCTGTGAGAGAGGATGCTCAAGAAATTCAGACAGTTCCAAGGAGCCTTTAAAGCCCTATGATTTCACTTGTGAATTACTCTCATTCAACATGGTAACATGCAGAGAAATGTTTACTTTCCATGGAAATTTCTGTTGTCACCTATATGCATGAATAATTTGAAAGCAAAATATGGAGTGGTAAAATACAGTGCATTCTGCATTGCATCTAGTAATGTTACTTGGATTTAAGTAAAAGCACTTGTTTAATTTTTGTTTGTTTTGTTTGTTTGTTTGAGGGGGTTTTTTTCTAAGCTTCAAAGGATCTCTCTTGTGTTAAGTAGACTCAGGGCAAGAAACTGCATCTGGAGATGGAAGCCAGGTAGGTTACTACCAAAGTTAAACTTTTGGCTAAATTATATGAAATGCACATTGCTTAAAAGTTGACTCCCAGAACTCTGGAAATTAGTAAACTTTTTCTGGTTTTCCTTGAAAACTAAATTACTGAATAAATATTTTCTGGGCCTGGATTTCTTATTCTGACTATAAGAAAAAAAAAGTATAAACTAATGACCAGTGACCAAAGTATACTCTTATTCTTTTGTACTGTATAAATACAATTAAAATTTAATTTGAACTGTAAATACAAATAAGCAGTTTCACTTGACCTTACTGGCTAGAAAATCAGAAGCAATTCATGTAATGACAAACATTCTTACAAAAAACTCCAAATGCTTTAGCAAGCCAATATAAGCCAACAAACATTGATGGGGCACTGCAGAGTTCAGAGGCTGTGGTTAGTCAAGATTATTATGCCTCTGTGTATATTTATAGTAGTTCATCTGTATGTTCTATTCAAGGGAGAAATTTATTCAGCCATGGACATCAAACTGTAATGGAGATATTTCTAGGAAATTAATCAATTCAAATGCTTGTGACAACCAAACAGAAGTGCTAATTTATCAGAGAGTATAAGAAATTACTCATGTCTGTGTTGTGAAGGGTGTTTTTAAATAATATTCCCAGGCTGATAGATATTGACTTCTTGTAGGGGACCTGAATTTGCTAAGAACTTTAAATATCAATTTACTCTTTTCTTCGTATTGGTAGGCTTACTTGCCTCTTAAATTCTGTCAACTCTTATTTCTCTAAGTACATTGATAATTTTGCTAGATGTGTTGTGGAGGTGAAAAGAAAATCAATAAACAGCACATTTGTGTATTTTAAATTATAAAAATTTTATCGTTTTAGCTTTTCCAAATTGCTGAACGTTTAAGATGAAACCCCAAAAAAGTATGAGATAGTCTTGTCCCTTACTAGAGGTTTCAAAGGTTGTGATGGTACAGACAGTAAATGAGACTATGCTTTAGAAATTATCTGATAAACAGATTTGTAGCTGTATTGATTACTTTACTATGTGTGTTCTTGGAAAGCAATATGGAGAGAATTCACATTCTGTTTGCATTGACATAAAAATCATACTGCCTTCAGAGGCATTAGAATATCATTCAGTACAGTCTATTTTGTTTTTGCTATGAAATTTAGAAACTGAAATAACTTTATCAGATTATTGGATTGCTATTGATCAGTAGATACATGGTATCACTCTTGCAATTTGAAATTAAACTATTCACACGTACTGCCTTCCAACAGATGTCTGCAATTTACATGGCTGTAGAGTGCCCTATTCAGCTTTTGTACTGTACCAAGAGAAGTGTCTGCTCATCAGCACGTCATTGCTTTATTTATTTATCTAGATATTTATTTTATTAAACTTAATGAAACACATTCAAAAAATGTCAGGTCTGTCTTCTGGTTCTTTGAGGAAAGTGGTACAAGGATAATGCTTCTTTGAATTCTAGACGTAGTTACACACCAGTGGAACTGCTCTGTGAAGCTGGTTGGCAGTTGACCAAATGCTGATTCCACATATTAGGATGTCAAAGATAATATATTTTAGAAGCAAAACTTTTTACTCAGCCTTGGGTGCTCTTTGGAGGAAGGTGGGGAACATATTTAAAATAAATTTTTAAAGTATGCTAGCCATTAATAGCTGCTGGCTAATGAGTCTGGTTTCTGCTACTGACATGGTTTTGATGTATACCCTAATATCCACAGGGTATCTCTGAAACCCCACTAAGAGGTTTCTCCAGTAAGGCAAAGGGTATACATCTTCTACTTTCACTTCTGGGTGAAAGAGGTGACCCAAAGCCTTGAGGCTAGAATCATGTAATCAACTGGGTTTGAAAAAGACCTCTGAGATCATCAAGTCCAACCCTTGATCCACTACCGCTGTCATTACTAGACCATGGCACTAAGTGCCACATCCAGTCTCATCTTAAAAACCTCCGGGGACGGAGAATCCACCGCTTCCCTGGGCAGCCCATTCCAATGCCTGATTACTTTCTCTGTAAAAAATTTCTTCCTGCTATTCAACCTAAACCTCCCCTGGCACAGTTTAAGACCATGCCCTCTTGTCCTACTGCCAGTTGCCTGGGAGAAGAGACTGACGCCCACCTGGCTACAACCTCCTTTTAGACAGTTGCAGAGAGTGATGAGGTCTCCCCTGAGCCTCCTCTTCTCCAGGCTAAACAACTCCAGCTCCCTCAGCCTCTCCTCACAG
>JAWWLV010000088.1:95450051-95461269 GCA_035041135.1 Platyrinchus mystaceus | reverse complement strand
TGGCCTTGTTGAACCTCATCCCATTGGAATCAGACCATCTCTCCAGCTTGTCCAGGTCCCTCTGAAGAGCCCTCCTGGCACTATGAAAGGTGATTGTCAGGGTAAGAAATATTTGTAATAAGCAGCATTTTACCGCAGTAAGGAATTTATGGGATAATCAATTTTAGTAACAATGCTAAAATGCTAACAATTTAAAAATATTTATGTAATAATCTTTTTTAAATACTGTAGAGCCTGACAGCATTGTACAATTACCAGTTAGTAGAAAGAGCAAACAAAACAAGAGTATCCATTTAAACATATTAAGGAAGATCATAGAATCATGATTGGGTTGGAAGGGACCTTTAGAGAGCATCTAGTGCAACCCCCCCTGTCATGAGCAGGGACATCTTCAACTAGATTGGCTTGCTCAGAGCCCACCTGCCATGACCTTGAATGTTTCCAGGGATGGGGCATCCACCACCTCTCTTGGAAACCTGCTCCAGTATTTCACCACAATCACTGTAAAAAAATATCGTCCTTATATCTAATCAAATCAACCTTCCTTCAGTTTAAAACCATTACCCCTTGTTCTATTACAGCAGGCCCTGCTAAAAAGTGTGTCCCCATCTTTCTTATACCTTTAGGTATTGGAACGCTTCTGTAAAATCTCCCTGGAGCCTTCGCTTCTCTGGGCTGAACAACCCCAACTCTCTCAGCCTGTCTTCACAAGAGAGGTGCTCCAGCCCTCTGATAATTTTTGTGGACTCCTCTGAACCCACTCAAACAGGTTCACGTCTTTCCCGTGCTGATGGGTCCACAATAGATGTTTTTACTGGCATTATCAGATTTTGTTGATATATACTCAGTAGATTGCCATTTGTTGTGCTTTCTTGTGAGAATGTGACAGCGGGACCTTCCCCGTTTGGGTTATTCATTTTGTAGGTTTCCAATGAGCAGTGTCAGGCATACTTGCTTCTTTACATTAGCTGAGTCTTGGGTTTTCAGAAGGATTAATATATACTCTTTCAGCTTTCACGCCTTTGTGCTGTCCCAAGACTCATAAAGCAAGAGGGATTGATAGGTTCAGCATTTTACTCATGTAACACGGAGAAATCATTTAGAAGAGTGATTTATGGTTTTGCAGTGATATGGTTCATAAAGGATAATGTCTTTCTACTTAGAATTCACATTCTATTACATAGGAAAGGCTTTGGCATTTGAAGGAAAAGTCAGCTGTGGTATCATCAATTTATAACAGGCTATTTGAATGTGAAATAGAGGGAAACACCCCATCAAACATTTTATTTCTGGGAATGTTAGCTTCCCTGATAGTTAATTAGTCATGGAGGATGTCATTTGACAATTAGCTATAGATTAGCCATAGATTTGTGATTGTGATGAAGAATGGTTGGAAGAGAAATTGAGAGAGACAGAAATGCTATACAGCATTTCTTTATGGGTAGAAGAGGTAATTTATTCAAGGACAAGCCTTTAATTCTTCTGTCTCTGACATGTTAAGATGACACAAAATGAGAAGGTTGAGACAGGCTTACCTAGCTTATTCCCACTTCAATATTCAGCAGCAATAATGAGATTAGAATATATTTTCTTGTTATCAGCTGACCTGGTACTTTTCAATACACACTAGAATGAAAGCTGTTATAGTGGTCCCCAGATATTTGAGTCTATTCCCATCCCCCTTTGATCTTCCACATGTTTTTATTACTAGTTCTGATTTAAATCACAACTCAGTTCTTTGCTCTCAGTTTAAAACCAGATGAACCAGATCCTAACCATCAGCTTGACTGTTTGTTGATTTTGGGAGCTACTCTGCCTGTGGCTACTGCTCCTTGCCTAGTGATCACAGGAAGCAAGCAAGTACCTGCTGATGCAGCAATAACACAACCCATGCTCTCTGGGGAAAAATATCTTTTTTTTAAAGTTCACAAACATATCTTAAAAAGCATGTTTTTGATACCGCATTGGCATAGGCTTTGGAAGAAAGAGGAGTTATCATCAGGCAGGAAATCGGCTGAAATGACAGCAAAGAGAAATTTGTAACTTTTTAATTAAATATGTCAGTTCTTCATACCCTGTGCACAGAAATAGAATAACAGGCTTAGGGGACACGCCTAAAGCGTTGTGAAGGGTAACTGGGACCAGTCCCTGCATTAAGTGACTGAACAAGACAACGTCTCGGTTGCTAAGCACAAGGAGAAATCAGAATAAAACTTACTTTATAACAAAGAGAAGATTAACCCTGCCTCCTTTGTCCTTCTTCCCTTAATTATTAATGTTTCCGAATGCTGCCAGAATGAAATGTGGGTCTTATATTCTGGCTATTAATTGGCATCATATAGAAAAGGTTTGTCAAAGATCCAGCATAAACTTCTGTTCATTCTTAAGTTGTCCCTATAAATTTTAGGGAAAATGTGACATGTGATCCTAATAGGACTGTATTCAAATATCAAAATCTGGGAGAAAGAAACAGAAAGAAGGTAAGAACTTTGACCTAGTCTTTTAAGAAGGGGTATGAATTTAAGACAGAAGCTGTTTGACTTAATGAGGTTCAAATTGGACTTGCTCAGCAGAATTGATTCTCACTCTTTCTATGAAAGAAATGTCATTTTTACTCTTTGGATCAGTTTTCCCAGATGCTTTCATAAGTGAGCCTTTAGCTAACCCTACATTTGTGTGGGTTGCTCTCTTCCTCTGAAGTCCTTAATGAAAACATCAAATTAAATAGGACCTTAATAATGACTTTGTTGGTATTCTGCAGTGATTATGTACATAAAACCTTCAAATCTAGACTGCTTCATAATTATTCATTATAATTCATAACTGCATCCATCAAAGACTGTGACTAATGTTTCTTGGGGGTTTTATATAGGCTTTATTCACAGGGAATATGGAAGGGTCAGAAGACTGCAAAATTAGAAAAAAAGTAGTTGATTATGAGTTATTTTAATTTTGTTTGCTGCTACTGCTTTTTTCTAAACAAAATAAATTCCGAGAAAGAAGAGTGTTGCAGTTCTGTCTCTTTCAAGCATTGCTTCCATAGCTGCATTTTTTGCTCTTTCTACTTTTTACCTCTTTTTACCTGTCCCCTCAACCAGTGGTAAGTGCTGTCATATACCAGTCTCCTGTTTTGGAGAAATGAGAAGAACACCAAATGTCTCTGTGTGGCAGGAGTCTTGCAGTTATAGCAAACCACGTGCTTTATCTTTGCATTAGTAACTGCAGTGGTATTTGCTGCTCTGCAAAGTGACTTACTGCTTTCAGTTACTTTCCGAGTTGCCTCCAACCTCGGTATCAGGGTCTTGGGGTCATTCAGGCCTTGTCTGTTCTACTAAGGGACATGATGTACCACAGCCGTGAATTTCCTTGAAAGTAGTAACAGCTGTGAAATGATCTAAATATGTAAAATTTGCAGCAACAAGACCAAATTTATAATTTGGGATGAAAATGTTGGTGCTTAGTTAGGATCCCTGGGATGCAAGGGTCAGAGGAGATGAAGGCTCTGGGATATGAAGACTGGTGTGCCTGTGAGCTGGAAAACTAAATCTCCTTTGAGAACCAATTCTAATTAACACTCAGTTTTCTGAGTAGTGGAGGATTTCGGTGCCCAAGAGAAAAGCACAGATAATACAAACCAATGTAAATGAAGTTTGGAAATACGGGATCTGTGCAAAGCTCATGCAGCCCACTACCACGTACATAAAATGTTACTGCTTTCAATCCTGAGATGATTTGTGTTAACTGTAGCCTGAATCACTGAGAATATCTACTTCCAGAGACATAAGCATGGGCAGATTTTCACTGTAGCAAGGTGGATCTAAGAGACATTGTATGATTTTTCGAACACATGATATGATGGCATTACTTGATGCCAGAAAAAAAATACCTGAAGTGTCCAGAGTCCTCCAATCCCATACAGACTGAAGAAGAGGACACATCTGCAGAAACCTAAATAGGTAGTAGTAGCCTTGTATCTTCTGAATGAAAGAGAAAATCAATTAAATTTCATTGTATCCATGCCCCGATAATTGAAAGTGGGATCTTGTCCAGGGGTCTAAAGGAATTTAAACCACTAGAAAACTCCAGTCCCACACTGTAGGACATTTTTGAGTCTGAAACTTATGAGCAAAATGTCTGTGCATGAAAATTAAGAACTAAGTGCTCAGCAAAATTCAAATGAAACCTCTTGGTCTTTCTTCCACAAAAACTGATGCTGAACAATGTGGTAATTTCAGGTGTCTTCCAAGCAAAGAATTCATTTACCAGTGCCTTCTTTTAGATCCTATTGTATTATGGATTACTGAGCTGAAGTCTCAAATTACAAAATTGATCACTTATTATTTCCTTCTGTGAAGCATATTACACACAGTTCCTGCTTAAATCACATAGCCTTAAAACAAGAGATACTTAAGCATCTGGTGAGATGGCCTAGAGAAAATAGATTTCAGTCAATAGAAAATTTTCTGAATTCATGAGTGATTGGTAGAAAACCTTGGCATTTATTTTTGTAATTTAAAATGTAGCTAAGATATAAACACAGCTAACCTTTTGGTGCGTACTTAACTTAAGGAAGTTTTGCTAAAAACGTTATTTTTAGCCTCTCTTATTTTCCTGCCATGCAATTATTCTTTAGAAACCTTACTTATAGGAGGAAATACATAGCTCATAACATAATATTCCTAATACCCAGTCAGTGGAACTTCACAATAGTGCCCCAGGTAGATATTGCCATACTAGTCCTTTTCTATTTATATGGAGACCTCAAAATACAACCTACCTCTTTTAACTTAACTTTTACTCTTATTTCTAAATGTTTTAAAGATTAGCGTCTCCAAAAAATTAGCAGTTACATTTTTCAGCATATGTCTTAACACAATTTTTGCTGACATAAATTTGCATAAAGGATGTTACCTCAGAAGAGGGCAAAAACCAGATGGTACAGGAGTTCTGGCTATATTTTCAGGAATTTTGAATCTGGCATGTATTTTTATCTGAAAAACACTGTGGCAGAGGGGAGGAAATTCAGAATATAAGAATATTTTATATCATTCTTCTCCGAATGAAATTTTTCACCTTCTCATTTTGAAACTTAGTTTGGTACTATTTTAAAAATAGGGTGAATAGCACATTCAATTAAATGTTTAAGGAAGTATTCTTTTTTTCATCATTCTGAAATAATGAGAATGAATAGGCACTTTGCTTTGATGTGAAATGAAATGTCTTCATCAATAGTATTCATTATTGATGAATAATGACTACTCTTGTACAAGTAATTGATATTTTCAGAAAGCTTCTGGCTTAGTTGTTAGGTAAACAAGAGCACAATTCAGAGACGGTGGTAACTTCCTTTGCTACCTATTTTTATAATTTCTTTGAATGACTCCTCCAGATTTATTGAGTTTTGTTTAGAAGGTTACTAGAATAAAGGGATTATATGTATCCATGTCCCTCATTTACTGTATGTTATCATGGATCTTTATAAGTACTTCATTGCTGTATGCCATTTACAAGGTCTACCTTGGATATAATGGTCTTCATCTTAGCTGCTGTATCTACCAATTTAGGGTTGTACAGCTTGCAGCGCTGTCATCCTAGATATCTATCTTTAAATACAAATATATAGAGAGCATGTTTTCTGTGGTTCTTCCACACGTTATTATATTCATATTTAGAACACAGCCTATCTCATTTCAGCTATTTGTTCTCTATTTTTCAGGTGCAAACAAAAGTATTAGGATCTCCTAGGATTCATGGGCTCATTTATGTACATGGTTCACTGCTGCACCCATTCTCATACTTTCATTTATAATGCAATAAAGTGAGTCATTGTCACTGAAAATGCAGTGATAGAGTAGTAATGGATCACTAATTCTGCAGCTTTCATGCCATTTAACTATGTGTAACTAAGCAGGGCAGAGAGTTGGGGGTGGAGTAGATTCTGGCACATATTCAGGAAAATGCATTTCCTTATTCAAAGTGAAATGTTGGATGGCTTCACTAGTACTATTGGTGAGAGGATCCGCCTAGTTGGTGGGAGCACTGTAAGCCCTGCACCATCGGAGGAAGAGCTGGGGTGTGGAGGAAGTTGGTTTGGAGATTTGTCAATGCCTCAATCTAAATACCCTATGAAAGAATTGACACTACTTGATTAAGAAACAATGGTAACACTTTGTATTTTCTGCCAAATATATCAAAACCCTTGCAAATACCACTAGACTCATAAGTGTTCACTAGTAAGAGTAAATAGCATTTAATAAATGTGGAATATGCAATGAAAGAAGTATCCTATTTTCTATTATTTATTTATTTATCTATATTTATATTTATTTATTTTCTAATTTTTCTATAATCTCTGTTTCTGGAATTCTCAGTAAAGTCATGATAGCATTTTTAGACAGATTTTTACAGAGTATATGGTTCAAGAGAGGCTTGATTAATGTTACATAGGAAGTCTACTATAAAACTGGGAACAGGACCCAGATTCCCTGTTTTTTAGGTCTGTTGTAACAAAACAATCCACTCTCTTTCATGCAATGAATTATTTGGTCCTTTATTTCATTATTTTTGAGAAAGAGTAAGTATGTTACAATTCACAAACACCTCTCCAAAGTGCAGGACTTTATCCTAACTATGGAATTGTTACACCTAGGCCACTGTCTAGCTCCTCCTTAGGTGGCCTCTGTCCAGGGTTTTGTAAGACCATTTTACATAAAACACTGTTGTTTTCCCTGTGCATGCCCCTAGGATGTGGGTATCTCAGGTAGTGATGTATCCCTTTTCCTGTGGTCAGTGTTGCCGCAGCAGTGCTCCCCTAGAATCCCGTGGGAATGGCTGTACTGCCAGCACGCTCTCTGGTCATGCAGAGCTGTGTTGCATGATATAAGCCAGAAGTGGGTCTCTGCTGGGAAATGGTAACAGCTTGTAGAAAGCTTCACTGCTTCAGCTGGGGCTAATTTTGTTGAATGAATCGCGTGGCATCGTATGAATGATTAGTGTGGTTCTCATCATTCTTGGATGATTCATTCCCTCACACACAGTTGGGGACTTGGACTGTCCAGCAGCTCCTGCCTTGGGACAGCATGCTGCTGTCAGCGTTACAAACTGCCAATGTGATCATTCTCACAAGTCACAGCCAGGGAAAGAGCCATAATTGCCCGTTTTTTCATTTAGGCATGTCATTCTGGTCTCAGAGGAATCGATGGGACAGAGTCCATCTGACAGCTGCTTACAAGTCATGTCCTTTGGGGGTCAGTTCTAAGGCTGATTCTGTGTAATATGGCCTTAATGAACTGAATGATGAGGCAGAGATGGGACATTTGCTGTGCTCTCAGCAAATGACAGTAGGCAGAGCTGCTCTTCAGAAGGATATTTGTGGGCTGGAGAAATGCAGGTACCGCAAGAAGTCAGACGTTACCAGGTGCAGAATCCTGCATGTGGGATGGAATAACCTCGGGCACCAGTACAGTTTGGAGTTGACTAGCTGGAATACAGCTTTAGAGGAAAGGCCCTGGGAACTGTGTTGAACAACAAATTGACCATCACCAGCCATGTCTTTACACTGAAGAAGACTGTTTGCTTTCTGGGCTGTATTAGCATGACTGTAGCCAGGAAACCAAGTGAAGAATTGATTGTGTAATCAATTCTGTAGTACTGCATCCCATTTTGGGCTCACCAGTGAGATGCTCAAGGGGATGGAGCACAAGATATATGAGGAAAAGCTGAGAGGATTGGGCTTGAACAAATCCAGCTGTGAGCTGAAAGCTCTGACAAGAAAATACCTAGAATGAGCAATTAATTCTGTCTGGAGCTATCTATTGGGAGAATGTAGAGAAGATGAAGTGAGACTCCTCTTGAAGACACATGTTTTTTGAGATGAGAGGCACGTGTTGGTAAATGAGAATTTTTTTCTAGATGTGATGATTATAAGATATGATTCTATGTGAGAAATATGGTTATTTTTTTTTAATCATGAGTGTGGTCAAACACTGGAACATGTTGCCCAAAGCACCTATGGAATCTCCATTTTTTTCAGAGACTAAGTCAGCTAGGCAAGGACATGAGCAACCTGCTTTAAGGGGATTTATTTTAAGCATGAAGTTGAACTACATGACTTTGAGAGGTCCCTTCCAGGCTGAATGTTACTGTGATTCTTTCTAACCACTGTACCCTTACAAGCTTTGCAATGGAATGTTAGAAGCTGCTTATCCTGTAAGTTTTTGGTTTCAACCTTAAAAATTAGTATTATATGGTAACTGAGCAATTATGACCATAGAGTACAGCTCTATTGTCTTTAAGTCTGTCAGACTTTCTGTGGTTATTTTAAATTGTAGTCTATTGGAAAAAAAATAAACAAATTATTGATTCTATTGTAGAGCTGACTGACGACAGATGACACCAATCCCATTTGCTTTCCTCCCTCCCTGATGTAATTTGGACTGTACCAGCCTTCATTACAGGAGCTCCTATTTTACAGTTATGATGAGTTTCCTGCAAGGTTTCTCACGCTGGTTTGATTCTGTCCTGTTGAACTGATGAAATGAACTCAGTGCCCCAAAGCATATAATTCTTCTGTTCACATCAGTGGATTTTCTTCCTGTCTCCACCCATTTATGCTTTTTACTTCTGTCTTCTATAAATGACTGGCTTTGTGGTACTTAGTCCAGGATGCTGCAGCTTCCCAGCTTCATTTGTTATTTGCATTCAATTTACATAAAACAGACTACACTTCAAATCTTACAGTTTGACACTTGTACCTGCCACTTCCTAGTTATTTGATTAGGAATCACATATATGGAAAATAAATCATTGCACATTTAGGTTTCTTCATTGTTTCAAAGATGTTTGATCTGTGTTACCACAGCAGACACAGCTCTGCCTTTACGAGGCAGGAAGCAAGAAGCATTAAACAAATGAGAGGGACAAAAGTAGCAGCTTCACTGAGGTAGCATGGCTCTTAGCAGAAGAAACTGCAAGATGGACTTAACAGGCTCAGTATGTTCATCAAATAGCTGATAGGTTTATGTCCCCAAAAGCACCATTTTTACACTGTAGCCCAACTCCCCAGAGCATGTCTGTAATAACTGGTGCAATACATTCACATGTAACTGACTCCAAATAGAAAACCTCTCTGTGAAAACATGTTCCAACTGTGCTCATGCAAGAGAGAATGAGAGGCTGAAAGCAACCAGAAAGAAAGTCTTTTAAATGTTTCACAATTTATTTCTGACTGCCCTGTAGTTGACAAAATTCAGATTTCTTCTAGAGCTATATTTAATATTTCCAAGGTAAAATAAAACCAGGCTGAAGTTTGGTGTTCTTGGACTATTACTGTGGGTTGTCTAGGCTGGGAGAATGATGTTTTACGCTGCTGAAATGGTGCATTGATGCGTAAGAACATGATAGCTTGGGGGTAGATAACCTTAGGACTGGCTAGAAGAAAATAGCACTAAAGCTAAAGTCATACTTAACATGGTGACATGCTTTTTAAGTACAACCTATATTTTCACCCAATAAGGGCAGAAAATGAAAGTAGAAGACCTGCAAATCTGTTCAGTGTGGAAATGCAGCATAGCCCCAGAAGTGTGTATAGGATTTGGAGAAGGGTGTGTCCTTTCTTTGTTCTATTATGAAAACCAGACAATACATTCTGTAATTCAATCTAATCAGATTTTCACAATCAGGTGCTGGCATAGAACTATAGCAAATATTTCCTGAATCTCTAGCCAACCACATTTACAGCAAGTGGGAAAAAATATGACATGTAACCCCTTCATTGCCTGTGTTATATCACATAAGAAGCAGCAGTCCTATGGGCTCACTTTGATCAGATAGGCCATAGGTACTTCTGCTTCCCATGGCAGAAAAGGAATTGCTGCTTATATTTTTTGCTTCTGTGTCAAGGTTACTGCACAACCTCCCAGGAGCACTAAGCAGAGTGCAGTCTGGTGAAATCCACCCTAGGTCACTGACAGAGCCCTTTGAATGTTCCTTTTAAAGGTTCTTTGATAATGGATCTTCCTCTGGGAGCCATAAGGATGTTTATTAGGCATTTGCAGGTACCTGACCTGTCTTATTGTCAGATGCAAATCTGTTTTCTAAATTGCAAATAAATCAAGGCTTTTAGCAAGTGTATTTAAAAATTAACTGAAGATTCATGTGAGTTTTCTACAACTGCTAGAAATATCACCACAGCTTTGCAGAACAGACTGTTAAAATGCCATGGTATGGACAGAGTCAAACTAATTAATAAATGAACACAAACACTCGCATTGTAGAAAGTTCTAATAATGTTAAAAATCGTCTCAAAATGTATCTGTGAAGTGGAACAGCATTGATTGATTCACTTTTTAAGTGCATAAAGACAATATTCAGAGACAATATTCAAAGAAAATTCATGTTTCAGAGAATGTCAGGCATTACAGTATCTGTGCAAGGAACAATCAGAAGAGCAAAATGGTCCCTGTGCCAGAGCCCTTAAACAGTAGAGGTCAAAATTTTTCATGACTGTGAAATGAAAAAATCCATTTCAGAAATCAAATTCTGGATGTAGTTATGTATGCATGCTGTCTTAAAGGGAAGGTCTTCACTACCCCCAAATCACTCAGAGATATAAATTCACTACAATTCCCTAGTACTGCTTTTCTATTCCTGAGAGATTCACAGTCACAGCTGCTTCCCTCAACACTTCTTTGATGATGGGAGCCAGTTAAAGGGGAGAAACAATATTCATGACCCTCTGCAATTAAAAAGATCTCAGATTTCTGACATGAAATCTAAAATTCTTGCAGCAAAATGTGTGTGGGTGTGCAGCCTAGAGATTAAATGAAATAATTCTTGCCAGCTTCTGTTGAGCAAATTAAAGTAATAAATACATTTAATTAAATGAATATGTTCAAGGATATTAACTGCTTGAAGAAACTCTATTAACAAAAGCAAGTTAAAATCATTATTGGATATACTTCTATATTTTCTTGTTATTCTCTATAAAGAGCTAGCAAGAATAAGGACCAAGAAAATATTTAGGAAAACATTTCTAGTCCTTGAACTGCTGGGAAAAATTGTCCATTAACTTTGGGAGCATTTAATCAGAAAGCAATTTATGCCTTTTTTATCCTCAGTTGCATTTTTTTTCTCCATTTTCAGTTTCAGAATGTCCTTCGTGGACATTTAGCCATGGTACTAAAAGTGTGGGAGACTGCTGCTTAGATGCAGCTTAAAC
>JAWWLV010000088.1:95439389-95449951 GCA_035041135.1 Platyrinchus mystaceus | reverse complement strand
AGAGCTAGCAAGAATAAGGACCAAGAAAATATTTAGGAAAACATTTCTAGTCCTTGAACTGCTGGGAAAAATTGTCCTGTTTCAGAATGTCCTTCGTGGACATTTAGCCATGGTACTAAAAGTGTGGGAGACTGCTGCTTAGATGCAGCTTAAACTGGTGGTTGAGGACATTGTTTCACACTTGAGAACACTCTTTATATAACATAGTGCCTCTCTGCCTCTGGCAAGGTAGAGCCACAAGGAATAAAACGGTTCACATACTGCAAGTGGGTTTTATTCTCTTAAATCTCCAGATGTGATGGTTTAATAAGATACCTGAATTTAGGGTAGATTTAGCAAGTTGGAGGAAGATGAAAGTTGCATTGGAATAGGTATAATTTAGGTGTAGTATCCTGAAGCTGTTAGACAGTCAAGGTAAGAGTTCTTTGATTCAAAAATCAAAGAGCACTCCTTGCAAGACCATCACGTATGAACAGTAGTTCAAGTGAAAGAGGCTGCCTTCCAGGTAAGATGTAGTGATGGTGTTGTGAAATCCCATGTTGTTTGCAAGGTCTGGCAGCTACTACCGGTATGAATTTTCCCACTGTTTCATTCTCATTTCCTTTCTTTAGGTTTCACACATATGATCTTTCCATCTTTAATTCTTTTTCACCCTTTTCCCCCTTTATCCATTTATTACTAAAATGTTCCTTATTATTTAATTAGGTTCACATTAATAATTTCAATTGAAAACTTCTCAAGATATGTCTTAATTTTCTTGTTCTGGCAGACAATTAAGGATTGTGCTTCCCAGTCATTAAGACTAACTACAAAACTCAGTTTTAATCAGAAGGATCTAAAAGTTCTTCTGAAATTTGGGCTACACAGACATATTGACTCCTTGCTTTTATGAGAATGAATTACATTTCAGAGTTGAGGGGTTTTGTAGTGTGCAGGCATGACTGGGGAGAGTCTACAAGTATGAACCAAAATGTGGCCACCTATACCACACTGCTTACAAGTCTGGTCCAAGTCAAGATTTTCTTGGGCTGTTTTTTATTTTTTTGGACGGGGAGTGTGTGTATATTTTTGTTTGGATGACTATTTCAGTGCTTGGTTTTCTCAAGTTATCCTTCTGACATCCCTCTAAGGCACCTAGGCAGCTATGAGTAACTCAGGTGGGCTGGATCAGGATGATGCTATGGTTTGTGAGTATTTTCAGTGATCTGGCTGCACCTGTGGTAGAGTTTATTAGTGGAGATCAAGCAGATAATTTCTGGCCATATTTTAATTTAGAAAACTGAAGGGAATTACTAAATCTTTCTTCTGAAAGTTGCATTCACCCTGCTTTGGAGATAGAAGGTTTTAAAAAAATGGATGAAGCCCAGATGGTTTTTTTGCTTAGCATGGCCAGAACTGTATGTTCTACCAGTCAGGTAAGAAGAATTATCCTTGTTGCTGTTTCACTCACATATCACTGTTACGGATATATCCAGTGCTAGAAGAAAAATCAGATCAATTCATATAGGTATGCTTCCTGGAAACAAAATTATGTAACTTACAACTCAATTTAGGACAACTGTACAATAAATTGTTATGCATCTAGAATAAAAGAGTTCTGGATATTTTACTTTTGATTGGATTACAGAAATAATATTATTGGTGTGTCTATTTCATTCTGCAAACTACAAACAAAACAAAACAAACAAACAGACCAAAAAAAAAAAAAAAAAGAAGAGAATGTTGAATAAATTCAGGTTTACCTGTCTGAGATTGAACTGAAATGTAAGGGGGAAAAATTGGTAGGCTAAGGGAAGGAATCTTAAAAAGAGATGGTGAATTGCATCTTTCCTTAGCAGGCTTATGTACATATTGACAAACAGAAATGTGCTAAAGATATCTGTTTGGAATCCCACTTGTTTATGACACGGAGCAAAAGAAATGATGGTTATGATCAAGCCTACTACATATGGAGAGTTTGTTCTCTTTTTCCATTTTGCAATTGTCCCCTATACCCTATCAAGAGTGCTACAGAAGTGCACAGAGCATACATTTTACACATGGAACTCTTCTGGAATGTGAAAAAAGCATGATTCAAATTTCTGGATTTCCTCATGTGTGGATATATACAACTACAGTATTCGTTTGATGCTCAGCATTTATTTTCACTATTCCCAATGCAAATTATACTGAAGAGGTGCCAGCATTGTTAATGTTGACATTATTAATACTACTCAACACAGCACTGCAAAGCCATGCATATTTTTGCTTCTGTGCAGGATCCCCTTCTTCCCTTTTCCTCACTCTAGATTGCTGCTGAAGCAGCATTTTGGTGGAGGGAGTTGTGGGCCTGTGTGGCCCTTTGTCTCCTCTCCTTTGCCTTCCTAACAAAACCCTGCATCAGGGTGCAGCAGAAGTACGGAACATACGGGGCCTTTGGGAGCCTGCAAATCCTGCTGTGGGACTGGGCAATGGAAAGGATTGTGCCAGGGTAAGAGGTTGAGCAAGGAGACATTTTGTAGCTCTTTTAATCCTCCCTAATGGGGGCAGAATGGGAAGAGCAGGTTGGAAGAAAAGAGGAAGAGAAGTGAAAGACATGTTTCGTCAAACATCAGCGGTGAAAAGGAACGTAAGGTATTGTTATACTTTTTTGTTATCAGTATTATGAGAAATACGAGTGGTTTTACCCATTAATACAACATCTTAGTTACGGACTAGATGTTTAGTTTTGATGCACACTGTGTATATATATTGTGTATCATTTTGCATACAAGAGTATCAGATTCATTACTAGTTTCAAGCCTGCTCGCAGCCTTCAAAATTTTGTAACTTTGTTTTGAGCAGACTGAAATGATGACTGCATTGTGAATAGCAACTTCTCAAACACTGCTGGTCTCTCACCACTCAGTTCAATCAGTTCCATTGAATTTTTGTCAAGAAAACCAGTTGGATGCAAATCTATATGAATATGACATGTATATAAAAATATGATACAAACCAGTATATAATGGTAGCTTTAGAAATGTGGAATATTTTGGATACAGGTTTAGAGATTTAAGCTCTCTTTCCATAAGAAGTTACAAACCTACAAAAGAGAAAGACTAGTCCAATCTAACTTGAATGCCTTTCATTCTTAAAAGCAGCTGTCAAGGAACTCCCGACAGGGACTTTTGCTTCATAAGATTTATGGAACGGGGTTCTTTCTTCATACGGTGAAGTGGCCAGATATGAAGTTTTTGCAAGTGTGTGACTGTACCCCTCAGGATCTGACCTATAGACTGTAAATGTCACATCCAAACTTTATTGCAGCAGGGAAGAGAAATGACTTCAATATTTTAAAAAGGCTTCTTAGTGAATTCCATCTGCTGCTATCAAATCCCAATAAAAATGGCCAGAGTGGCCAAACTAGTCTGCTTCCGCACGTCCAGATAATTCAGATCATATATATTCTTATAACCCTCATGCCAGTTACTAGTAAATCCTACCTGTCTCTCTCTCCTTTCCCCGAGAAAGTGTTGCTCCCATTTCAGCATATGATGTACCAAGTGAAACAGGGGAGATGACATGTTCAGTGTGGTACAAAGCAGTGAATCATAAACCACTGTGGTGCTGTCTTTACCTGTTTCTGAATACGCTTGCATACAATTAGAACTTTGGCTTGCTGCTGTGTCTTGCATGACTTTGAAGCAGTTTTGTGTTGTCAATAATTTCACTTTTGTCTGTGTCTCACTACACTGTTGCCTCTTTCTGTATTCCAGTACTAGGCAGGAGAGCTAATCCACAGCTCAGCCGTGAGCTCTGCTTTCACTGTACCCTGTGATGCTCATTCAATGTCAGTGGATGGTTTCCATGTTTGCTAGGTGAAAGCATGAACTTACAGTTAGAGGTTTAAAGTTATTTTTCTCCTCTCTTTTTAAGCGGCCATGTAAATTGGCCTAATCGTGAGGACTTGCTAGTTCCACTATCAAGTCAGTGTTTCTCAGGACCTGGCTCCAAAGACTGTAAACTACAAGTGAAAACAGCATTGTAGCAGCAAAGATAAATGACTCTAATACTTTAAGATAAATGGGATATAGGTGACTTTTTTTTTTTTTTAATGCCAAGAAAAAGATCTTAATGGTAAAACCAGAGAAAAGTTGTCTTGGCCTCTTTCACCAAGCAATTACATTTTGAAATATTTATCCTTTCCTGAACTCCACAGTAATGTACGAACTATAAAACTACACTGGTGATTAGACAGAAATTATTGAGACATTTGATATTCATTTTACCACTTGATTCTTGTGGATGAGTTTTCATGTTAATAGAAAAACAATATCTTATTTTTGTCTGCTTCGGTTACATTGATTTGATTTTGACCTAATTTTAGTATTGAAGAGCTTCCAAAATGAAAATTGCCAGGAGAAATAAAACTCTATTTTTCATTTCCCCCCTAAACAGTTTCTGTATTTTTCTTCCTCCTCTGCACATCCCACTCACCTGGATCCTAGAACTAATGAATTTTTTTTTTAAGATGATGACATAAATGTAAATCCAAATTTATGAGAAACAGTGCTAAATGCATTATATTATACCAGCACAGTTAAGAAACTTCTGGGCCATTATTTACATACCATATTTTGAAATATTTTTTCTTCAGGACTTCACTGACAAAATTTGACCAAACATATCTGGCCTGTTGTCTTTTGGGATAAAGTTCTAACCTGGAACTCAAGTTTTTACACAGAAAATAAGATGAAGACACTGGCATCAGGCAAAACAGTTCTGTTGGTTTGCCATCAGCATCCCCTAGTGGTGACAATTATTATCTTCTTATCCGTCTTATCAAACTTAGATTTGAATGCATGGGTTAGAAGATCAGGAAACTGGAAATGCCTTATGACATGCGGTCTATGGAAGGAAAATATTTACAGGTCTTTCCTGTTAAACTTTCAAAATTAATTTTGACATGAAAAATATGAGGTAAGGGACAAACCCTCATTTCTTGAATAATGAATGCTTGTAAGGAAATTAAAATATAAAGATGGGAAGTTTAAAACAGTTTTTCATTCTCAAACATGAACCTATTGTTATTATTTTTTCCTCCTGATATTGCAGCAGAAAGTTAAATACTAAAAAAGGAGTTAAACTAAAAATCTGTGTTAAACATGAACTTTTTCAAAGGCATGTTGAGATTGTGCATTTATGTTTTGCTTAATTTAAATGTTTGCATAATTAAAAATTTTAGACATTTATGTCTAAAACAATTAATGATTTAATCTTAATTTTTATACAGCATTTAAGAGCACCTAAAAAGCAGACTTGATTGACTCAAGAGGCTGAATCCCACCATTTTTTACTGATATTCAGGCTTCTCTATTGAACTTAGTTAATTTTAATTAGGACAGGTTTGTGTACTGAAAACAAACAGTACATGCTTAAAGATGTAATGTACATGCTATGATGTAATTTAGACAGTCTAAAATCAACATCAGTTAACATTAATCTGTTTCATCTGACCAAGGGAAGATGTCGAAAATAAGGTAATAATTCTATTAATTAAGGGAAATGAAAATGAAGCTGCAACAGTTAGTCTCTACTGCTACTGTGTATGTACTGCTCTTTGCACCTCCTCTACCTCCATCTCCTTCCTCAGATGCAGAAAGTAGAACTAAGCATAGCAGTCCCAATGTAGGCATGTGAAAATTTCTTAAAATGGTCCAGTGATGTCATGCTCTGAATACCTTTCTGTTGATGACCAACATCTGATTGGCTTGTTCAGGCTGTTGCTGTACAATGATCTCAGAGAACTGCAAGTGATGAATCTAAACTTCTTCTTAATTATAACCGAGTTTTTATGAGTGCAGCACTGTGCATGCAAGCTTTAGGGTAGTTTTTTTATTACAACTTTTTCTGTTAACTCATCTGCCACCTTTTTACCCACTTACAAATTTGTCAAGACTTTTTGGCATTCTGGGCCAATGACTTGGCTTTTGGCCACCCAGAAGAGTGGAATTGGCTGCAGGCTCACAGATTTCACAGTACAGTGGTTTCTTCAGATCGTTGATAAAGAAGCTGAATGAAGCTGTAACCAGTCCCTGGGGGACTTGACTGCTGACTCCTCTTGATCCTGAAAAGTGTTCATTAAGCCTTGTGTTTTGATTCATATTAAGATGTGAAAGATTTCTTACTCCAGTCCTGTGGCAACTGTTTAATAATAAAATTCTTTTTAAAATCTCTATGAAGTATGTCTGATGGATTTCTTTTAGCCACATGCCTATTTAATACACTCAGAGAACTCCAGAAGGCCAACAAGTAAGGGCTTCCCTGCATAAAATCCATGCTGGCTGCACTGTTCCCCTTGACACACTGGCTGACCCTGTGTTATGCTTTTTTCCTGTGGCTCAGTTATTCAGGATGGGTACATACACATGGTGAACTCACATGGGTGTTCAATGTGTCTGGTGACTACCCATTGACATGCCTCAGCTGGCCTGATGTGTTTATCCTGATGCTTCCACATTTGCTGTTTTCCTCTCTCCCCTTTGGAGTAACATCAGTGAAGTGAGTGTACTTTTGGTTATATGAGAGTCCGTCGTAGGGTGGTGCTTTGGTGGCTGTGTTTTGGCTGGGTATTTGTTTCATACTTCTTCCTCAAGACAACTGATAGTTTGTTCTACCAGTGCTAGGGGTACTTTTCTTCCCAGAAGAATTCACTGGGCAACCAATGCAGTCCAGTTGCTCCATGTAAGGGTGGTGGTACAGTGGCTGGTTTAGCCTTTCTCTGGATACCCAGAATGGTATTGGCAATCAGGGCACCAGTGTAAGCACCTAAGTGTCCCCAGTATTTCAGGTGCTGTTTGAACTCCTCCATAGGGAGTAAGTATCAATTTCTCTTGGGAGATGGGATCGGATGTGCTGGGCCATAATACCCAAAGTGTGTGATCAATATGAGGACTGTTATTGCAGAGAGACAATTTCCCACAGCTAGTTTGCTATTTACCAGTGCAGAGCTTGGGGGATTCAGTACCAGTCTTCACTTAATATGGCTGTAAAAGTCCATCAAATACTTCCTTCCTATATTCCCCACAATGAGGGGGAAATATCAATTTGCTCAGGAATAGAAGATTCTTGACAGTGTGGTTTTGACAGGTACTGCTAGAGAAGAGTAGGCCAAGCTGGGAAAAGCAGCACATGAAAACACTAAGACAGAAGGGCATCCCAAAATATGTCAGTTATCACTCTTCATTACTTTTGATTGACAGAGACTAAAAGAACCTCATAGCTGTGAGCAAGAAAACAGTCTCATGTAGACTGATGTCAGAAGGCAGGCTATTGTAATTTTCTGAGGTGTGAGAGGGGGAAATCCAGATGCTGTTGCATTAAGTATCTAACACCAATTTCTCTTTTGAGTTTAAATTTTCTACAGGACTCTAAATTTTGTCTAGCACTGTAGATTAAATGAAAGGTAAGAACTACATTGAAAATAGCTTCAGTTTCTCCCTGAATGCTGTTTGTATCAGAATTAAGCATAGAGACTCAGAAAGAAGAAGGATAAAAAAGCTATCAAAAGTAGGGCAAAAGAGATGAAATGCAAGCCTAAAGTGAAAAAAAAAAAAAAAGTTGTTTCTGGATTCCTTTTCCAAAACATGTGATTTTTAGGAAAATGAAAATTGTTATAAAATCAGCTAGTGGTATGGTGAAGGAGTACATCTCACATCTAGGTGTTATATGGTATTTGGCTCTCCACCAAGTCACAGCTAGATTTCTCAGTTGATCACTCACAGGCAACTGTGAAAAAAAAAAAGATTTACATTTCTCCTTATCATGAATACCTTCATTTTCCCATGCTATGCTGCTTAGCCATATTACTTAATGCACTGTGATGTAAAGAATAACTGTGGACATCCTAGAACAGAATGGGATTTTTAATTTGAATTTTGTTTTGATGTGACTATGGAGAGTTATTGTCACCAGATTGTCCTGTGCAAATAACTCGATCTGGTTGCCAAACAGGACATAAAGCCAAACAAACCACAAACACTGGTTTAGTTTACTTTGCTTTGAATTGGATTTGCAATTGCTTTATCTTTCTGAAATAACCTTTTTATTTATTTCATGCAGTTCTAAGAATTTAATTTTTTGGCCTTCATGTCCTAGGAATCAATTTATTTCATATTCAATACAGAGATGTAAAAATACAGAGCATTAAAATCCTTGCTTACATCATTGGCAAATGGCAGAGAAAGTTTTAAAACCAGTTCCTGGAAAAAAGTTCCAAAGAAGCACCAATATCTACCTTTTTCTCTTATTTTACTTATATATTCATATTCTCAGAATTTATCAAATTAGTTCCAATCTGATTGCTATATTAGCCCATCGAGTTTTTTTGCTTTATATATTATATAAAATTATAACAGTTCTACATTAACTGTAATAGGTTACCTTTTTATTGCAATGGAACCTGGTGGCTTACTAAGAAAATCTGATTTTAAACCAGTTCTAGGTCTATACATTTGGTGTCAAACATTGTATTACATTTCTCTCCCATTCTCAATTAACTAAAGCTTTCTCCTAAAAGAGAAATGATAGCATAATTCAGTCAATTTTATGTCTTCTAATTAAGTAGACCTCTCAAGGGTCTAATTTCCTGCAAAATTAAAACACCAATTGTGTGAATACGATGAAAGAAGGTCAGCAGCAGGAACTGAAAACATTTTATTTCAGAGTACTTCATAACATGGACATCTCTGCATTTCCCTCTCTCTAGTAGAGATGAAAGTTCAGCTGGCATTCCTCTGTGTAAAATACGATTCACATGCTGCATCTTTCAGCAGATGACTTCCACCAGCCTTAAATGAAACCCTAAAAAATGTATTCAACCAAAACTATTTGTTGAGTTTCCAAATAATTCTGAAATCGGTTTTCAGCAAGTGTAGTTTCTTCCCTTGAACCCAGTTAAAACACATGTTGAAGTCATGGCTCCAGGCATGAAGAACTTTTAAAACAACCCTCCTCTGCGTGACACCAGCACAAATTGGTTCTCTGCACCGGAACTGTCTGGCTTGCTCCAAAAATACCAGATTAGTTGAACTTACTGACATAAACTGCAGGACTTGCCAGTTATAGTTGCAACTTTCAACTACAGAGAACTCTAAAGACTCAATGTTCTCATCTTTTCTTGTAATACAGTGCAGTTTTAAGGGCTCTGTTTGTCAGAAGGTACCAGGGAGACTGGGACTGGTGGTAAATAGGGGCAGTGGAGGAGCCACATGATTCACTGATATTGCGAGGGAACTATTAGTCACTTTTAGTCTAAGCAAACTCTCAGTTCCTGCAAGTTCTCAAGTCAAACTTCCATAAAACCCTCCAAACTTGTTCTTAGGTAAAGTAAGAAAGCAATCAAGAGTGATGTTTTTGTCAGTAGTGGTATTTCGTTCATCAGAAGAGTGCCTCTAATAATGTCATGTACAAAGTGTCTTTTAGCAAGTAATGACTGCAGTTTGTTAAAATCCTTGTTGAATGTTTTAAAACAATGCTATTACCACAGGGAAATACAAATTGAGAACTTTACTTGGAAGCGAGCTGGTAAACCAGGGTTTTAGTTCTGTCATGAAAGAGCTCCAACCTCAAATTTTGAATTTAAATCAATGTAACCTTAACCTGCAGAAATAGAAAACTGTAAGGAACAAGCACGGTACCAACTTTGAAAGTAGGACAGGAACTAAATGTAGAATTCAGCATGATAAGATGTTTCTTGAAGGTAAAATTGTGGTCATGCTGAGATGTATGATTGACAGTGGAAAATATCTTTGGACTACTCAAAGATCAATTTTAATTGGAAGTTAGGTCAGACGCAGGAAGGTAACTCTTAGTAACCAAAAATTTATGCCTGAAACTAACTCAAAATAACAATCAAAATCACAGGCTTCTAAGGCCTGAGGTGACCTTAAAAAGTCTTACAATCCATCTGACTACTCTTAGTTAGCTATAGCTAACCCATTTCTGATATGTCTAAGCTGTTCTTAGACCTGTCAGAAAATTCAGTTCACCATCACTAACTACTTTCCAAACATTATTATTAGTAACTTTAAAAAGCTGTGACATTCTTTTCTTTCCTTACTTGCAACTGTAATTACTTGTTCTGTCCTTTCCAGATATGAAGTATTTCTTTGCAGTTACTGTATTAAGAATTCAAGAATGTTGTCACAAACTTAGTTTCTGATTCCCTCAACAAACCTGAAAAATTTCAAGTTACTGTTTACTGAAAGAAATGCTTTCCAGGCATTGCTGTTAGACTTTTTTCGATGGGTTCATATTTTTATAGTAGTATTGTACTTCACACTGAACTCAGTATGTCAGGATGGTCTCTCTTATTTATGAATAGAGCAGAAATTTTATTTCCTGTGTCTTACATATATCTATATATCTGTATATATATGTATGTGTGTATGTATCATTTTTTTTAATACGATGCTATTGGTCATATTTAGATATACTGCTTGAGGAGATAAGAACCCATTACTCTTGGTTCTTGTCACCTTGTTTTCCTAGAAATGGCCTTTTGCTACAGCTCTGATCTGGTTTGTATATATAGCTGTTAT
>JAWWLV010000088.1:95427885-95439289 GCA_035041135.1 Platyrinchus mystaceus | reverse complement strand
CAGGCTTGGACAATGGCAGTGAGGTCCTCAGGACGTAGGTTTGTTTAGAGTGACCTTCTCTTAGATGGATGGCTTTAAGGGTTAACGAGCTCCATCTACCCGGGGGATTGTCCCTGACGGGTTCGGGAATCGAACCCAATTCGTGGCGGTGAGAGCGCCGCATCTTAACCACTAGACCACCAGGGGTCCCCAACAAATTCCCTACAAATTCCTAACAAATTCTTGTTATAGGAATCTCAACCAGTTAGTTTAATTTTCATAAGAGCCCGCTGCCCACAGACCCTTCTGATTCCCGAGCACTCTAAAAATCAAGACAGAAGGTGAGGGAAACACAGATTATTAACCACAGCTCTCTAGAATGGTCCTTTCAGAAGCTGCATTACTGAGCATAACTTCTATTGAAAGTTCCTCTGAAACCTCAAAGCTGTGACTACCAGTCACAGTTTGTTAGTGCAAAACTAAGAACAGTTTTTATTTTTCTCTTTTCCGGTTAGTGACAACATTTTTTTCTTATGAACGTGGGGTATTCAGAGGGTGACTTTGTGATTTATAAAAGGACAAGCTTTCTCAAAACTTCTAAATTCGAGGCCACCCATCCATCGCTTAACTGCTTCCCTCCAAAGATAGTCCTGACTACAGATTGGATGGTAGAGGGAGGCTCTTTTTGTACCAGTATAGGCAAATATATATTTAAACAAAAAAGATCTGTTAAATAGGTAAGTTTTAAAAGATATTTTGGACAGTAGAGAAAAGGTAAGAGGGTCTAAGTACACTCTTAAGTAAAGAACTCAGATTCTAGAATAGGCAGTGCATCATTTTTTTTTTTTTTAATTGTTTGGAAATTATGTTCAGAGAGAAAGAGATCATATTCTCCAAGGGTTTCTGGAGCCCTTGAAAGAATAACCTTTTTCCAATGTCTGTAAGAAGGGCACTTTATAAACCTGTGCAAAGCATTTTCCTTGCTCAAATCTCTTGTAAAAAGTCTAAGATGCACTGATGACTAAAAAAAAAATTGCCAATGGGTCGAACTCCCATCTACTATGATTTGTGCATGTTATATTGGCCACTGTTGTTCCATAATCTGTCCATATTGATCTGCTGTGTCTTATCTTATAGGCAGATGTTGGTTTCTGTGGGACAGAAATTAAGCTTTTATACTATGTTTGTGTGGGATGTCCCAGGAAGAAGGGCAGAAGCGACTACAGTAGTGTGAATTATAGAAATCCTGTTGCCTGTTTTCTGTAGTCCTGACAAATGAAACACATCAGAAATGATTTTAGCATGAGAGATTCATCCACTTAAATTGCATATGATCTTCAGCATTTATCTTGTCTGCGTCTACTGGAATTTGTTGCATTTGAGCCAGGCAGTTCATTACCAAGGCCCTGAGCAGCTCAGTTTAATGCTGAGTTTCAGTTGAAAGTGAGACCAGGAAACCTAAAGAGGACCCTTCCACCCAAAGTTATGTAACAGTTTACATTTGCCTTTTATTATTTAAAATGATTTTTCATTTTTGTTCCAAAAATTTTAGTTAGAGAGTTGTTGTATTTTCTTTTTCTAGACAAAGATGCTGTGCTGGTGGTTGGAAGGGTCGCTTCACTATTTTGTCTCTTTTCTGCTGAAAGGAGAGGCACAGTGCTCTAATCTTATGGTTTCAAAGACGTGAGGCTCCCTTTATGGCAGATCTTCAGATTCTTTCATGGCTGACTCAGCCCTTCACTCTTTTTAGAAACGTAAACTGCAGTTTCTGTGTATAAATTTTTCAGCTGGCACATTAAAAACCCAATGCCTTTACTGTTTGGACATTAAGCCTTTTTTCATTCCATCCTACTACTGCATGGTTTTCTATACACAGAAAGTTAAGTCAGAGTTAAGTGTCAGCACTCGTCCAATAACATATACAGGAAAAAGACCCTACTCATGAATGGATAAATTTGGCAGCATACTTCAGTAAGTGGGATAAATAAAAAAAGCTAGTATATTACTGAAAGCTTTAGAAGAAAGGCAAGAAGCAACAGTGAATGACCTTAAAAAAATCAATTTTTTAACAACCACTTATCAGAAAAAATGTCAGAAAAGATTATAATAAAGAACTTTGATTCTTTTACATAGGATTTTTTAGACTCCTTAAGTCCAAGCTTGTTCTGCCTGTCAGGAGTACAACTAATGAAGGGCTTTCTGAGGACTTTTGCTGTGATCCTCTGATTTAAAAAAGAAGTGTGAAAAAGGAATATTCTGGTTGCTCCAATAGTGATCTTCAGATATTCCTATAGTGCCTTGGCTCAGTCTGCTTTGCAGCTGCTGCACAAATTTGACTTGGCATGATAGTAATGATTTGACCTTCATTTCAAGTTTACTTTGTGCTTGCAGGAGTAGTGGGTAGTGATGAGGAATATGATTTTTCTGCTAGTGGCAAACGGGTTGCTCAGTAGTCAGAGTGCTATTTACAAGGGAGAAGTCTTGTCTAACCATCAGTAAACTTTGCTCAGAACATTTACAGCATTTATGGGCTGTCATTCTTGCTCCCTCCTCCTTTTATTTTCAGCAAGACTTTTAAGTGTCCTGAAATGCAACTAGGTCAAAAAATGTTCATAGTTTGTGCCAGAAAACAGCAAATCTAACATCAGTTGGTTAGGGCATGGTGCTAATAATGCCAAGGTCATGGGTTCAATGCCCATATGGGCCATTCACTTGAGAGTTGGACTCAATAATCTTTGTGGGTCCCTTCCAACTCTGAATATTCTGTGAATATCTTTGAATATCCAACATTCTCTTTGTGAAAACTAAGGATAGTTTTATGCAGATAAAATAAGACTGTCTATATTGCGGAATATAAAAGCACATAGTCATGTCATGGCAGCATAATTATCCTTTAGAAGGATGTGTATATTCCACCGTATCCCTTAGGATTAGCTGCTGTGAAAGGAGAAATTAAAAATAAAAGAAAACAGAATAAACAGAGTGGTGTTTTAAAATGGCCTGGCAAATTCTAATTCTCAAAACTGTAAAAAGATCTCGCAAAGTGAGAAAATGTTACCCTGTGTTTTCTGCACACTAGCAGGAAAGGCACAGGAAGTATCTCAGCTGAGTTACTATAAAAGATTCTGGGGCTGACATTTTTCATTGTTTTGTAGAATTTAATAAAAAAAAAAAATCTTCCTAGTGTCTGATACATACAGCTTGCTCTGGTAGCAGCAGCATGAATGCAACTGATTGCTGTGAGGAGCACTTCTGTTCTAGCAGAACTCTCTCTCTCAGCCTGTGTCTTATCAATATGTGGAATTCCCACATGAAGATGATTTCCAGTTTTAGTTTCTTCAAGGTGCAGAATTTAGTGATGAAATACTTAATTCTTCTTTGTGTTTTAAAATATGTTTACACACCCATCGCTATATTTATAGCTGTATCCATATCTATATTAACTATACCAGCATATATCTGTATATATATATATACACACAGTACATATATCTGTACGTATATATATAAATACATTTATATATATTGGTACAGTGCACACACACATATATAGATAAAAGCTTTAGAGGTTAGTATTTTTTGTCTGTTTTTTTTATTCTATTGTAGAGATCTATCTTGTTTTGAAAATTCTTCGATAGTACTGCTCTGCTTTGAAAATAACAGTATGTGACCACGCCGTAGAGCTTGCAGAAAATGAACTCTGAAATACAAAGTAAGGAGAGGTGGATGGAATTTTAATCTGCTCTGTGAGAATATAAAAATGTTTCAGATGAGAAAAATAATTTGATTTTCTTGTGCTGATGACTGTTTTTCAAACAAAGGTTTTTAATGATTTCTCTTTCCTTTATATAAACTCAGTTGCTGGTTAAAATTTACAGTTCCTCTACTGTAATATATACCTCAGTCCTTTGCTGGATCTGGAGCACTATTGAAGTACTAGTGAAGGTACTCAGGATAACTTTCTTTGATCTCCAATCTTCTGCCCTAGAGCTTCTCACTCAGCCTTTCTGGAAGCTGGCTTCAAATGGCTTTCTTATTTTGAAGTTGTCTGTGATTATTCTTTATTTTGATCTCTCTTTTATAGAGGTTTTGTGTTTATATTTCCATTTTTTCTGAGTGACACAGTGAAAAAGACATAACTGCTAGAGTTTATATAACTGAAAATAATATCTTGTCGGCACTGG
Organism: Platyrinchus mystaceus; assembly: GCA_035041135.1. Classification (NCBI taxonomy): domain Eukaryota; kingdom Metazoa; phylum Chordata; class Aves; order Passeriformes; family Tyrannidae; genus Platyrinchus; species Platyrinchus mystaceus. Next base: position 95,435,126 of record JAWWLV010000088.1, on the reverse strand, counting down.
GGAATATCTAATGCAGATAGTACAGTATATAACTGCAGATGAGCTGTGTAACTATTTTATTAGTGTATAAGGAAAGGCTTAGTTCAGATGGATCTCATTTCGTTATCTTTGGCTCATCTTTTTCAAGGAGGGATCATGAATCTGAGAAAAAATGTGATACATGAAGGAAAATGCCTGTTTCTCATCTTAGCAACTTTGAAGTTATCTAACTTCTGTATGAGACATCATGTATCCACCCATGTTATGATGGCTTCCAGTAAGTCCCTGTCATGCAGTGGGTGAGTTCATTTACAGTACAGTCCTGTCCTAGCTGTGGCCTCCCCATGAGCATGCTGTAGTTGCTGGGATTACAATCCAAGAAACTAGGCTGTCCATCTCCTTAGAAATGGACAACTGGTGGTTCCTGGTTCATATCCTTTTCCTTTCCCACTTGAATGCTTCCCCACTGTGGTCTGCCACTGCCTTTGATGCTCCTAAGGCTGGTTCCCAGCTCCAACCGTGCCAGCCCTGCAGGTGGTACTGCTCCCCCATGGAGAGGGACATCTGTCAGTGGCTTCACCCTGGGACCACAAAGGCTCCTTTCGCCAGGCTTAACATTTTGCAGTGAACCTTTTACTTTGTGTTCCAGTGGAAGTCCATAGTGAGTGAGAAAGGAAATTCTCTGAGGAGTGAGGTACAGATGCTAGGGCAAGGGAGCATGTGGTGAAGGCCAAGTTGTGGCTTGAACCTGAAATGTATCAACATTCTTGGCAGTGCCACCTTGGTAGATTTTTCTCTTCATCTTGACAAAAAATTATCTGCAATATTGATAAGTGATTTCTATTAATTTGTTAGCAAATTTGTATGTTTGAGAGAACTTGTGCCCCTCATCCCACCAAATGAAAAGAAAAACATGTCCTGAAACCGAGCCAACCCCCCACCTCCTCCCTCCCCCAGAAAGGTCCACAGATGTAAGCAACACATGTATAAAGAGGGAAAAAAAGACCACTCCACCTTCTGTGGCATATTTTTTGACAAGTATGTTTTTTGAGTTTGCTGTTTCCAAAAAATGTTGTGGTGTTGTACTGCATGGTTTGAATTGCAAGGCCAAATAAAATGCGGGGGAAGTCCTGTAGTTTCTCAGGAGGTTTTCTAGATGAACTGTCTCCTCAAATAAGCATGTATGTACCACATATCATGGTGTAGATCCAGGACAAGGCATTCTAGACCTTAAAAGGTCTCCCTCTCCACCTGTAGTGCTTCCAAGTACCAAAAACTCCCTTAGCTTTCCCTTAACATTTGCACCTTTACCTGCCTGTCAACAGTTTTCTGCTAAAAGAGTGCAAAAGGGTGGCTGTGACCTGTGGTCTTTCTGGAAATTTTGCTGTACTGTTGAACACTACAAAAAAGTCCATATAATCCACAGCAAATCATTATATCAGGCAATGGGTTTACCTCTGAGGAAAAAAAAACAAAGGCAACATCTGAAATCTATCATAAATATAGATATTATGTCATATACATACATCAAACATTGTCTCATGCACAGAAGACATCTGCTAAACACATTGGAAAACTGGCTCTGAGACCCTAGTAGCCAAAGCTGAGACATACGTGCCTATGCTTAGTAACTGAACATATCTATGATGTTCATTTCAAATACAAAACATTAACAAAAAAATGGTCTTGAATGTTTCTCATACCAAGATTTTGCAATGGCATATTTAACCTGTGAAAAAATTCAAAATAAAGTACAACATTTAAAGACCATCTGCTGTAAAATTCCATAGGATGCAAAATAAAAGAAGTTTTATTTTTTCCTTCTCACTGCTAAACAAATTGTATTCATATCTGTTTTGTGATCAGTGAAATGAAAGTTTGTGTTTTTTAAACAACTTAGGGATGGTAGCAACTTGATATGAACTTGTTGTTTCTTTTTAATGATTTGGTGAATTCCAGTATATGAGCTTTGTAAATTATTCTAATGAATATCTATTTTTTCTATGGAACGGCAGAGAGTTTACTTAATTGAATTGAGAAATTTTAGCTTGTTGCTATGAAATAAAATATAATGAATAGAGAGCTAGTTGTCTGCAGTGAGTAAACAATAGAAGTATATTTCTGTATTACATAATGGTTTCCCCTCTTAAAAAGAATAAAATTTTAAAGATGGAAAATACCCAGAAAATAGGACTCTTTTTTTCCTCATAAACATAAGCATAAGCATCTAGGTCTTTTAGGATGCAATTAGACTATACAGATCACTTGACCCGCGATATTTTTTGCAGCGACAGTTTTTTCTTAGAATCAGAAGGTGAAAGAGCTGACTTTAATGAGTTTGTATTTGTAGAAGTCTGCACACACACGAAAAATCTCCAACTGTCACAACAGCCAGTAATTGGCAGAGAGATGCTTTGATAAAAATGGGAAGACATCCCTGCTGGTTCAAGACAGGTGGACATCAACTTGAATCCAATTTACATCTTAAAATGCGCAATGGAAAAGATTTGCATTACATTGCCTAGATGAAAGGGAACTCAGTCTGAGCTTCTCATTTACTTTCCCCTCTTTATTTTTTTTTTCTTGCCCAAACACTCAAACTCTCTGTAGCAAAGTTTTAATGAAGATAGCTTGTTCAGCTCCTGTTTGAGGCAGCTATTTACTCGACTGAGACTCAAATCTGAACTCATGCTGGGCTAAAAAAGAAAGCCCAAACTGATAATTGGACAAACCTGAAATTGTATAGTCTGCTTTAACCTCAGCTTGAATCAAGTGAATCCATCTTCTGTATCAAGTTATTTGTTTGCCTGGTTGAGGTCCCTTGCAACTCTTACTGGGGCTTAACAAGAGAGTTGCAGTGAAATGTCCGCACTGAAAGGTACAAGAAATGGCTCCTGATGGGCATCTTTGAACTAAGTGAACCTAGCTGCATGTTTAAATGGTTGATCCATATTGAACTGGAAATTCAGATACAAACTTCTACTGCATCCTAAAGTTTTCTGATTAAGAATCCAACACTGTATTGAGTTTAAGGAAAGGAAAAGTAGGCTTATTCTTTTTTAAGAATGGATGCTGAAGAACGGATGGTAGGGAGTAGGTGGGTAGTCTGAATTTTTATTTCCCTGAAGTTCCTTCCCATGTGTTTGTGTCAGGACTGATGGATAATGAAAACTTGCTTACAGAAGCATAGGAATTTTTTTATGTGTATGTCTTCAGGTACACATTCTAATCCTGCAGTCAGCAGTGTGAAGTCTGTAAAAACTTCCAAATTTAGACGTGTACCTCACACTGACACTCCACTTTTGGTTAAATATTTGATTCTCTGTTGGCATTCCTTTTTTTAAATAACCTTTCCCTTACAGATGAGCCTCTCAGTCTCTTTGAAAAAACAAAGCAGTAAATCACCTATTTAAATACAGTCCATTGTTTATAAATGTAACTTTCCTTCCACGGAGTGCAGTCCTTCAGGAGCAGACTGCTCCCGAGTGGGTCCCCTGTGGGGTCACAGGTCCTGCCACAAACCTGTTCTAGTGTGGGCTCCTCTCTTCATGGGTCCACAGGTCCTGGTAGGAGCCTGCTCCAGCACAGGCTTCCCAAGGGGTCACAACCTCCTTTGGGCATCCTCTGGCTCTGGCCTGGGATCCTCCATGGGCAGGTTACAGATGGAACTCTGCTCCACTGCGGTCCTCCACGGGCAGCAGGAGGACAGCCTGTCTCACCATGCTCTACATCATGAGCTGTAGGGGAATCTCTGCTCTGGCACCTGGAGCACCTTCTCTCCCTCCTCCTTCACTGACCTTGGTGTCTGCAGGACAGCTCCTCTCACTTATTCCACTCCTCTTTTCTCTGGCTGTAGTTACGGCCACACAGGTTATTTTTTCCCATCTTAAATATATTATCCCAGAGGCAGTACCACCATCATTGATGGGCTCAGCCTTGGCCAGCAGCAGGTCCATTTTGGAGCTGGATGGCACTGATTCTCTTAACATGGGGAAACTTCTGGAAGCTTCTTAGAGAAGACACCTCTGTAGACCCTCCTTTACCAAAACTTTGTCATGTAAACCCAATACAATGACCTTGTAGTTGAAAGCTTCATTTGCACTTGTCATGTGTTCTTTCACTTTTTTTCCATAATTTTTCTGGTGAACCCAAGTGGTGAAACATTAAAGACTAGGAAAAGCATGACTATATGCCAAAATTCTATTGTGTTGTTGATGCTTTATATTTTGTTTAGTGCTTAGAATTTACCTGTGAGTGTTAGACTAGCAGACTGTACCTTTCTGTGTTGGATAGAGGCATCAACTACTAAGAAAAGAAGCGTTTTCTGATACCTTTGTGGTGTCTCTGCATAGTAATATACTGATGATTGCAGCATTCCCTGCTCTGGAATATAATCTCTGGTTTCTTTTGGAGTCTGAAATGGAAAAAGGAGGAAAAAAAAAAGAAGGCTTACTGCTGACATTTATGATGTTATAAGGTTACAGGCTACAACCTTGGGAGATTTTACACTAAATTTGATTTTTATTGTTTCACAAAATGGGATCTGTTTTCTGACAGTCAATAAAACTGCAGGTGATACTCCTCTTATAATAGATGTGAATGGACTATTACTGTTTGCTATAGCAGTTTAACTGTAGGGCAAGCTTATAAGAGTTTTTGTTAGAAAAAACACACAATCTTTTTTTAGCCACAGGACTATTTCTTTATTTTTATCAAGTTCCCTGGTAATATTGGTATATACCCACCTGAGCAGGTCTGAAATAAGCAGAAAGTTCTCTACTTCTGAAGTTCAGAAGAAACTGAAAACTGAAAATCAGTATTGATGGGCTAAAATGAAAGTGGTTGTAAAACAATATAAATAGGTAATCACAAGATTTAAAATAATTTATAAAAGAAAATATTCTGAGTATTATACAGTAACAACAATGTAGAAATCACCTTCATCTCTTTCTTTTAAGACTTGAGAACATTTTTTTATTTCTGAAAATCACTATGTGATATTTATGCATTTGAATCAGAGAATCACTGAGGTTAGAAGGGAGTTTTCGGTATGATCTAGTCTAATGTTCTGCTAAAAAGCAGGGTTAACTAGAGCTAGTTGCTGTGTCTGGTTGTATTTTGAATATCTCCAAGGATGGAGAGTCTACAATTTTTTTGACCAACCTGTGCCAGTGTTTCAAAATCTTCACGGGGAAAAAGTGTTTTCTTACCTTTAAATGGAATTTCCTCTTTTAATTTGTGTCCACTGACATTTCTGCTGTCACCACTAAGAAGAGTGTGACTTTCTCTTCTTCATTCCCTCCCATCATGTATATATATATTTTTTTTTAGTTTATTTATACACATGGATAAGGATGATGGATACTTTGTCATCTTTGTAGCCCTTTTCTGGACTGTCTCCAGTATGTCCATGTTCTTGGACTGGGGAGCCTAGTACTGGACCCAGCATTCCTGATGTGGTCTCATCAGTGCTGAGTAGAGAGGAAAGACTACCTTCCTTGATTTGCAGGAAATGCTTTTCTAATGATGGTAAGGGTATTTCTAGCCTTTGCTGAAAGGGTGCATTGTTTGCTCATGGTCAGCTCATGGTCAGGAAGGACCCATTATGAGTTCTCTGCAAAGCTTTTTGGCAGCTGATCCACTCCCAAACTGTCCTGGTACATGAAATTATTCCTACCCAAGTGCAGGATTTGGTGTTTCTTGAACTTCATGAATTTCCTGTCATCCCATTTCTCCACCTTGTTGAAGTCCCTCTGAATGGCAAGATGACTCTCTGGTGTATCAGCCACTCCTCCCAGTTTTGTATCATCTGTGCAGTTGCTGAGTCTGTCCCATCATCCAGGTCATTAATGAAGCATTTAAACAGGATTGGCTCAGTATCAATCCCTGGAGTATGACACTAGTAATAGTCCCCAGGTTGATTTTGTGCTTCTTATTCCAAAGCATTGAGACCAACAGCTCAGACAGTTTTCAATCTTTCTCATTGCCCAGTATCTAAACTCTACTTTCTGTAAGACTTGCTAGTCCTAATACAGACCCTCATGGTTTTTACTGAGGTTACACTCTGCCCCATTGTTTACATCATTAATTGAACAGGATTGGAGCCAGTATTGAACCCTGGTGTACATTGTTAGTTACTGCTCTCCAACCAGGATTTATGCCATGGATCACCAACCACTCTCTCTCTGGGCTTGTCCATTCCGTTGTTTTTCCACCTGTCCCATGATCTGCCCGTTCAACACATTCTTCATCAGCTTCTCTATGAGAATCTTATGGGTGACAGAGTCAAAAACCTTTCTGAAGCCAAAGTACTCAATATCCTCTGCTCTCTCCTTGTTTACTAAGCCAGTCATTTCATTATAGATGGTGATCAGTAGATCAAGCATGACTTCACATTGATGGGTTGATAAAGACCATTCCTGATGAGCTTCTTGTTATTCATGTGGCTTACATTATCACTTGTTTCATCACCTACCCAGGGACTGAGGCTCAAGGTTCTCTGGGTCTACTTTTTTTGTCCTTTTTGAAGATGAGTGTCATTTGTCTTCTTCCTGTCCACAGGCATCTTTCTCAGTCATCATGATTGTTCAAAGATCACCAGATGGTATTGGACTGTCAACTTTTCTATGTCCTGTGTCACTGGATCCCCTGCCCCATTCAGCAGCAAGCCTGATTTTTCCCTAGCCTTGGACAGGCTGATTCCTCCTTACTTGTTCCATTTACAAATTATAGAAGTATTGTGTTTGACATCCTTTCTATCTTTACGTGAACTATACTCTCACTTCAGACTCTTAACCAACTGCAATGCTCATGGCAGTTGTGAAGGATGGACAAAAAAATTCAGTGAAAATACAGGTAACATGTGTTAACATATTTTTAGTCTTTTCCATCTTTCAGTTACTGTTTTCAATCCTAAACTAAATGCTTCTAGAAAATGTCATATATGTGTAGCTGTACAATGTCAAAATATGTGCTCTGTTATTTTACAGGATGTTGACTTCAACAGTGAGTCTGTCAGGATGTCATGATTTTAAAGTAATAGAAAATCAGATGAGAAGTCTATCCTCTGAAGTCTTGGAAAATTTTCCTGTGCCTAGTTCTATAGAATAGTAGGACTTTAATGCATTAGTATACCAATGAAAAAATAATTCACTCCATTATTTTAGTTTAAGAGAGTTAAAATAAGTAAAGTGGCCAGTCTTCGCGAACGAAGATCTGGGAAAGGTGTTTTTACCTTTCAAGCCTGCACAATGGATTTTTTA
>JAWWLV010000088.1:95357450-95423622 GCA_035041135.1 Platyrinchus mystaceus | reverse complement strand
TGCTCTTCTCTGGACCTGCTCCAGCACCTCAATATCCTTCCTGAACTGAGGGGCCCAGAACTGGACACAGCACTCCACGTGTGGCCTCACCAGCGCTGAGTACAGGGGAAGGATCACCTCCCTGCTCCTGCTGGCCACACCGTTCCTGATCCAGGCCAGGATGCCATTGACCTTCTTGGCCACCTGGGTACTCTGCTGGCTTGTATTGAGCCACCATCAGCCAACACTCTCAAGTCCCTTTCTGCCAAACAGCTCTTGAGCCACTCCTCCTCAAGCCTGTAGGACTGCATGGCGTTGCTGTGACCCAAGTCCAGGACCAGGCACTTTGCTCTTTTGAACCTCATGCAGTTGTTCTTAGTCCATTGACTGAGTCTGTCCAGTTTTTCTGGGATACAAAGCAGTTGGGATTAAAAGCATTTCCTCAAATAGTGGGCCTTTCCAGGTTCAGTAAGACTTTAAAATGGCATAAAATGTCAGTGAGGAAATGCTGACTGAAATTTCAAAATTCTAGGTAGCTTATTGGCTTTTTTCTTCCTCCTTAGCTAAACTTGTTGTGCAACTATTATTGCAAAATCATGTGCTTGCAAATCTTGCAGCCCTGTTCTGCTAGCCACAACACAGAAAACTTGCAGAAATGCTGTGGGTTTTGGGTTATGCTGTGAACCTTGGCATTCACACTAGCATTCCCACAGCCTGCTGGGAATGACTTCTCTGCACCCAGGGGGATTTCCAACTTCTGCAGCCTTGTCTGAAATAAAATATGTAGTAGAGATTTAAAATTATTAGAAAATAAAACAGTTATTTTTTGGGAGGTAGGCTTAAGCAGAGCTTTTCACAATATGCCTAAGGTTATGGCATAGTTCTAAAGCCTGGCTATGATCCAGCTTTATATTTGTTGTGCTAAAATATTTATTGTTTATTCTGAGGCCTATGGCAATGGTTGTTTTGAAGATCCAGAAACCAAATGTTTTAGAAATTTAGATAAAACTCTGTTAACTTCTATGTACAAGAGTAATTTAAGCAGCAAAATTAAGGGGCAGGAGTTTGTACACAAGCATAAGAACGTGTACAAGTATAATTTAGATGAAAGAAAATATTCATATGGATTAATAAGAACAATCAAAATGACAATGCACTGATGCATTAAGGTTATGTTCTTGAAAAGTAGGTAATCAGTATCCTTGTAAGACCTTCTAAACTGCATTTTAAGATACCTACAGTCACTATTTGAGAACATATGACCACATGTGATACATTATTATGAATGATGTAAGTACAATCCTAACTGCTAGAAAGAAATGTCAGTAGCTTATGTAAAGTATCTAACCAATGCACATATTTTTAAACTTGGAATGAAAGGTAAAAAGGTTTCTCAAATGAGAATATCTGTATCTTAGAAGAGAACTTAGGTATAACAGTCCACTTGATTCTGTTCATTCTGGGGTGGTGAGCACTACAGCTACCTCAGCTATCTTGTAACACTTGTTTAATCTTAGGAATACACACTTTTTATGGTGCCAATGTATAGCATTTCCTGTAAGAACTTTAGACAGTAATATGAAAATCATGGTTTTGTTAAATTAATTTTTTATGGTAAAGCAATTAAAGACCACACAGTTACATATCTTAGTGTCAGAGAAAGCAGATTAAAGGAGACCCCTTAAACGAACAAAATAAAGGTAACTATGCATTGTGCAGTAAAAGATTAGACATGTCTCACACATCAGGCCCATAAAAATTTCAGTAGTTTAGAATAGGCATTGCTAATAATTTGTTGAATAGATCTCTCCAAAATGTTAATTAGTCATTACTGTTAAAAGTTGTTAGTGGAAAATCCCTTGCTCATTGGATTGTTAACTTCAACAGTCTGATGATGTAGAAATTTCATATTTCCTTCAGTTATCCACATGTTCTGGGCTACAAAGGATTGAATTTTGCGTATATTAATGAATGAGATGGAAGCAAGACGGAAACTGCCATTTGTACTTCAATGTTTTGTTTATAAAGCAAAGGAAAAGGCACTCAGTTTACACAATCTGAGAATGAAGCAAAAATCTTTCAAAATTATTTGGCAAAGAATTACTGTTTTTAAGAAGAAAAATGTGGATATAAGATTAGGAAATATCTTTTTTTCCTCAACCTGAAAATAATGCATATATTCATATTTCTTTAGTAATACATCCAGAAAGATGCAACCTTTTTAAAAAAAGTGCTGTGCACTTTGGAGTTATGTTTTGGTAGTGCTTGAGTAGTGGTGCCAACCTCAGACCACATATAAGTTGGACCAGATAGAAGTGAAAAGCAATGTTCCTTCCACCTGTTCTGCAGGACAGATTGTGTGTTGCTGGGTTTCAGGTGTATTCTCTTTCTTCATGGTGTCACCTCTTTCGTACAAGAGTGGTCTGAGTTCTCAGCAAATTATTTTGCATTGTAGGTCCTTTATGTTATCTAAGGAAGGTGACCTATTTTTCAGCATTTTAGACTGCATTTTCTTCTCTCACTTCATTGTGAATGCTTTTCACTGTACATCAATAATGATTTCAGTTCTCTGTGAGAGGTTTAAAACTTCAGGCTAGTGCTAAATGTGAGTATTTTTGTTTGCCTTATCACAGTTTTTCCTCACGGAGGCAAGTTGCTACAATGTCTGAGAAGGAAAGTAATCCATAAAAAGTATCTGGTATTCTGTCAGTGGAGTGAAAATAATGCAATATAAAATGAATAACCAAAATTAGCAGGAAATGGATGAATCGTGGAGAAAACCTGTGATTAAAAAACATAATGAATTTATACTTGGAAAAATTAGCTTATTAATATAAATACTGTTTCAAATACCAAAGCCAAACAAACACCAAGAACCATAGCAAATATTTGACTTACATACATCATGACTTTGTTGAAAATAACAAACACACGCTTCAGAATTAGGAGAATAATGAGTGTTGAAGGAATGGTGAGAAATAACTCGTGGGATTACGCTTAATGACCATTAAAATTTGCTCCCTGTGATCAGCTGGTTGAAACTAGCTCATCTGGGCGTGTCATAGTCATTGCTTTGATTGCAGATGAAGGGCTGACATTTGACTTCAGTGGTTAAAATACAGTCAACATAGCAGCATCACATTCTGAAATTTCTGATGAAAGGTATTATGACAAATCCCATTAACTGTAGTCTTAAAATGACTTAAAGCACCATTTCATCTGAACTATTATACACTGCTATGAGCATGACAAGTAGTGACCCACCTTTGCAAGCATCTGTGATTGCTTTTTTTGTAACCCTGTTCTGTACAACTGTGCTCACTTGTGATTTTCTACTTCCTGAAGGTTGTTCAGAAGAATGTCTGAATCATCAGCGTGAATGTCCAAATTGGCAGCAAATGAGATGTAATTTAAATAGAAGTGATGATATGGAACACTACGCTTCGAAAGAAGTCACAGTCATGAGCAACTTGAACATCATGCCTAAAATACCTAAGCAAGCTGTGAAGGAAAAAAAGGTGTTATATTATTTTCTCCCCAGGTTGCTTCTGAAGATGCTGGAAAGAGCTGCTCTTATAACAGGAAGGGAGAATATTTATCTTCTGGAAATAGAGAGTATTCAGTGAAAGCATTTCATCACTGTGTTGACCTGAAATTGATTTGAAGATAAAACAACATTTGAATGAATCACACCACTACCCGATCCAGAATTCAAAGCAAGATACTTCCCTTAACTAGAATAATGAAAGCACTTTTTACCTATTATCATGAGAAAAAGCTTATCAAAACAGTTGACAGAACTAAGAGTTCTGTTTTATGAATGTGTACAGAGGCTGTGATCCAGTGGAGAAGTATGCTGCAATGTGCCAAAAGTACAGATGGTTCACTATCAGCAATAACATTTCTGCAACTTCTGATTGACACATCTTTAAAACGTAACGGCAAGTAGTTTCATAAGTTTTTGCTATGTAGAAAAAATTTTGAGCCAAATAATCTAGTCTATTAAAATTTTTTATTTCCCCTTACACATTCGTAGTAATTTCTAAGAATATAGTACAGCACCCATCTGGATCTCCTATGTGGAAACCCACTGGACTATATTATACTTATGGGGACCTTAGAAATCATGTTGACTTCAGAATTTGAACAATAATGTTTCAAGAAAATGTAATTTTCACAGCTGAGAAAAATGAAAACAGAAAGCAAATGGTATTATTTGCTGTATTTCTGTTTGGAAAGTCACAGATGATCTCTGGGAATTTTTCCAGTATATCTATATGACAGCAAGTATCAACTGAAATAGGCCAGAAATGTAACTCTTTTACACAATTAGGCTGGTAAGAAACAGTAGGAAAAAGAGTATTTTAATAGAAAACAATTAGATGCCTTGAGATGAGTGATTTTGAATTGATGATAATTCTTTTTCTTTCTCATACCATAATTCTCTTTTATCTGTTGTCCTTTTTTTTTTTTTTTTTCCCTGGTAGACAAACAATCCCTTTGAACAAAGCTTTCTGAACTGCCATTCCAAGTATGAAGGGGTGGAGAAGAAAGCCCTTGAGCCACGACTGTGTGGAAACAGACTCACCAAACTCCGTGAAGGAGTGGAATCCTGCTGGGATCATCACTGGATTCAAATGTAACTGCAACTAGCAAGGCATAATCTGTTATGTTTATTTTACATTATCCCTCCTGTTTGCATAGGTTAAATATGTCTAAAGACACTGTACTCTTGACATGTCCATGACAAAGTGATAACAGATTAGACTTATTTATGGGAAGCCGCCCAAGCCTGAAGGTATCTCATCTGCCCCTTCCCCTCCACACGCTATACATTCTCAGGCTACATTATTTTGTTACTTTTAGACTCTTTTACATTTAGACAAATCATCACTTTGGATAGATTTATCTTAGCTTTTGGGAACAATGAGAAAAAACAGAAGTGGCAGATGACACATTTTCCTCCTGACTGCTTAGTGGCATGGCAGAGATTTCTGTGATAATTTGACTACTCCAACCATGCTCTCCATGCTCAACACTATTAGAACAATAATTTTCTCTTATTTCTAGGGTTGCCTGGGCCAGTCTATTCACATTTCTGTGTTTAGAAAGTCTTTATTTTACTAATGGTAGAAATATTTGTTTTTGCCAACAATCTAACACGGAGCATAAAGTTGTATACTTCAGCCCAGAGAAATGACAGTTACATCAAACAACATATTTATTCTGTACAGACTTCTAATACACAGATGTGAAAAAAGGCCACCATCAAACCCCTCCATTTTTATGTATCTTAACTCTTTTATGTCATATATGAAATACAATATATGGTATATCTGCTCAGAAAAGACAGTATTTAGAAAAGGAACAGGATTCCATCACATTATTTAGACCTCTGGAATTCACCGTGTGTCTGTGCTACTGTGCTGCTGCAGAATATAATCAGATTTGATTTGGAAATTTTGATTATATTTTCTCTTCAAGTATGCTGAATTTTTCGGATTTCCCACCTCCCTTGTATTGCCTTCCTGAGGTCCTTCCACAAGAAGGATGAAATGTGTCCTGAGTATGGTCTCTCCTTCCCAGTCAGGCAGTCTGCAGATGCCTTCTAAGTAGAGTCTTAGCAGGATTTGGTTTAAATGGACATACTAGTTTGAAATAAATATGTCTCAAGTATTTATTAATTTTTAGGTTGTGGGACTGTCTTATTAATTTGAGTAATTATCTGGAGCTTTGACTGAATCTGTTTCCTCTGTTGCACAGCAAAGGAAGGCCAAAGTAAAGATTCTGAGGAGTCACACAACCCAAGTAATGCCCTGACCATCTGTGTGGCTGCAGCCTCCACACAATTTCCCTTTGCCTGTGCCTTTCTGAAAGTAGTCTTGCCTACCCTGTTGATTCAAATCAGAGCATGAAGCTTTTTCCTGTTAACTTTCTCCTATCAAAACAAGTCCCACAAATTATTTCTTTGTAAAAATCCTTTTTTGCTATAATAAACAAGAGCATTGAAAATGTTTCTGTTATTTACTGTGGATGTTAATCAGATTTATCAAGAAGAGTGATTATTAGGACATAACAAAGCAATATTTTGGCAGCTTTTGTATAATTTGCCAGTTTGTATTATGTACTAATATGTCGTTAAATAAAATACAAAACTGGCACTAATAAGCATTAAGTTTTATGGTTCTGGTGCTTTCTTCTTGTATTAGTGCTTCTTTAAGGATGGGAGTAACAGAGATTTGACACTTTTATAGGCTAGTGGATGATGTTTGTTACCAGAGGTGTTTTACCAACCCTGGTACACAGGAATCTGAGCTCTCTTATTTATCTGTGTTCCTTAGAATATATCTGCTTTCTAAGAGTAAAATTGCCGACTCTTGTTAATCATCACTGTCACTGTCATTTTTTCTTCTCTCTGTCAGTAATTATCAAGAAATGCAGAGTACGTAAGAGCAGCGGACGATTTCTACCAATTCCAGAAGATCATCGCTAGAGGGCGCTGTCCACTGACAGTAACTCCTCGTTCCCGATTTTCAAAGCTGCTTGAGCTCACAACTCATTTGGAAACCTGCTCTGATTTCAGACTGGAGACTATTGGCTCTATTTACCCTATCTGTAGCAAGATGTATTGGATTAGAATAGGAGGAAGAGTGAAAAAGCCCAACTACTCAGTAATAGGAAAAATACATTCTATTATGGAAGTGACTACGGATATTAACAAAATTAAAAATCATCTAGTAGCATGCTGTCTTGCAAATATGTCTTAAAGACATACCACTTTTATTCTTAGGATAGCCTAATGTACCCCATCAACTTGCAGCCATATACTTCTGTAATGCTATTAAGCATCTAAAAGCTGTGATTTGCTGCTTGATTTTTCCACTGCTTTCCCCACTCCCCCCAAAATCTAAACTTCCTAATTGGTTTTAAAAACAAAATCTCTTGGAAGCTTCTGTGGACCTGATAAAATGTTTTGTAGTCTTACTGGCAGAGGTGGGAATACGTGCTTTTACCCACACCAATTTGCTCGCCTATTGCCAAGAAAAATGTGAGTTCAGAGGGCTCAGCATCAGACAGATTGCCTGGGGAGTGTAACAGCTCCATGTTTACTAGGAGAGGTTAACAGGCAGCACAGATCAGGAATAAAATATTACCAGATAAAGTAATTCACTATTTATCAACTTCAGCCCGCAGGATACCCTCTGAAATCAACCTTACTTATTTAGTTTGCCTTAACCTGTAGAATAAGTTCTCCAAATGCGTACTGAGCAGGAAGAAATGATGCTCGGTGTAACTGAATTGAGTGCCCAGAGTCATCTTGCAGCTACATGCTTTCAGTTAGGCAGGGTTGACTTTCTGGGGACTAATATATCTTCAATTTAAGTGAGTAATTAAAATAATGTAAAATAAGTATCTTAGCGTTCACTACAGTTCTTGATATGTAACACTTAGTAGGAACTGTTAAAAAAGGAATATGGATAAATGGAAGATGTATCCTCCAACATTAGTAGGATGCTATAATAATGAATTGCATCCTGGTGATTAAACAAAGCAAAATGTCTTTCAGATGCATGAAATGTTAAATGTAGAACATTTCTAGAAGTTAAATCACTAAGCAACAGACCGTCTTTGTGCTTGTGCTTCTTTCTACTGCTATTTATTCCTTAGTAAATGCAACTTTATTTTACCCCTGAAAGTAAAAAATGGCGTTCCTAGTAAACATTCTTAGTATCCGTATATGTCTATTTATTACTAATAGCCAGAAGAAAAAATTCTGAATGCTGAAAAATACTTTTATAATATTTATAAAGTATATTATTCTAATGTATGGAGTTGTGGTTTGTCTTTATATAGCATTTTTCCACTGTGACTTAAAAACCAGTGAGTTTATGTTCTCCTCCACTATTAGTTTTCTACTTTCACATGCACAGTCAAGGATATTTAGGTCTGTAGGCAAAGTTTTTCTAAAAGACCTCAGGTTTGTTATGTTGGTTTCGATGTATTACAAAGAATGTTTCATCTTAACAGATTTTACAGAATTACAGAAGTGTTTGAGAAGGGAAGAGAGCTCTGGAAGTTGTCTGGTCCAACCACATCGCTCAAGACGTGTCACCTAGAGCTGGTTGTCCAAGACCATGTCCAGATGGGTTTGGAATATCTCCGAGGTGGGAGTCTCCACAACTTCTCTAGACAACATAGGCCAGTGCTCTGCCACCCTCACAATGACGAAGTGTTCTCTGATGCTCCAAGGGAACCTTGTGTGTTTCAGTTCACCGAGCACCACTGAGAAGAGTCTCTCTGCCCTCTTTACACCCTCCCTTCAGCTATTTGTACACAGTGATCAGATCCCCCTCTGAAAAGATTCCTCTTCTTCAGACTGAACAGTTCCAGCTCTCTCAACCTTTCCTCATAGGAGAGGTGATTTAGCAGAGATGCTTCAAAAATACTGTGATTTCAATGTCTGCAGCTAATGCTTCCTGATCCAGGGGATGGTGACAAAAACTAGAAAAAGCACTTTCAAACAATAAGTAAAATTTGTATTATAAAAAAGAAATCTAGACAAAAAATGTAAGCTTGGTTCTGTAGAGTCTGGCTGAACTGGAAGAACATTCATTTATTATTTTATTCTTGATCCCCTGCTAGACCAAGGTAAATGCCATACAAGGTATTGACATTTCAATTTATATTAGATTATGAACTAGTTCAGAGAAAAGGTAGAAAACCCTCACACTGAACTGTGTCAGAATGCAGTCTCCAATTGAATCCTTTGTGTACGTATTTTGCAAATGTCTGCCAGCCTGAATTTTTAGTATAGTGTGAGTAAAGTCTAAAAACGAGATCATATGCAGCAATAAACTAAGAACTGCGACTAGCTACTTTTGAGATTTGACATGCAAAGCTGGCTTGAAGATGAAAGTTGTATTTGGTGACACATTAAATCTGTCACAGATAAATCAGTAAATATAATCACATGACTGTCAGTGAAATTGTAATTACAATTGAAATTGCAGAGAATGTTGCTGGATCCTACTGTGTATCCAGACACGTTTAACAGTTAACGCACTTATTTTGAGCATCACTATTATATTGCTGGTATTGTGTTTTTTGGGCACACCCTTCTGCCTGACAAAAAACTAAGGCTGGGAGGACTGTATGAAAACATACAATTTACCCAAACTGAATTGCTTTTCAGCACTGTCAGTGATATTAAAATTCATCTTGCTTCTAATAATTTTTAACTCGACAAGAGTTTACATACATGTATGTACTCTACACTACCCATTCCGTACTGTTTCTGAGAAGTGTGCACGTAATTGCTATTGTTACTCATTTCTCTGCTTCACTAAATTATATTAAGGATGAGGCTAATGAACAAACCAAAAAAATTAGAAAAATATTTTATAATTAAAACCTGTTAAAAAATTCTTGTTAGATGACAGATAGGTCCAAATTTCGTAGGACGTGACATTGAAATGCAGGTCCAAATTGCTACTGATCATGGTGTATTTATGCAGCTTTAAGTGAATAGGCATAGACTTAACTGAACACATTAATAAGCCAGAACCTTTGTGAATAAGACCTTTTTTTTTTTTTTCCTGTATAGGCAGGGAGAAGAGACTTTTTTTCACAATATATGAGTGCAGGTGCAGTCCACATCAGCATACTCAGCACATTTGGGCTGTGCAGTTGGCTAGTAGAGTTGTTCCTCTCTCCTTGGGGATATATAACTATAAAGCAAAATGTCAGCTTTTGTTTTAAACAAGAATATCTAATCCTTCTCTTTGTGAAAAATAATCTTTAACCAGTAAAATGTTGTAAGCCTGGTTACTAAGGTTGAGCCTCTTGCTCTAATGTGTCATTCTCTGAAGTTCAAGGCTTAGTCATTCTCTCTGAGACTCTTCAGAGCTCTTTTTGGGACACTGTCAAACTTCCACAGCATCTATTGTTGTTGGAAAGGAGCATCAATTAAATTTCCAGTTACAGGAACTTAACAGTATATGGCAATAAGCCTATGGAACTCTTTTTGTGTGTTAGCAGATTAATTTTTGATTGATTTTAAGCTTTACTGCAATCTATTAATGACTTGATATTCTCTTGGTATCTTATACTAGCAAATTTTTATGTCTTTATTTCTCCCACTGTAAAGTGAGTGTAAAATCCGGTCTTATATCCTGGATAGGATAATGAACAATCACTGTCACAGTAGCTCAAGTGAAGTCATTTTACTTTGCAGCTGGGACAGGCTAAAAAATCATGAGCCATACCTTTGGCTTTGATCTACTGTCCTTTAAAATATATCAAAATTTATTTCCAGTTCTATGGACAAAACAGATACAACTATTCAAGATTCATTGCAGGAAATTAAGCATTACAGTAGCACAGATAAAAGAAAATTCCTGACCTGAGCAGGTTGCTGTGTATAATGAAGGATGTGGAATATCTTAAAAAAATAATACTGACACTCATTCCAGAAGAGGGACACAGCCCTGTGAATAGCTTTGAACAATTGTATAGGCAAACGTGATGAAAGTGAAAAGTTTTCAGTGAGGTCAGACTGCATGTGACAAACGCGGTCTGTTTGTTGTGAAATAGGAAAGCTAGATAACATAGACACTGAGAGTTTTACCTTCAGCTTCCTACTTAAAAAGACATACATTTAATGTAATATAACAGATTTGTAAACAATATTTTGGAACAAAATTTTGCTGTGGTGTTATTGCTATGTGCACCTACAAAATTTGTGTCAGTGTTTCCATACACATCCAAAATTCAATGCAATTAATAACAGACATATCAATCACATTGGCACTCATCATATTCATACTTGAGTCTTTTCTTTTACACAGCCATTTTGATTGTTCTACCTATCTCTTTCTTCCCCTTCTGTCCTTTCAATAACACCATCTCTTAAAATGCTTTATTGTTTTCACTGGCCCTCTTGCCTTCCTTTCTTATTTTTGGTGTATTGTTTTGAGTCCTTCTAATGCTTTCTTTTCAGAATAGATCACACAGAGCTTTTAATTTAACACAGGGATCTACTCAGAAGCCTGATGAAATGCTGATGCTTAGGATATGGCACACAAATACTACCTATGTCCATTTAGCTCTGCAAGGCTGTACTTAAGAAATTCACTTTTGTGACTTCCTTTTGAGACATTCAAATGTGTGAAGGGTACAGTGGCCGCTAGGGACAAGGGCCACGCTAAGGTGACACAGAATAATACCCTCTATATTTTTTGACAAATCAAAAAGAAATTGGATAGGTCTGACTGTCCTTCATTCTCTTCTTTCCTTCAAGGGTCAAACTGAATTTTGAAGCCAGGAAATGGCATCTGATATTTGATTAACCACACAGGGTTACTGGATAGTCATCCTTTCTTAAAGCAAACAAAGCTAAGTTGTAGAAACCACTTCTGTAATGAATAAATGGCAAACATAAAATGACATTTCAGTTAATGTGGATCTTGAAGACTGTTTATCCTTACTGGTTGATCTTAGAAATGTGTAGCAATGCTAGACTGATTTTAATGGCATCTAAATTGCCATGCAATTTTTGAATTACAGAAATTAAGGTGATATCAACAAAGTACCTATGTGCACGACATATAGTTAATTGAGGTGTGATAAACAAGAAAACATTAGCAAGACAACACTTTTGATGGCAGAAGATGGATGATGGTATTGACAGCCATTTAAATAGCTGTAAAATGTGCCTATCAAACAGAATTGTTCCAGCCCTGGGACCATTTTACCTATAAAAGGGGGCAAGTAAATCACATGAGACAGATTCCATTGACTTTGCAGGAAAAGGAAAGACAAGCCTTTTTTATTGCTATTGATGTTTGCTCTTATTGACTAAGTGTTTGCCATGGACTCAAGTACCACCAGACACATAAATACAAGGAGAACCTTGTGTGTGTCCTTTATCTGACTGGGGGAAACAATTTGCAATTTACATCCAAGGGATCTGCAGTTTTCCTCCAACACACAGAACAGTTTGAAAAGACTGTGCTGAAAATTGGTTCAAATAATCCTCCTGTCCTACAAAGTCCTTACTGAGTTCAAAGAGAATGTTTTCCTTTATAGTGCAGAAGAAAACATTTGACACTCTATTGCTGTGATTTCACTGCCTGAATTATCTCTGAACTTTGCTAAGTCACAGCCTGGCTTAGTTTGCTAATGTTATATTTTGTGAAGATGCTAGGGCATAGGGTCACCTTAAAAAAGACTGATGCAGGAATTCCCTTCCTCTTATATTTTTGTGGGATAAACAGCTCTAATAAAAATTGTGCAACAAAAAAAAAAAAAAAGAAAAGAATTCAACCTGGATGATTAGGAGGAGGAATATTTCTGAATGATCAAGATACAAGTAAAAATCCATTAAAGTGATATAACCCTCAGCTGTCATATCCCTCTCTACAAATCACAGAGGAGCTCATGTTTCCAGAAGAGATAACAGCCTTTGGCTGTTACATTTAACCAAATCACTAATTTAGCTCTGGAGGTAGAAATCTGTAATTCGTTGCCAGGAGTTTCCTGTCCAGACCTCTCAGGAGGATCTTTACAGTGAGACCAATTGCAGTTTGACTAATATCAAACAGAGAACACAGCCTTTTGGCCAGGGCCACAGTTGAACTTCTGGGAATAGAAAGTATGTTCTTGAAATTAATAGACATCTTAATGAATCATTATTTTCCATAAGACTCAGTTTATTTCAAAAGAGCTTTACAAAAATAAATTCTTCTTATACTATCGGTAGTCAAGTAGTTATCATATATTTCATGCTGTACTGATAATATAGGAATTCACATATAATTTACATAAAAAGCTAAATTTTGGACTTTTTTGTGATTTATTGACTGTCAAAGCTTAAGCAGTTGGCAGAAATTAAAACTGAAAAGAGATTATAAGCTTATTTTCATCTGCTGATGAAATATTGCACATTTTATGATGGAATTAACTGAATCATTACAGGGCATAACATAAGCCTAAATGTGTTAGCACTGTTAAGCAGCCAATACATGTCTTTTGGGTAACTAAAAATAAGTGTAACATAACCCCAGCTACAACAGGGCAATAAATGTGAGTAGATAACTTTTCCTTTTTATTATTATTTTTTAATTTGCACTGTTGGTCTGACAGAGATGATACTATAACAAGAATAACTAGTCCAATCAGGTCCAGTTTTGTTAGGATCAGTAAAAAAAATGGTTTCCTGTGAGAAAAAGAACAGGCAGGTTTAGAGCTAGGTGAGTTATCTGGGCTAAAATGGTTTTCTCTTTGCAGGAACAGCTGGTAAGCATATCTTTGAGCTTGAAAAGGGAATGGGTAAATATCAGAGGGAAAGTGATTTTGTTGCTACAAGGATTACAAAGACAAACCTTGAAATATGGATCTGTATCTACTCATGCAAGGTGACACTCCATTGACTTGACTTGATACTTGCTTTACTGAGAATTGGTCCAATAGATTTTAATGTAGACAACATAACAGAAAAATTGCTTTCTGCACTGCTGGTGGTATAATGCTGTTGTTTTAAACAGACATGATGAATTGAAACACTTTCTCACTCTCTCCCTCCCTCTCTCTCTCTTCTACTTCAAATGTTTGACTGACAATGGTCTTTTCTATACTTAATCAGTTCATAGATGCAAGTTAAGTCCTATTCTTAAGTCACTTTTATTTTTGTCAGCCTGTTTGCTTGTGTAATGCTGGTAGGTGAGCTTTTCTAATCACAGCATTCTAATCTGAAGCAAATCTGTAAGAGGCATAAACCAGGGATGGCTCAAATCACCTTGTAGCTTGTGTTTGCTCCAAACAGAACAGTCTCGGAGGCATTTGTCATTATAACTAGAAAAGGCTTATGGTCCTAGGAGCAAAGGTCAGAGACCACATATACTTTTGTACTGCATGTAACCATCATTTACAATTGCACCGTGTGAAGTGGTAGTCAGATTTCGTTGGTTTTGTTTTATTTAACTTGTTCTCATTTAATAAAGCCTGTGTACCAATAAAACACTACAATGAAACTTTGATATTTCTCTTTTCACTGATGGGTTACTATGGTCTTCTAAAAAGGTGGAATGCTCAAAGGTTTGTGCTGTTCTGCCTTGGGGCAGAAAAAAAAGTGAAATAATAAAAATCCCAAATTGTTAGGCTGAGATTTTGTAATCTTGCAGGTATGTCAATATTTCACATTTAGCACACAGTTCTGAAAGAAATATCTGTTAAATGTTCATCTGATATAATCAAAGAGGAGTAGATACTTATTGAGCAAATGAGTTAGAGCGTCCTGGGCCTTGGGATTTCAGTGCTGCCATTCTGTGAGCTGTTTGGGCTAATGATGTTTGTGCAGGTAATTCTGGGCTTGACTCAGTATTAGCTGAAGACAGTAGGAGCCCTTCTGTCTTCTTCAGTGGCACTTCAAATATGTTCATAACTGAGACGAGGCCAAAGCCAGCTGGAGAGAAATAGTCTTCCCAGATATCTTCATTGCTCATATATATGTTTGTGTGTTTATGTATGTAGAAATATTAAAGGAAACAAATAAATCTGTCTTTATTGCTTGTATGGAACCAGTTGCCCGATCCCCAAAAGAATATACTTTATTCTTTCTTGCCCCTACTTGCTTTTATGGTGTATAAGATTTACACTAATCCTAGCAAGGGCAAGTCTAAACCCACTGAAACCAGCATCATAACAAGGAGGATTTGTGGCTCTTTATGTGTATACATACTTGACTATCCATAAAGGTGTTACTTGGACCACTTCATTCTCACACGTTAATTGAATATTTATATAGACATGATACTTCCTGAAAGTTATTTTCTTGACAACATAAGCGTTTTTCATTTCATTTCTATGAATCATCATAGAATGGAAGCAATCTTAAAGATCATCTAGTTCCAACCTCCTTGCCGTGGACAGGAACAGTTTCCACTAGAGCAGGTTGCTCACACTCGCTTCCAACCTGGCCTTGAATACTGCCAAATGATGGGAAGTTCACAACCTCTCTGGGCAACCTGTTCCACTTCCTTCTGTAAGGGTGACGAGACACCTTTAGAAGTCTTGTAACTGTACAGTACCTTCTGCTTGACAATTGAAAAACTTGACATGAATATTTGCATTTTAGACCTTAGCCAATACTTAAATTTTACAACCTTGTTTGTCACACCAACAGAGCCATGGACTGAAATTAGCATAGCTTTCAATGCTTCAGCTGGGCTTGTAATAGAGATTTACAAATACCATTTCAGCAAACAGTAGCTAGAACCCCACCAAGGTTTTTCTAAAAAAACCCAAAAACCTTAAATCCAACACTCTTCCCTCAGTAACTCAGAAGTTACATAGCAAGATGACTTAAAATCTCCCTGGAGAAGTGTGTTGAGAGAAAAATTTTATATTCTGGTAAAAGTGAATACAACTCAAACAAATATTCTGTAGGAGAAAACAAACTAATTAGGAATGTTGCAGTAGAAGAGACACAGTACCCGGCAGACCCCTGCTATTGAACTGCAGGATACTTTGCCACATAGATCATTTCCCTAATTGTGATGATTTATTTTTATTCAAGAGCAGTTAAACCTCAATGTTATGCTGCCTGCTCAGCACTGGCCTTGTCTGGAAACTGCTATAGTTTAGCCCCAGATATATTAAACAAGAAATTGTAAATAGTGGCATGAAGCTTTGGAAGAACTAATTGGAATGTAAAAGAAGTGTTAAAATTTAAAAGTGGAGACTGTAAACAGGAGCACAGGTAACCTTTGGAAAGAAAAAGTGTGAGAGAAAATAAATCCATGGGGTCAATTTGTTACCCCTTCATAAAATAATAATGAAACCCGGAAAATCGCATCCATTTAAAATATTTGGAAGCTATATACCCCCTGAATACCTCATTCTCCCTTTTTGTGACAGAAGGTAATTTTTTCTTGGGAAGAGCTCTCCTCCCTCCTCTTCCAAAAGCTATCCCAGAGCATAAATATAGAAAGACCTTCTGATAAATCCTACAAAGCTTCACAAGCTTTTTATCCACCTTGACTTTGCAAAGTCAGCTAGTCAGCTAGTTTTGCCTTCCATGGATTTTAGCTCAATTAGTGCATGTGGATTTGTTGATGGTCTATCAAATTTCTCATCACTACAACAGCTTCCAAATCAAAAACATTACACAGTGGACATCTGATAAAAATGTAGTTATAATGTAACCTGGAATTTCAGCTTGTGTGGAGTGAGAAGGGATGGCTAAATGTTTATTCATGAGATGGCACCAACACAGGTTGAGTAAAATGAAAGATCTCTGTTTGGGTGTTGTGGGCAACCATTACGAGTAAGGTATTGTAGGACTAATCAAACTGTACTTTGAATGTCACAGATTCTCAGGCTCTCTTGGGACTAGCTAATGGAACTGGAGGGTAATGCTGTGGCATTTGTGAGAGCCATCCTGTGCTGAAAAAAGAGGAGACTTCCAGGTGGGCAGGCTCCCACTGTGGCTGTCAGGTTCAGTCTTCTGCTGGGGGAAGGCCCCTCCATCTGGGGGTCACTTTTGGAGTCTTTGATGGCTTATGACCTCTTCTTACCTGCCTCTCATGCGAATGTCTTATTTGTGTGGAGCGATTTCGCCATTGCACACCCAAACCCCTTCTCCTCCACCTGACAATCTAGGGCTGACTCTTACCTGAGTTTGGCTCTTCATGGATACATTCCTCTTCCCTGAGCCTTGTTTACTCCTCCTTAGACCCGAGATAATTGGACAATAGTCTCATCTCAAGTTGCCATCATAGTCCAAATTCCAGTAAGGAGGCATATTCGCAGGGTGATGTGGGGGTGGGATATGTTTGTGCATGTGTGTGTGTGTGTGTGTGCGCGCACCCTTCAGTGGTCGCAGACAGGCAGTTACTTCTTCACAGTTTGACAAAAAGTCTTTCTGTGGTTTTGACAATGTTTAAGATGTTAACAACATTTCGGTCTCTTACAGGTGGCTGCAGAAAAAAACCCAGTCATCTGTCCTCTTTGCTGCCTTATTAGTAGGTAGCTTGGATTTGAGGACAGATGAGTTTGTGACGTGGAAAAGTGAACTTGAGATTGTGATGCTATAATATTGCCAACAAAGCTATAGCTTTCTATTGTATCAGGACTGTTGTAATGAGATATAACTGTTAGGCATAAACCATGATCTTTTACATATGAGGGCTGATTCAGAATTATCCTGTGAATGTCAGAAATATAATAAAATACAAATATTTTACTAGAAATATCGGAAACTACAGAAATGAGCAGTTCTTAGTTTAACATTGATTAACACAGAAATCAGCCTCAGTAATACTGAAGCAGGAAATAATCCTGGGACACAGATACGGAAGACCCAGATCTGCTTAAATATGACAGTAAAGTTGGGAATAGTCACATAGAAGAGAAAATAAAGATAGTAAATATCAAAAGAAAAAATGCTAACCTATACAATAGGAACCAGAAGCAGTGGTAAGAGGAAGAGCAGCACACACACAAAAGTGACTGTAATGCTAGTAAGCGTGTGTTTGAGAGACTGAAAATGCTACACAAAAATAAAGAGAAAAGAATTAAAAAGACCAATATTAATGAATCAAGGGGAAAACCATACATAGTCTGTGGTCAAAATGAAGCTTAGAAAATTTTTAAACATCTCATAAGAAGAGGGCTGTTGAGACTAGGCAATGGAACAGAGAAGCAAAGGTGAAAACTGATGTTAAGGTATCCCAGGAGATTAGTAGTGCAATTAGATATTTTTTAATTATGTAAGATACAAGAAATGTGAGACAACAAATATTTAATAAATGGCCAGCATTATTTATTCATAGAGGACAGAACCAACGGAAGAGGAGAAAATATTAATTAATTTTTCACTTCAGGATTCCCAGTAGAGTAAGTAGAACAGATGCTGAAGGCAAACAAATCTCTTACAATGCAATTGGACTTTACCATGGACAATTATAGTCATAGAAGAGGACTAATATAAAAACCTTGGTGGAAGTCATACAAACTCAGAGTTCAGATCTTAAAGCAATCTGAAATTCTAATTTTTCCTGAAAAATAAGAGTTATTTTATCAGTATTTATATTTTAATAGTCCCATGTATAAACTTCTGAACAGACATTTTGGTCTTTGTTCAAATATTTATTATCTCAGGTTTGATGATGTTTTTTCTGAACCAGTGTTTCTGAATCTTTCTGGAATGAAGCTTGATTCTGGAGTTTCTTTTTTGCAACTCTATCCACCAGGTGTCATTTCCTGATCTATTCTCCAATCCGAATTTTTATTCCTTCCTTCCTCCTGGGATTCTGTTGCTTTCATCTTGCCTACCTTCATCCAGAAGCAAAAGCACAAAGAGGTTAAATAAAACCCTCAAACAATTTCCACCAGACAGAGCTATATATCACACCTCACCTGCAATCTACTCCAAAGCATCCTTTACCAACTTGTGTAGTGATATTGGCCAGAAGCTTTATTCAGTAATATGATTTCATTGACCAATTTAAACTGAAACTGCACAAAATTCTGAGAAACAGAACTCTAGACCTGTATATTTATCCCTGTCTTGTCCAGAAATGAAAGTGAGAAAAAGATTGGAAAAGCATTTTAGGGGTTTTGCAGAAGTTTTTCAGAAGTTTCAGTAGCTTCTAAAAATTAAAAAGGAAAATCTCATTATTTAAATAGTTTTTCAGGTGCAAGTTATCCATCTGCACAAAACAGTAGCTGGTGGAGTTGCTGGAAACTTTGGATCAAACCCCAAGTATCATATGACAAATATAGCATAGGTTTCCTCTTCAGGAATCAACTTTTCAGAACATAAGAACTTTAACATATTAAAGTCTTTTGGATCCTTTGCAGAGGATACAGACAACAGAGGTGTTATATTTTTCACTTGCAGACTGCTTCCTAATGAATAGGAAGTACTTGCCTATGAGCCACTGCTGAAATGTGTTTTGGAAATGATTCCCTTGATAGCAACGATTTGAGAAGGTGAAAATTATGAGATAATAAATCAAAATAACTTCTGCTACACAGATTGTCAGAGAATGAACTGAAGCTCAGACAAATGGAGAGCAGTCACATTTTCAGGGCAGAGGATAGATCCCATTAATTTACAAATTGTGTCTTCTTTCTTTGGGTTCATTTGACTTATGCCAAAAAATAGAGAGTTTGGAATGTTCATAGAGTCAAAAATTGCATAGAAATCATTAATTATTGATTATTCTTAGGCACATGGTAAAAGGAAGTATTTCTTCCCTGGAGAAGTTAGATGTTCTATAAATTCCGATTTCAAATGGACAAAACATCTTTTCTGCTGTTTTTAACTAATATTACCCATTTTACATGGAACAATAAATGAAGCATTCACAATAACTCATTCACTATTAAGACCAAAGCACTCGATTATTTGGAGGTTTTTCTGGAATAAGGGGTATGAAAAATTCACGAATTTGCTGCCATAGCTCTATTACTCCCTAACACACTTTGCAAGAGATAGGAAGAAGAACTTTAACTAGCACATACTATGACATTTGAAAACTAAAACTTGACAGAGAAAGAAGTCCATAAGACAGGGTTTTATATAAGTTTTAGAAACTTGTTGAAGTTCCTAATTTAACTGTAGCCTTTCTTCAGCAGTGAAATCAAGTTCAAAGAGGACCTTAGAAACCTAGCTCAATTTTGTTCTCCGCAAAACCTGGAGGAGGTCAAAGAAACATTTTTCTTTAGTTGGATCTTTAAGAACAAATCACAGTGTAATGGAAAGATGTTTAACAGGCAAGGAAATTCACTAAAACTTTACACATATCTTAAGTATAATAAGAAGAATAACATTTTAACAGGAACTTGTCATATTTTGCACCTCAGAGGGGACAACAACAGACAGAACACCAATTTTGAAGGTGTCATCAAACAGATTTTCAAAGTGATCTAAGTATTTAAGATTCTGCTCTATTGGAAGACCCATCTAGCTATGTTTTTTACAGATCTATGAGTCTTTGAATTTAAGCAAACTTTTCAGAAAAAAAAAAAAGGTATGCTTTTTCTCCTGTTTTGCACTGTATTTTGATTTTTATTGTCTTTCTATCTTTTCCCTCTATGTTTCCTCATTAGTTATAGGGTAAAATATAAGCAAGCAGATCTGGAAAGCACAAATATATTTTGAAATTGTCAAGCAGCCTTCTTGCTACCTTTTAGTTTACTCTTCAGTACTACCTTTTTGATACATACTTATTACTATACTATTGACTTAACTGGCTAAATTGAAATTGTTGGTAAGATACTATTTAGCTTATGTGTAAAGTATGCTCGTGTCTTAAAGTATGTTTATGTAATTTCTCTCCCAATTTTCAGTTGCTCAATGAAATAGTGTTTTGGCTACTTGTTCTTCAAATTTCCTTTCAGCCTCTGTAATTGCTGTATTACTTATCACACAGTATACTGTTTCTACTGTCTTCATGTTTGGTAAGATATCTGAACATGTGCTTGCTTCAAGAAAATTAGGAATGTTTTGAATGCATGAATGTTTTTACTGTTTTGAGAAAAAAAGGGGATGACATTTTTCTTTTTTTTTCTTTTTTTTTTCTTTTCCTCACAACTTCCATTGTTATCAGTGAATTTTAAAGAAGTAAATTTATACTGTGAAAAATAGCAGTTCTTACTTGTTGTGTGGGCATACCTGTTTGAATTAATTCCTACATGGTTCTCATCAGGAATGATGAAACCTGGATGGCACTACCAGAATGACAGTAGCAGAGGCAGTTCACTGTTGATGATTTGACATCAACTTTTACCAGCTGAACGCTGAAAGATGAATGGTAGAAAGGTAGAAAGACACGTACAGGTAGAAAGACATGTACAACAGACTTGAAGTGGACATCTGATGTGCCAGAATATTTTGAAAACTGATCACTGGATGGGGACAAAAAATCTGGAATACAGAAAAACCAATAATGCTGCTGTCATACGAGGTTTGTTTTTCTGTAGCAGTTTCTGGCTGAATAACAATTGCTGGTGAGTTCTGAAAAGACACCCAGTAATGCTGCAAATTCTATTCATTGATTACTTGCCTGGGAGACATATCTCTTTTTTAGTTCTACTCAGTGATAGCTTACTTGCTGGGATGGATCTATTTTGATTTTTTAAATCGATCTCTTGTGTAACTCTCACTATATACAGTATCACTGCAATAATACTCTTTGTCTCAGAGAAATGGGGTTGAAGGTAGGACTGGTACCCTGGAGGTAAGTCAGCCAGCCTTCTCAGAAAGATTGTGTCAAATACTAGTTTCTTCTGTCCTTGAAATCTGCAAAGAATATTAACTTTTTAGCAAGGGAAGATTCCTAGACATTTATACAGATTATGAACCAGATATTTTCTTTACGTACAGAAAAATCCTAAATGATGGTAAAAGGAATTTGATGTGACTTTGGGATTCACCACATCAGACCAGAGAGGCATTTTCATATAAGGCAGAGGCTGCAGGAGTTGCTATATATAGCTTCAGGCACACCAGCTGTGCCCTACATAGGTAGAACTCATGTCATTAGGCTACTCAGGGATGCTGCAATGAGCTCACAAATGGCTTTATTTGTGGGGCTAGTGAAAGTGTTCCACAGACTGGACATGAGCTGGCAAGATGCACTTGCAGACCAGAAAGCCAACCCTATCCTGGGCTGCACCAAAAGAAGAGTGGCTAGCAAGTTGAGGGAGGTGATTCTACCCATCTGCTCCATTCTTGTGAGACTCCAGCTGGAGTATTACATTCAGCTCTTGGGCCTCCAGCACAGGGAGGACATTGACCTGTTGGAGCAAGTCCAGAGAAGGACCACCAAGAAGATTAGAGTGCTGAAGCATGTCTCCTATGAGGAAAGTCTAAGAGAGCTGGGATTGTTCAGCCTGGAGAAGAGAAGACTTCAGGGTGACCTATATCTGACCTTCCAATACCTGAAGGGATTCTACAAGAAAGATGGGGAGGGACTTTATACAAGGCTATGTAATGACAGGACAAGAGGTAATGGCTTCAAACCTACAAAGAGAGTAGGTTAAGATTAGATATTAGGAAGAAGTTTTTTACTGTGAGGGTGGTGAGGCACTGGCACAGATTGCCCAGAGAAGTTGTGGATACCCCATCTCTGGGAGTGTTCAAGGCCAAGTTGCATGGGGCTCTGAGCCACCTGGTCTAGTGAAAAGTGTCCCTGCCCCTGGCAGTGAGATTGGAACTAGCTGAGCTTTAAGGTCCCTTCCAACCCAAAGTATTCTATGATTGCTGAAGATGTCCAGAGGATATTCAGTATTACAGAAGCTCAGGATTACCTGTGTCAGCTGACACAGTACCTTTCAGAGCCTGTCTTGGCTCTCTTTGAATAAAGTATCAGCATCTCCAATTCCCATTTGCTTTTGACTAAACAGTGGAGCAGCCAAATGACCTCCCTCAGCTGTTCCTGAGACATGATGAAGAATAGAAATAGCCACCTCTGTAGGTTCAAGCACTTCATAAGTCCCCTTCTTATTGACAGTATGGAGATAGAGATGCTGTGCACAACATTACATCAGAGCTTTTCTGATCTAAACTAGTTTGAGCCTTGCCACCTCACCAGAAAAAAATCCATCTGTTGTTCAAACAAGCAGAAGGTGCTCAGTGTTTAGCAATGAAAAGGCAGCATAAATCCTTGCAAAAACAGTGTATAATATACCTTTGTGAGACTTCCAAAAGGGCACCCCACCACCTCTGATGGTAGCCTTTGGTCATGATTTGCTGTAGGGTGCCTCTTACCCTGGTTTGGCTCCACCTGATTATCAAACCGTTTCTAGTGGTATATCCGTTGTCAGTGTTGTGTGTGTGCATTTGAGGGGAGGGGGCAAACCAAGAGAGAAAGCACCCAAGGGGCAGACATCTGCTTTCAGAAGTCTAATATTCTCAGGATGATCACTCAGGGAACCAGATAAATTAAAAAACATTTCCCAGCCAGCATTCACCTGAGGGGCTGTCCGTGCCTGCCCCACTTCTGCTGCTCATCACATCTCACTTTTGCAAGCAGCAGGCAGTCCTGAGATGCATTTTTCTGTGGAGGTCTGTTGAAAAGGCTCATCCTTTCCAGCGTGGCAGTGTGTTGTTTATTTATGGTGCTGCTGCTGCAGCAGGCATGGGGCCTCTGCAAAAGAACGCACAGCTCTGTAAGATAATAAAACAGCCAGAAGGATTTCTGTGTGTTTGTGTCACTAAAGGCTCTTCAGAGAGGAACGGTTTTAGTGTCTGAGGAATGAAGTGCTATTTCAGAATCTGGAGTCTGAGAGTTCTTTTAACAATGGAATGATTTGTCCATATTTTTTATGTAATAAAAAGAGCAGCACAATATGCCTCCTTGCTTGCTTAGAGACCATTTGAAATTTTTAATACTTAAACCAGAGAGATATCACGGAGTTCATAACCAGGCTGACATGAACACAGAAATATTTTTTTCTCTTAGCTGGGGACTGAAAAGGGTGATGGAAAAGACTTTCAAGAGGAGTGTGATCAGGAGGATGAGCTGAGGGGTTTAAAGCTAAGACCTAAGTTAAGTCTGTGTTGGAATTTCAGATACCAGATTACCACAGCATGAGTTTGCCTCTTACTTGACTGCTTCAGTTTAAAGGTCTTTATGATTTTAATCCTAAATCTGAGAAATGAATCTTAAATGCTGCTTTTTTTTAAGCAAATTACTTTTGTCCAGACCACATTAGATTTGATGTTTTAGCAGCAAGCTGAGATTCCTGGTTTTAAAGGAAGAGGGTTGCAAATATTTGTATCAAAATATTGCAAAAAACTTTTTATTAAGATATTTTGGAGTGGCAGTGGAAAAAGTGATGTAATGAAGTTGCCTTGAACATAGAGTTTGACCCTCAGAAATTGTAAGGCAAGCTATCTTAGTGTTGACTGGACAGTACAGAATTTCCCACAGAACAAAAATAATGAATTTTTAAAATGAAATTTTATTTTGAATGAGCTGAAAGCACAATCAGAAAACTCTTTTTCAGAATAAAACTACTCCCTGAAGCTGTATTTAGAAATGATAAATCTTTAATGAAATACAATACAGACATTGAAAAAATAGTCTGTTTCAATCAAGACGCTGCAAACCACTTGCAGGCAAAGTTGTCTTTATAGTGGCAGATCTTTCCAAAAAACTGTGATGTAAAGAGCTGCTATTTTTCAGCTTTTAACTATTTTTTAACTCTAGATTATTTGTATTTCTTAGTTACTATGTATCTGAGGTATTTTTTTCAATCATTTTCAAAAGGATTTTTTTCTAGAGATGTGTGAGTTTATTGCATTCACAATTACAATTTCAAAGAAGTTCTGCTTGTGAAGTTAATAGCCATGTGTTTTGTCAGTTTCTTTATTTTATGTATGAAACTGTGTACTTAATTTTAAATAAGCTTCCCAATGCAGCTATCACAATAGCTAGAAGGGCATAAGTCACTTTTATTTTACAAAAATAAACTACTATTGTTAATACACCTCCAGATTATAAAAACATCAAGTAACGATCAGTAAGAAAAGACTAAGAAAAATATTGTATTTCTATATTAAAGACATTGTTATTATTATTATTATTATTAATAATAATAATAATCATAAACTGAAGGGAGAAAAGTAGTTATTTTTTAATGTAGTTCTAAGGAAAAGATATTGTATTGATAATGCAGGTGAATGGAATCCAGTAGTGGTTGTCCAAGTCTCTGCAGTTTTCTCAGCTGTGTTTATAACACCTCAGACTATGAAGTTTTAGCCTTGAAGAGTTTATTCACTTGACACCTATTCAGCTATCCTTCAGGAATGCCTGGGGGAACCATGAGATGGAACTGGTCATATTATTTCTAGTGTGTAATACCGGATATGAATTTTCTCTTCTTTGTGAACCAACCCTACTTTCCTTTATGGAAAAGTTCTTTAAAAGGCAACACAATGTGCATTTGAGGCATCCTGGTGCTCTTCTGTTTCTTTTATATTGCATATCGGCTTTATATATGTATATATATTTATATATATACTTATATATATATCATGGTAGAAAACTTAAGATTGTGTATATAATGTGTTATGATATTCATTTATTTGTACAGTCTTGTAATATATTCCCTTCCCCCTATTTTAAATCTTGTGTGTTTTGTCTGAAAAACCCATCTCACACCGAGTTAAAACTGGGGAGGGAGGCCTGAACTCGAAATTGGATTTTTAAGGCTCTCAAACCATCACAATAAACAATGTGAAAAGTTATTATATTCTCTTATATTTTACAAAATCCTGCTTTACTTCATCACCAACATATTTGCTTTATCACTTATTTTATACAAAATATTTCCACAGGTCAATTTTGTACCCTACTGGTATGCAAAAATGTGGACAAATAATTCTCCAAACAAGCTTTTTACCCTACAAGTAGTTGCTTAAGACATATGCAAATATTTTTGTTCCCTGAAGTGAATAGTAAAAAAGTTTAATAAAGATTAATATGAGGAACTGTTAGGATGAAAATGATTAATATATAGTCAAAAGAAATAGCATCATGTAAAAGAAATATTTTTGAACAGTCATTTTAGGTCTAGAAGTTTCCAATTATCTAAGTATATAGAAGTTTTACAATATTTAAGATGGACAGAATGGCTTTGAATCTCAGGAAACTGAGTTTATGTATTATCAGAGTATCAGTGTCATATTTTTCAGGTTGTTTGTACAGCTCTCTCAATAACATGAACAAATTGTGTGGTCTCCTTTATGTGGGAAATGTAGCAGTGACTCATTTCACTAAAAGCATGAGAGCATTTGAAAGGCACTAGATAAAAACTTACAGAAGGACAAGGAGGAAGTCATCATTTGCGTCACAGGTCTAATGGAGTAGCACGCTCCTCCCTACCATTTGCATAGTTGAAATATTTTCTCCATAAATGCAACATTTCTTCTCTAACCATTGGTAGCTGAATTATAGCAAAAATGCCTGAAATGACCCAATATGTAATCTTTGGGGTTTGGCTGTGAGTGCCTAACAGACTGCCTGGCAACTGTGAAGGTGATCTTGAAAGGAAAAGGCATCACAGTCTTAAGCTGAAGCACAACAGTATTGTCCCATTCTCTTCACCTCAGAAACATGAAATCCTGATTATTTTATTTACTAGTTGTTCTACTGGAAATCTTAGGGACCAGTTCCAAGAGAGGAAGTGCTGGCCAACTAGGTGCAAGGCAAAAAGAGTTTAAGGAGACAACTGGAAAATTTTGAATATGTCAGACTTCTTGGGAAAGTTGTCTGTATTCTAGGGTAACCAGAGACGCTACAAAATATTTTCCACACAAATGTTACCAAAACTGTAGAAAAATATAGAACCCTCCCGGTTCTCTGACTAACAAAACTCTTTACTCTGAAAAAAACCCAACTTTTACCACTGTTTGACTTGATCTCTGAGGTACTATAATCTAGGCTTTTAAAGATAAGGTTAAAACATTTCTAGAAGTGACCCTTTTAAAATTTTTTTTTAAAGTTATGTGAAATTCTCTGATAATTTCTATCTTTGATTTATTGAAACAATACATAAAGCAAAGAGGATATAGGAATAGTGTGCTTATACAGAATTTCCATTCTTCATTTGTAAAACTGACACCAATTGAACAAGATTTAATCCATTAAGACAAATCTGTTTATAGCACAGACCAACTTCTTCCTATATTTAACTGCTGCAGACATCAGTAGTCTGTGGCTGTGAAAGCAAAAGAGAAACCCTGTTAATTCATTAGCAGGTCTAGGTTACATGCTTATAATGTGTCAGTCTACATTATTAATCCATGAATCAGTTGAAAGATAAAGAAATGTTTTGGTTTGAGGATAAACATCTTAATCATATCTCAAACAGAGTCTGTGTCTGAAAGATGTAGGAGCTGAAGAAGTAAAATGGAAAACTTCTCCACTCTTTATAACTTGCCTTACCAGGTACAGTTTTTCTTCTTGATAGGGCAGTAAGAATATTTCCTCCTGTTTCAATGTACTTTAACGAGCATTGAAATCTAGGGTAGCTCATTCATAGCTCTCTCTTCCTACATCTTTCTCAAATCTGCTAGTGAAAATTGTGTATGTAATATATTAATTTCCTGCTGTTTGTTATTGGCATTTTTTTCCATAGTAAGCATCTAATCTGAAGTGTGGCTTTTTCCTGAAGTGCCAGCTCTGGGAAATTATATGTTATGATTCAGATGATAATTCCCAGGTTGGCACTGAGCAAGGAAAGTAATGCATACTCAGTACAATGATAGTTGTTTTATTTTTTGGTCAGCGGATGTAAATATTTGTGTTAAAAATCTATGAAAAGGCAGTGAGATCCCTTATTCAGTTTCTTTTAATGTTTCAAAGATTAAAGTTAAAATAAATTATTATTTTTAATAGGAATGTCACCCAAATGAAATGTGAGAAAATAATATAATTCACATATGAATATAAAATTCAATACAGACCTTGATTTTAAGTAGCTATACTTGGTACTTAAGACATAGAGCACTTCAGGTGATATACATATTCTGAAGCAAAAGCTTCAGAATGGTCAAAAAATGGCCAGATTTTCCTTTTCTTTACAGTATGCTATCATCACAATCCCACTCCTTTTCTAAATAGCACTGTGGTGAAAATTTTGCATCCTACATCCTCCTAAGGGACATATCAAACTGGCTGCTGTGATGGGTATGACTGTGACAGCATGTAGCCATGTCCAAACATATCTCTCCCAAGCAGTTTTGACACAGCTATTTAGTCTGCTTTGCAGTCACGTAAAATGCAGGCTATTTGGCCTACTAATTTTAGCACAATAAGGTGGAAAAAATACCTAGGCTCATATAACTACTATAGAAATATTGTCTGATAGCTGAAACATAAATCTGCATTTCTTTTAGATATGAACAAGTCCAAACATAAAAATTTCTTAGGTACTGCATATATAAGTGAAAAATAAGAAGTCTGTAGGATTTTTTTCTTCTTTAAAGAAAGCCATGAACTGTTGTCTATTAACATTTGCTAAATTATATATATTATAATGAATACTTTGTAGATTTTGCTCTTCTGATAATGAAATACCTAATAATACAAATAATAAATACAATAATACAAAGCTCGTTGACTAGCTTTGAACAGATTTATGTGGTTTTATTGCATATTGTTGCCCCTAAATTATGAAAATTCTGACCTAGAACAAGAAAAGCTCCGTTGTGTAAGATGTAATTGGAACTACCAGCTGCTGTCTTTAGACTTACTGCTTTGTCATGGATTTGCATAGCTCTTCTATTGGAAAGTACTACTGCATTCTTGTTTTAATTTAAGATATTTTTTTTCCCGTTCACTTCATGACCAGTTGCACAACAGTTGTTTTGGTACTGTGTGCACTGTGGTGCAGAAATGGTAATAAATTTTGGCAAGAGAACTTCTCAAAATGGCAAATGATTACAACAACAACTACAACAACTGACTGTCAGATCCTAGGCTACCCCATCTATCTTCAATGTAGTGGTACGCTTTTCTTTGGAGAATTTGTCACCCATAGACTACCTACAGGTCTTTCTGTTTGTCTTTCATTTCAGTCCAATCTTGTTTTATATTAAATATATATTGTGTCATTATAATTTCTGGTGGTACAGTACTCTGGCACATAAAAATATATTCTTATGCCACTGACTTTGGTATTTTATACTGAGTGAACCAATAATATTTTCAATATTAAGAGAACATTTAAAACATGGAAATAAGATGAAACACCATATTATTTTTTTAAAATAGCATAATTTCTTTGGATTCCCAGAGGAAGATATTTTTAAAGATAGTTTTGTCCTTGTTTCTCTAATTTTACTTGCTGTCCTGCAGAGAATAATTTGGTCAAAATCAATTTAGAGTAACCGGGATTATTGTTATTGAGATCATAGTTAACTCTAAGCATGATGGATAGCTATGCCTTGTTTATCAGTAAAGAAATGACATTTATTTTGTGGCAATCCAAGAATGACTGTTGGAACAGCTTGTTATTCAAGTGCTTCTTGTTAAGGAGAAGAAACAAATGCATATGAGTCTGCAGCAGTAGGTACAAAACTTGATGAGAGAAAAAGTATAAATAGAAACTAAAGAGCAATATAATAGTTTATGAGGATGCATAAGTTCACAGTCTTGAGCAGTATTTTAACAGCCAAAATCCAATTCTTCAATAATTAAAACATCGCTTGGCACATAATTTCCCAAAATACTTAACTTGAAAAAAAAATGGCCTAATGATAAGGAGCCCCAGCCTCAGAGCAATGTGCATATCTATTTGCATACATGTAATTCCTGGCAGTTACGTTTCATTCACAAAAGAAAACATCTAGCATGACAAATTTGATATGTAAAAGTTTTCAAATGAATTGGTATGCAAAAGTTTACAAAAAGCTTGTATTACTCCTTCATTTTGGTTTAGCTGTTCTACAAGTCCTCTGCTCAAGCACAGTCCTTCGAATTTCCCAGTAAACAAGGATGCATGAGACAAAGGATGGACCTAGAGGTGTATCTTCCCAAAGCCCCTGCTGATGGTTCCCTGACATGTGCTGTCCCAGTTTTATAACTTAGAAATCCAGTAATTTCAGATTAATCTCTAGGCCATGCCAGCTGTCCCCCTTTCTAACACTTCCAAGATGCTTTGAAGCTTTTTCAGAATTGTATTGATAACATTACTGCAGAAAGATATGAAGAGTACAATAGCTGAAAAAGGTTACACAGGCACACATGGTTGACTATGGCAATAAAAATATTGCCTATTCTTTTCTAAAAAACAAGATATTGGTCTCCTTTGATTGAAAAAGAATCTTTAGACTCAAAAAGAAACATAGTAAAGCTAAAATATCTTTGCTTCTGACTTTCAAAGTTAAAACCAAAAATGTTCTATTGTGAAGTGCCTCTTCTATGGCTGTAAGCAGTATTTGCCATACCATGCAGCTGAGAATAAAAAACCCTCTTATTTCTGAGCTACAAGTATTTTGCAGTTGCTTTTCCTAATTTTGAAGAGAATATTGGTGTTGTAAAAAAAAATACAGTTATGGGAGAAAAATGAAACTTTGGAGGATGTTTGTTTACTTCATATTGGTGTTCATATTGTTCACACACATTTTCCAAAGCATTCATCTAAATTATATACTCAAAATGAACATGGGAAATACAGTCACAAAGAGAACCACTGGATGGAGCTGTTTGTTACGACTTTTATTTTACTTAGGGATATTAGAAACCTGTAGGTACAAACAAACAACCCTCAGGGGGGAAAAAAAAGAAGAGAACGAGGTACAAATGATAGGGGAAGTATACAGAAACCTAATCAGAACCCTGGACCTAATTAGATAAACTGTTGAATGGACAGATCTTGACTGAAGGGGACAGAATAGAGTATACTAGTAAACTGCAAATAAAGCTGAGAAGTGAAGCAAAGCAGGAACAAGAAAAAACACCATCAACCATGCAAAAATTTGCCTCAATAATTGCAGTAATATGTTATTCAGGTCTCTACCTGGATGTTTAGTCCTTAAGAGATTTTGTTTACATGTATTTTGCTGGTTTTTCTTTGGAAAGACATAACACAACATAGGGAAACAGACACATTTTATTTATAACCAAGAAATGAATGATAGGAACAAGAATGAACGATGTATTTTCAAAAGAGCACTAAAAACTAACTTCACCAGGCTTGACAGTGCTCTCTTCAGATGTAAGTTTACTAACTGTAGTGTCAGCTGTTTAAAATAAAAGGACAAAATCTGTGCAATGCAGCAATAAACTCTTAATCACATGCTCATTAGTACTTTGGGAAGTTTCGACTTTTATGTTTCTTACACTTGGAAGTGCTAGAATGATTTCTAAGTTCATGAAGGTGGTGGTGGTGATGTGTGTGGGGAGAGCTAATTCCTTTATTCATTTGTTTCATCTGTCTCAGGGCAAAGTGTGGGAAGATAATTGTTGTGAAAAACAAAGGAAAAGCCCTAGTAGAACCTCTAAACAAATTCACTTTATTGAGT
The DNA here is from genome assembly GCA_035041135.1 of Platyrinchus mystaceus. Lineage (NCBI taxonomy): Eukaryota > Metazoa > Chordata > Aves > Passeriformes > Tyrannidae > Platyrinchus > Platyrinchus mystaceus. The sequence goes on along the minus strand of JAWWLV010000088.1, from coordinate 95,392,601 downwards.
TTCTCCTAGAGTTGTTCAAATAAAGCAAGAATTAAATGAGAAATTTAACAGAATCATTCTTAAAGTGGTATGTTAATTCCCAACACAATCACTACTGCAGCTTTAAAAAAGATGTGAAAGAGCAAGTATTGAATAATAAAACTGTTAGAGAAATGGTTCAGAGAGGTTTTCATGGTAATTAGGAACAAGAAAAAGTAAACCCTAAAACCAGAGAGCTTTCAATTGAAAACATCTAATGCTTTTTTTTCAGGAAAAATAAAACTAAAATAAAACCAGCCTCATTAAGGGGTTAGCATCAAGCTACAGAACCTCTAAAATATGATAGTCATTGTCCATATGACTATTGTACCTTTTAATAAAAGGAAGGAAATCATAAAACAGAAGAAGGCAAAAGAGAAAGAGATAAGCCTTTGAGGAGATTTATAAAATATTTATTGAAATTCCTTCTGTGTACTCAAGAAGTGCACAGGGCTAGGGACAGAGATTAAATGTTCAGCATCTACCCTGAGATATGCTGAGATTTTAATGCACTGAATATTGATTGTGTGATGAGTCCTAGAAGTTTGTTTCCGCAGTTGCTCACAAGAGGAGGGAGAAACTTAAACATCTCAAAAGACTCATATACACAAGGTAGGGTGTTAATGTCTTTGTTGAAAGAAGAACCTTCTCTTCAGTCTGTGCGTGCCACTAATAATGTCTAAAAGCCCATCAGAGTTTCTGAACATTTTTGCTCATGAGGATTGATAAGTCTGAGACTCAATTTATGGTTACTTTTATAATGGGAGCTTCCAAATAAAATACCGAGCATTAAAGGTGTCTCTTAGAACAAGGTTTTTTTCTTTCATTTTGAGTTACCTTTTCAGCACTTGAGAAGTAAAAATTCTGTTTCAATAAGAATACAGAGTTCAAGAAAAGTAATAATTGGCATGGCTTTGCAAATAATAAAAGTATACGGTGTAAGAAAATTGTAGTTCATCTTCTCAGGCAGATATTTCTGCTACTGTCTCAGAGCTTTACCAACATAGTTCGCTTACACCTATGATTCATTCAAATAAAAAATCTCCTAAGATCCACAATCTTGATATTTTCTCTGTGTTAACAACTGAAATAGTGTGATAAAAAATGACCAGCCAATTCACTCTGAAGAAGTATTTATATCTTATAAATCCATTGGCAAAGAACTCTGTCCTGCAAGCTTTTGCTCTGAAAAGCTACAAGTTGAATTTGGCCTGTGTGAATGCTTCAGGCCACCTGCACTTTTCAGCCACTGGATCTTCTCTCATCTTCCAGGAATCACTGGGACTCTGCAAAGGTGACTTTTATGGTTGAACAGAGATCAGGACCTACAGTAGTACTACTGTCACAGCTAGGGAATAAAGGACACAGCTCTAGGTGGTAGATAAATGGCTCCCCTGTAGTGGTCACACATAGTTTCCATTGCTCCCCATCCATAGCATCCCACTGTTCCCTAGTGCCACAACCAAGATGATTCTATGACAGGGGCTTAGAAAGTGATGCTGCATACCTCTGGGTGATTTAAAAGATGATAAATCTTACAGCCTTACATGGCTGGAGGGAGAAATTGTATGAACAAAGATGAGAATTAGAAAATACCTGTTGACTAATTCAATAAAGTAGGGAGCTTGCATAGATCATAAATAGGTTTACTGGAGTTCTGTTTTCTATTGTTTTTACTTAAAAAGTGAAATCCTTTTTATTTATCTTCTTCCAATATGTTTAAATTCAAGAATTTAAAATTCTTGCAGACATGTTGACATGTGCCAATAATGACACTCAATATACAGTGACATCCATGTAAGTATCCACAATCCTTCCTGTGCTGACATGAGCAATGTTTTAGGAGGTGAGAAAGGGATCTGTTCCCTTACACATCTGTTTCAAAACATAATTTTGAAAAATCATGATTGAAAAATCTATTTTCAAGATTAAATTTAAGCTAAAAATATTTTTTGGGTTGGAAAAACTTTTACAGGAAATAATTTTTACGACTTCTGACAATGAAGGACATCACTGGGCCAGCTGTATGTTCTCTTTGGCCAAAGTTAAACTAGAACAGTAATTCCAGTAAGTCTTGCTGATTTTTCTACAGAAAATGTCTTAACCTATTTCAGTTGAGATTTGAGTGAGCAGTAGTGAAAAAATAACAAAAAAATGGTGAAAATTTTCTTAAAAATGATACAAGGAAAAGATATGCTTAGGTTTTGTGGTGGAATACTTCTATATGGTGACCTATCACAGCCTACACAGTCTGTAAGGATGTGTTCACAGGTCCTCTGCATGGGTGGAGGAGTACAGCACACTTATCTTAAAGATCTTCTCACTGGAGATATCCTGGCAGTCTAGTCTATCAGATGAGCTGTTCTATAATCCATTTCAGCCACAATTTGCTGCCTGATAACTTAAAAATATGTCTTTGTCCTACTGGCTTATTTTAACTAAGTAGCTAATGAGCTATTAAGTAGAAATTTGAGTTTTCAGACCCTCAAACCAAATTGAATACTGCAAAATAGCTTCAATCACTTTCCCTGAGAGAGGCATACATTTATGCCAGAAGCTGGATGTGGTTGTCAGTAAAACAATAAAGTCATGTAAAGTTATAGGACTCAGTAACTCCATCAGTCACACCTGCACTGAAATGACCCATTGCTCACCCATCCAGAGATCTAAATATCTACTATTACTGTCACTCATTTTTTGATAAGTCCTCCTGGCAAACAAGAAAAGGTCATGCTTATAGATCATTTATTCCACAGGCTACAATTCATTTTCCTTTATAAGCAGGACAATGGGAGAAACAAACAGTAACTGACTCATGTTGATTGTTGAAGACTTGAAATATTGGTGCTTCCTTTACTCAAGCTGTTAAGCCTGTAAAAAGAGAGGACTTGCATGGTTTATTCACCCTCCTATGTTCAACTGCTCTGTGATGCTCATTATTACAGAAATAAGAAAAAGTAAATTGATGAGACAAAAAAAAAGTAATTTGTCAGCCAGAAATCATAGTTTTTAATCAGGTTTCTGTAGACAAACAGGGAAAGGCAGAAAAAGAGAGATTCCCTTCAGTCTCATTTCATAATATCACCTAGAAATCTAATACGTCTAGACTTTTTCCCATTCCTTTTCTGATGACTTTTATGTTACAGAACATTGTCTAAAACATAAAAAATATATTTATTTAATCTACAAGTCAAGATATGTATTTTATAATTATTCTGCAGAACAAGAGACAATATTATGTTCAAAAATAAGGAATTCAAATGATATATATTTTTTCTTCATAGGCTGAGGATCATTCAAAAATATCCACCTTCACACATACTAGAAAAACATACAGTATAAAGTTAAGAGTCACTTCACACTGGACAAATAGAATGGATTAATCCTCAATTTTTACTGGATGTGTGCCTTGGGTATGAATATGTGTCATAGTTTAGCAAATTTTGTAGACATTTCCTGAGCCATCAACTTATATCTATCTCCCTACATTTACTAGGGAATGATACATATTCATAAAAGATCAGGAAAAAAAATTAAGAGCTATGTGGCACAACTTATTGATGATGCCAAGGTTTCAGTATAGCATTCATATTCATATTCATATTCAGTAAAGCTGAAAATGAAAGATTACAGAAGTATTATACAACTAAATGGGTGGGTGATAGTATGGAATATAAAGGTCAACATACATACAGGTAAGGGAAACCTCCCTCCACCTCCAAAACTACTTTTATATGTGCAATGGTGTCTTACACTTCTTCTCTGCATAAAGATCTGGGTGGTTTTTCATATAGTTTCATATAAACACTGACTCAAGAATGGTTATAAAAGTAAAACAAGTTATATTGATTCACAAAGCAATAGGTAACTGTGGAAGGATAGTCCGATCCCGACCAGACCCAAGATCCAATCAAGCTATTAATCAAGCTATCATGCGAGATCAACTGCTGGAGCCAGGGTGTTGTCTTGGTGTTAACTATGCTAAAACCATCCTGGTTCATCAAACTTTGAATACACACCCTGCTTTTTGAAGTCTGATTTGACATATAAGATGATAGCTGGCCTGTAAAGGTGTGACTAGCAGTCAATCACCTTATACTATAAAAAGTCCAGTCCCCTCTCATGCAGTCAGGTTCTTCTGACATAACCCTTTCTGGGATGTCTGTGTGGAGATTCCTCCCTTGGGTTGGGACACCCTCCAAGGTTACTCCTCAAGGCTGAGAAGAAGAGATCTCCCTACAAGCATTGGTATGGGTGAGTTACATCAATCTCTACTTAGTAATTATTTCCTTTTGCTAGCTTTAATATAACTGCATCAATAGTTGCTTTGTTACAGTGCACTATACTACTTTATTCTATGTTATACTCTATTAGTAGATTTTTAGTGTTTCTATTGTTTTAGTCTTTATATTGTGAAGTAAATAGTTCTGATTAAGGTTTTTGTGTGATCATTTGTATAAAAATATTAAGTTTATATAAATATTCTCATTTTGCTATCATTAAAATCTATGGGACAAAGTGGTTTAACACCTCTATAATTCCTTTCAATTTAAACCTTTAACAGAGTCCACACCTAAACCCTTCCCTGAGAAGGAGTTTAGAAAGCAAGGGAGTCCTTCCTGCACCTTGAGACTCACCATCAAAGCTTTGCTTTTTAAAACTTTGTATAAGCCTTCCACTCTCCCATGACAGTAACAAAGCAAAAAACCTGTCTGAGTACACTCAGCAGGGTTCCATCTCAATAATTGTGTGCTATTTGTTTCCCTTTTCTTAAGACATATACTAGATCTCAAAAAGGCACAGAAAAGAGCACCAAGGTTGACCCTGTACTGTTACAATCAATGGTGAAATGAGATAATTCTTTCTTTCAATTCATCCTTTGGAAAAGAACATCTGAAATTTAAATTTCTGGGAAAAGTTTTGCTTTTTTTTTTTTTTTTTTCTTTCCCATTAGCACTTACTGAGTTAATCTTAGAGACTTAGAGAAATCTTAGGGAAAGAATTAGATTTTGAAATTCTTATTTCTGTCTCTTTTAAAGGAAGTAGGAGACTAGATGATTCATTTTCCTGAGACTTAGATAAAGTCTTTTGTATGGGCTAGTTAAAAGCAAACATGACATTCCTGATGTTTTTGAAGTAAAAATGAGTGGAAAAAAAATTGAATAATATTAACTCAAATACTAGAGATTTCAAGAAGAGAGGCAGGAATGAAAAATAAATTCAGAAAAATAACCCAGCAAATTTTTACTGTGTAAACTATACTGTCCATTTGTACTTCAGAAAGGACAGAGTCAAACACTAAGGATTCTGGAAATGTAAATTGAAACCCTCCGTGCCACCGAAGGAAAAAATAAAAAGGTTAAAATAGCAGTCAGCTGTTACTTTTACACTTACTGAGATATCTCCTTAGAGAATACAGGCCTATTTTCAGCTTTGCTGTTACCATCATAAAAAACCCCTAAACCAACGAACAACCCCAAACCAAAAAACAAAAGTGAGAAATGCAGTTCCAGCATTTCTGCACTTCCTCGTGCAGTTGTATTAAAAATGTGTTAAACTTTCTGTTCCAGACTAACACACCTAGATTACAGCTTTTTTAAGAGTATCAGACAAATACAAGAGCAATACACTGGAAAATGAGAACAGAATCTGTTATTCAAAATTCCACAGGTGAGAGACATTCTTACATAGGAAAAAGAAAGGTATTCATAGGAATTTTGGTTTACTACTTAAAACATGACTGTATTCATGTTAATTTTTTTAAAGACTTCATGAAGAACCTTGACATTATTGTAAAACAGTAGAAGGACTCTGCCTTGGATATGAATGTGTGTCATTTGGTGATGTGAAAACCTGTGATTGCGTATCTAAGACATGATTTGTCCCATAGCATTTCAATAAAAGTAAAATAACTGGTCATATTATCCTGTAATGTTTCTTGTTGCTATAATTATATATAAGGAAGAATAGATAATGTTAAATCATTTTTGTTGTCAATTGTAATGGCTATACCAGAAGTAACTATTAAACTAAAATGCACTGACGTGATGTTAAAGTATAACAATCAGGAGTTGGTTTTAGGCAAAGTTTTTGCAACATCTACCGTCCAAGGAAAGAGAGGCTCAGATGAGATAAAAAAAAATTTAAAATATGAATGCTTTAATATAAATTTTAATATAATATAAAAGAAAAAATGAAGACGCAATCCCATTACAACTTCAAAATGTAACAGTGATTGTGTACTATTGCATTTTTGTATTTCTAGTCAATTTAATTTATATTTATGTGATTATTTTATTCATTTTTTGTGAAAATAGGTCAATTTTATGTTGTCTTTATTTCTTATATGGAAATATGAAAATAAGGCATTAATTTCTTCCCATTCTTGTATGTGAAAAGGTTATTTCGACATTTCTAAATGATGAACAGTAATTTCACACAGAGCAGTTCTAATTCTTCTGCTGATATTATCTATTCAGGGTCTCTTTCAGCTACCTGGCATGGCTACAAAGGGAACATGCTGTTACTTTTGTGTCTGGACATCTGTGGATATTGCTGATGATCTCCAGTCTTTCTGCCTATTTGTCAAAATGATAAACATATTTAAATAACTACATGTTCATAAGTAAGCATTAAAAATTCCTATTGAAATTCCAGAGATATATTAATGTAAAGAATTTTTCATTAGGTATTTTTATGCATACAATTTTTTAAAAAATCATTTTTCCTTTTTATGCCTATTGTTTTTTCTCTTGACAAGTCTGTATATTAAAAATTTATAGTAGTTTGAATTCTTAATTCCTGGATGCATAATGGAGTTATAAATGCCATTTTGACTGTCATTTTGTGTGTTTTATTCTTAGTGTTGGTTTACTCATTAGTAAATCCATTGTGTGCATTCCTGTGTAATACCATTACTTCAAACTGGAACAATGTTTTTAGAGTTTGAAAATAACGATGGCATATATTGATTGAACAAGTGAAACCTTCATATTTTCTGTGACTGTACAGTAAATGAAGAGTCATTTACTGTGGTTTGTTTTTCTGGATAGAACTGTTGCTGTGTTGTGTCTAAGCCTCACTTAGCAGGAAATTTCCCCACTAGCAACTTAAAAGACTTTCATGGCCTGGTATAAAGGTTAGTTTCCGCTTTCAAAGGCTAGGCAGATGCTGTGAATTCAGTTATTTAATACTCTTATGGCATATTTTTTCTTTTTGTCTAATACACCAGTCCTAAATACTTGTATTTTCTTGTTATTGTTATTTTGGTTTGCTTGTTTGTTTGTTTGGTTTGTTGTTTTGTTTTGTTTATGGTGTGTCATAGCCATCTTCAGACTTACTGGGACAGATTGATTGGTGTCCAGATACAGGCTTGGAATGACTTTGCATACCAAGTGTTTTCCATTTACAGAGCTCATTGAGAATACCAAGTACAGATCGTGACAATCAAACATGTGAGCTGTCACTAGGATGTCCTGAGGCTAAGGGAAGCAATTCCTGAGAAATTTGCCTTGGAGTGATTAAAATACAACATTTGCAGACAATTACTTTCTCAGTGAAAAGGTAGGTTTACTGGTAATAGAGCTTGACAGACACTTGCTTTTGCCAGTGATTATGAACCTGCAGCATATGGCCAGATGCATTCACTTTGCATTCACTTGCACCAATGAATGAAAGTTAATTTTGAAATTGAAAGTTCTGCAACTGACAGCTTTCTAATGATGAGTGATGGGTTATGTCAACTTGTCTAAAAATAATATTTCTTAAATTCTGGTCTTCTTCTTTGTGTCTTTATATTTAATGAAATATTTTTCTTTACAGTGTCCATCTGTATATTTCCAAAATAATTTCATTTCTATTCATTGAAGCTGTGTTTTTTATGCTTAGTATAAATTGTATTATATCAGACTGGAATTTACACAGGGATGACTGAGAGCAATGTATTTTGAATAAAGATATTCAGTATTTAAGCAGTCCATAGTAAAAGTACGTTCCCTAAGTTTACAAACCAGTTTTTAAACAACAAAGCTATTCAGTTTTCTTGAATTACTTATGTTTTTTCCAAAACAACTTATTTTAAATTTCAGTTCTATTTCTCCATGTGAATAGGGCAGTGAATATAATCTAAGGATCTTATTGTCATCACAGTGGTATTACAGTTCCTATTTTTATCCTACTCTTGCTTTGAGTAAGGTAGTTTTACATGTTGAACTGAAAACAAACAAACAAGAATAATGTCTATGCTTCAACCATAATGGATAGCTGTTGTGCTCTGGTAGTCGAAAATGAGGACTTATTCTAACATGAATACACCTAAGATTAATGTGTTTATGGTAAGGATTAATAACCTGAATGTTTATGCTGAGAAGGCAAGGTACTGCTGTATCATCATCCTGCCTCAGGTTCCCCAGACAGCCACCAAAGACTTATGCCATCCCTGAATGATGCAAGAAAAGGCAACAGCATGATAAGAATCTGTTTTTCAGAAAAAGGTGGGGATGCTACACTGGATGGCAATCTAGGTCCCCAGTCAGTATGACACTCGTGCAGAGAAGGGAAAACATCTCCATGAAATGCCCAATCCTCTGTTCTCAGAAGCCTTGACAATGCCTTAGCTGGAGTGCTTTTTGCTGTTCAGCAAGTGAGAATGGGCAGAGCTCTAGGAAATGTACAGAGAGACATCAAATAAATTGGGGTTGCTTAGTTTGGAACAGGAAGGAAGACATGAAATTTTCTGAAATTTCCTAAAATTCCAGAAATACAGTATTACTATTGCTATTTTTGGCCCAAGGTCCTAATTTTCTGTGTGTTTTACGTGAAATTAATGTTAATCAGTACATAGGGACAAATCTATCATCATTCTGGTAAAAATATATGGGGTTATATAAAGAGATTCTTTGCAGTTGTGGCATCTTTCATGGTTTCAGATAGCTAATGAAGTGGGTGTCCATGCTTCAGCCTGTGCTGTGGTTAGAGTGTAGCATAAAATGTTTCCAGAGCACTTTAAAACACTTTATTTGGGAATGGCTGGCATTTGAACCACAGCAGGAAAGTAGTGGCAGTAAAACCCCTTTAGGAAGTTGAGTAAATACTTGGAGTAGTTACTGTAAAGTGGAACCTGGTGGCTTTCCTCTGATCAGCTACCAGAGCCTGACTCTAACATAGCTGGCTGTGGCTGTACTACTTGGAGGAAGTGGCCTCAAGCTGCATTAGGTCTTAGATGTGTGTCCAGCCTGTGTTCAGGTTGGATATCAGGAAGAATTTCTTAATGGAAGGGGTGGTTAAGCACTGGGATGGGCTGCCCAGGGGGTGATGGAGTAACCTTCACTGGAAGTGTTCAAGAAATGACTAAACATGGCATTAGTGCTATGATTTAGTTGACAAGGTGGTGTTTGTTCAAAGGTTGGACTCGATGATCTTGAAGGTCTTTTCCAATCTCAATGATTCTATGATTCTGTGTCCTGGTGGATGTAAAATATACATACCTATACAGTAGCTTACTAGTAAGCCCAAAAGTTTTTTTATAAATGCACATATCTGTGAATATTCTCCTGCAATATTTGCACTTGCAAAAATTATATTTTTTTGTGTCAGCTCATCAAAAAGTGAGATCATTATTTTTTATTTATTCAGAGGTCATAGTCCCCTACTATTCTGACCATAAACAGCTCCAAACACTATAAAGTTGTAAATTGAAGCTGCTGATAAAGATTAGACTTGTTAAAAATATTTTGGCTGTGCACTGGAAATTAGCCATTACGAAGGTGGATGTGGGAAGAAAAAGAGTGAAGAAGAGAATATGTGAGATTCAGCAATGTTCTGACAAGAAACTGATTGTGTAGGTGGACTTCCAAAGACTTGTCTGAATATTACCTGTGCAGTGGTTCCTGATGGGAATGACAGAATTCATTTCAGTGTCTACCATGAGAAGGGTAAAGAAAGAAAATGAGAGAGAAAAAAGAGAAAAAGGCTTCTCTCATTAATCAGCTTGTTAGACAAGAGGATCTGTTCTATAATGAGCTGCCTCTGAGACCTACAGAAGGAATTGAAAGAAGTTTTTCTAGAAGAGACTGATAGCTTAAAGTGAAACACAACACAATGGGCATTTTTTCACTAAGATGTGATGGCCAGAATTCAGTGGGTGCTAGTCATAAGAGATTTTTTGGTGCTATAGTGTTGTATAAAATGGTCATGATACAGCAGATTATTTAAAAAAAAACCCCAACAAACAACTAGCAGAATGAAAGAGGAGGTGATTTAGTAATTACTTAAGTCTACCTTTCACACTCTTGAGGAATCAGAGGTGAAAGTATGTACACTCCCTTACGTCTGGCCATTCTGAGCTGAGTTACTCTACTCCCAGAGTAACTAAGTAGGTATGCAATCTGAGAGATGAATACTGCAGTTAAGAGTGCTCTGTAAAACTGAGAATGTGTTGTAATTAAATATATATATCTATATGTTCCATATGAAGTGACTCTTAAAAATTTCTCTACATGAAGAACACTGTATTTTTATAACTGAAAATGCACAAATATTTTTCATTCAAGACTAACAATAACTTTTTCCAATTATATTTTCTTTTTAAAAATTGTATTATTAGCACATATGGTATTATTTGAACTGATCTTTGTTACTAAAGAGGGTCAATTATATGATTTAGGTTCTGTCTGGTGTACAAGGAAATTGCCATTCCAGTATCTAAACTTCATGAACAAGATTAAATGTGTGTAGATAAAAGGAGTTTTTCAATGGAACTAGCAAATATGGAAAACATATCTTTGATATAGATGGAGTAGAATTACAGATACTGAAAGGTACTGAGGGGCTGCATTTTACTGAAGATAGAAGCAGACTTTGAAAAAATACTGTCACATCTTATCATTATTTTGTGGGGTACATTCATTTCATCTATACACCATTTTCAGGGGTGTTAATGAGGGAACTGAAGCAGTGAAAAGTTTGTGTCTATGTGTTCCCAATTAAAGATTTCTCTTTTATGCCATGATGAAACTTTATGTATCACTTTTTGTTTAGAAAAAAAATCACACAGGGAGATAAAGTTATTAACACATGGTGTAGCTATATACTCAGAGCAAAAAACCTGTTTTTTCAATAAAACATGTTAAACATTTCTATGACATGGTCATTTGTAGATGCAGCCTTTTTCATTGTTGAATACCAGAAGCTACATAATTGGAATTTTCATTCCTCCCTTACTCAATGCAATATCAGCCTTGTATTCCCTTGCCTGGCTTTCTGCCAAATTTCAACTTTTACTGCAAAAGTATGGAACTATAAATGCTGAGAACTGAAAGACGAAAGTGTATTAGGTTTGTGTGGCAAGACTTTGATAGAGGAGAGCTCCAGAGGTGGCTTCTGTCAGAAAATGCCAGAAGTTTCCCTTAAGTCTAACAGAGCCAATGTCTGCCGGCTCCAGGACAGACCCACCGCTGGCCAAGGCTGAGCCCATCAGTGATGGTGGTAGTGCCTTTGGGATAACATAGTAAGTTAGGGGATAAAAGTTGCTGCACAGCCAGAGAAAAGAGGAGTAAGAATATATGAATGAAACAGTCCTGCAGACACCAAAGTCAGGGAGGAAGGAGGGGGAAGGAGGAACTCCAGGTGTCAGAGTAGAGCCAGAGGTGCTGGACACAGAGCTTTAGGAACGCAGGGAGAGACCATTAGGCTTCCGAACCATAGAAAGCATGAAGAAATAGCTACAAAGGAGGATTGCATGGAGTCAGCCTCTCATTCAGCAGGACTGAATTGCAATCGGAGTGCCAGGCTCTCTGGATGATACTGGTTGAAAGATACACATGCTGTGCATTGCAATCCCACTCACTGTTATCCTAGCTGAGAGAGCAGCAGTCAATGGAGAGGTGACTGTTGTGTGGTTTAGTGCCCACAAGTGAAACTGCTTCCTAAAAACAAAGCATGCTTTTCTTGTATAGAAGCACCACCCATAACTTATAGAACATGCATACAAATGTATATTTTTATTTGCCAGATTCACTTCCCATATGTTCAAGGAAGCTTAAAAGTGCTGTTCTTTCCCACAGGGTTTCTGGCCATGCAGGCTTTGCTGGGAGAAGCAGTCCACAAGGAGTATCTGTGGAAGAGCTCTTGAACTGGCAAGGTGACATGCTGAATATGTAGAAATCATAAGAACTGCCTTGTCAGTTGAAAGAAACTTCTTCATCTCTTTCAAAACACCAAAGAGCTCCCAGCTTGGCTAGTTAGAGGTTATCATTAGACCAGTCTGTTAAGGGGACTACTTTTAGTATGACCTATAGAAATTTGAAAAGTTAAGTACAGAGCAACTATTCCCCCCAGCCTTAAATTTGACTTACAATAAAAATGACTTCTTTGTCATTTTCCATTTCTCACAATTCCCTATATTCTGGTCTTCAAGGAGAATCTCTCTCTTATTTTTTTTTTAATATTTTGTCAAGTGAAGGTACTAGAGAAACACTCTGCTAAGCATTAATAAAATCAAATCTTATTTATATTGAAAACAGAATAACTCTTTATTGGTTCAGTTTTCACTGGGATAATTCTGTGAAACAGGTTTAATTCTGTAAAACAGAATGCTAGCATGACAAATACAAGAGAATATTCACCTGCTCCACTAAATAGTAAAAAAAAAGTATATGGATTTCAGTGCATGTTGATATAAATTATTCTAATTCATCCTTCAGAGGGATAATTTATTTATATGACCATGTTTTCAAAACAAAAAAAGATGCATAAATATACTATCATGTACTGCAGATCTCCCTTGTGTCTGACAGTGGTGTAAAAACTAACAAATAGCAATTATCTAGGCAGTTGCATTTTCTGAATACAGTGTAGGCTCTGAAATTTGAGTCCATAATGAAATCATCAGTAGTTTTCACAGTGGTTCCCTAACCTTCTTCTTTTGACAGCATCATGGTAGGAAATTCTAAATTCTATGCTACGGTTACTAATTACACTAATCAGAAATGTAGCGTTGCACATGTTATTTTAGTCTGTGCTTTGCAAGGAATAGCTTTTTGGAAGCATAGGTTAAACTATAAAAATCTTTATACTTACTGAGCTAAGGACAGCAGTTTCAAAGAAAATCCACATTTGAATAAGATAGTGTTCAACCTTCAGACACCATTATCAGAGATCCCTCTAAGACTTAAGGACATACAGGAAAGACAGAACTTAATTGGAAGTCAAGTAGGACTGAATAGTAAGTGAAATATGTAAATCACTTTTATTAATCCACTTTGATAATTTACCCTCTTGAGTCTAGGTTTTAAATTGACATATGAAAATATAGCTATAATCAGTAAAATATCAATATGCATATTTAACACTAAGTACGAGTTCTTATACTTGAAGCAACTTGAACATAAATGTCTCCAATAAACATTCAATTTAAATTTAGGAAGACAGCTTTGCTAATTAGAAACGAAACCCATGGATTGGTAGAAATGTAGCTATCAAATGTTAGTATAGCACTTACAAATGACAACTTCAGTAACCATGTATTCAGTTCGAAGTTATATAAGCAGTATTTGGAAAAAGGCAATGCAGTATTTGGCATGTATTGAATGTAGAACAATTAACCTTTATGTTTGATTCAACACATTAATCTGGGACCTGTTTATTTGTTCAACACATTAATCTGCTCCTTAATCTTGGATAATTAGTTTTTATCTTTTTTGTTTGTTTGTTTATGTGTGTGTTCCTACTTTAGTTCCAACGTCACTTTCGCATCATATATATACTTTGTTCATTCATATACTTGCAGTAAAAAATTTCAGTGGAGATTCATGATTCATTAAAAAAAAAAAAGAAAAGCATAAGATGAGGTGCTGTCATAAGCAGGAATCTAAGAGTTATCTGCTTCTCATTTCCCTTCATTTTCCTGTAAAAGGACAGCATAGATGTAGAGGACAATAACATGTTAGAATTGACTTTCAAGCGTGCTGTGTTATGCTTACAGTTTAATTCAATACAGACTAAAAAGCACGTAATTTCTATTTATGTATATGCAGAGGATGTTCTGAGGCAGAGTGTGGTTTGGTGGTAAATGTTATGCACCTATGGAATGAAGTGATGACAGTGTTTGCAAATAATTTTCCTTTAAGGGAGAGATTTTGCGAGTTCCATAATGAGAATAGATGACTCAGTTCCATTCACTATTAAGCTTCCAGATGCAGTCATATGTAATGGTTATACAGGGAATATGCCAAATATATATGTGCATAAATATATATACACACACACACTCATAGGGGTTGCAGAGGCCCTGAAAGGACTGGACAGGGACAGTCAGCACTGGTGATGCTCTTGGGATGTGGCCACTAGTGTGCTTGGGTATCTTAAAAAAGTGTAAGACTTAATTTTAGATTGCACACAGTTGAGTAATTCCATCTGAAAATACATATTTCTGTTCTAGTACTTCCTGCTTTATTTTAGGTATACTGTAAAGTATCATTTTCCTGATCATGAGAAGAACTGAATTATTCTTGAAGGGTATTTTAAGTTTGAAATTACTTTTTTTTTTCCTCCTGAAACAGTCAGAAGGACTGGAACCAGTAGTGTAATATACGAAGGTGAATATTGTTAAATCTGCACTGGAAAGTGTCCTGAGAGTCCAGGACTGAATTCTGACTTCAAACAGAAAGAAAACTCATATATTACTTCTAATTTCTAAATAACAGCATTGATAACAGCTAAAGGAGGATTTGCAAGGAAATGAGATGCTTGTGACCTCTGTATCCTATCTTTTGAGAAAAAAAGAAAGAGAGAAATAGGGAATAAAAGAGAATTTTTGTTCCCTTCTCTTTTTCTCACACTGGGCAGCATCTCTGAACCATAAATGAGTGGTAATGAAGTATACTAGGGCAGAATTTGTTACTACTTGTTTTCTTTTAGAGGAAAAGGAAATGGGCATAACTGAGTCTCTTCATCTCTTGCTCCCAAGACTGTGAAATTATATGCAATATTGTAATAGTAATGTCTAAAAGTTTATAGTCTGCATTTTAACATTTGGTTATACAATGATTGTATAACCAGGGGGAGCTTCATGAGCTACCTCTGGACCTGTGTTTTTATAAGCTTGTGATCTTAAAATGAATTGCTTTTTTTTATTGCCTTTGATACAGCCAGGACACATTGATTGATCTTCGATAATTTGTACAATGTGGGTATTTTAACCTAAATTTTTATATTAATTAGAATATTGTTTAGACCTTCTTTCTTCATGAATTACTTTATTTTCCTTCATAGATGATCCAGAGGCATATTTCTTTCTCAGGCAGCTATGATTTGCATTCACAGAAAAATATAAATAAACTGTATTACTAAAATATTAAACTACCACTTTCTTTGCAACAACTAGTGAATACAAAAGCTATGAGATTGTGCTATTATACTTCCCATATGAACACCAAATGGTGGTTTATGAATGTCATCAATATAATATGCAAAGGACCTGCTTGGCTTTTGCTTCTCTGTTTGGGTTAACCTAGTCCATCAGTCAGATTTTACTAATGAGAAAGTTGATGAAAGCTTATCCAGCTGCTGAGAAGGTCAACAAAATGATAGACCCCTCTCTCTTTTCACTTACCCTACAGCTAGAATACTGCAAATAGCAGGCTTTAGACTGATTAACTGAAGTCACCTGTGTATTGATAAGGGACTAGGAAGTAAGTTGCTATAAAATTTCCTAAAACATACATTTATCATAATATCAGCTATTACAAAAGAATTTAACTTTTCTATATTTGTATTATTAAGGAGTGTTCATAATAAAATAAAGATAGTGATTTGTGAAGGCTCCTTAGAATCAGAAAATGCATTTAATCATAAAGACAGCTTTCTGGAAGAAAATGAAACAACAGATAGTCCCTTCAAGATGGAGTTTTTTTGCTTTTCAGTCTTCTTATTAATTTATTTAGTTTTCTCCCAGTGTTTTGTCAATCACTTGACAGAAGTGATGAGCAGAAGTGAAATCTAGGTTTTCATCTTCCTAAATTCTATACTGCTGTGTAGACACAGAAAGAGTGTTAAGAACTCTATTTTTTAGGGATATTTGCATAAGACAATGCTCACACAGGAGATCAAACCTCTCCAAAACAACGATTGGTTGTTGTCTGATTAGCAACACAAATCTCTGTTGCAGGGATCCTTGTTAAAGCATTTTCGGCTGAATCAGGATAGACACCCTGAATCACTTTTCTACTTGGCTCTTGTACTCCAGCTGCCCGAGGTCCTACTTAACCTCTCCAGCAACACCTGTAATCCTTCACTTTTGGTTGTATTAATCTAAATACAAAATACTTCCTAATTATCTTATCTCTTCACAAAAGACTTTATTTTATGATTGCTGCATCTGTGATAACAGTTTGTACTTACAGTTAGGTACAATGTGGGGAATTCTACAATTTTGAATCACCTGAGATTCTCTGTTCAAGTTTCCACCCAGGCTATTAAAATGAATATTTAAACATAAAAATTGGTTTATGCCCAGTAGAAGGTGCCTGGACAAATTTCTAGACCTTTCCAAAATTCCCAGCTGTAGAGTTCCTGTAGCAGTTAGTCAAATACTTTGTTGTGAAGTAGGCTGGGAAGTATGTCAATCACCTTGTCTTGTCTCAAGCCAGTCCATAATATGTATGATATCTCTATGCAGGGGAGTTCCTGGAGCAGGAACATAATTACTTAGTGCACTGGGTGTGTGCATAGGTTCTGATACCCAATTATAGCACAATTGTAAGCATAGGGGAAAATCTAAATTTGAATCTTATTTTTCTTTTACAACTTACATTCAAAAGTTACCATCATTGTATGCTTTTCATTTAAATTTATGAGTTGGCAAAAAAAATCCTTATAGGAGAAATTACAAAAAAATACTATAACCTCTGCTTAGAATAATTTGAAAAGTAAGTGCTTTAAAATGTTAAAACTAAGAAAAAAATGTCACACACTAAAAATATATTTAGATTTCCCCAGGGTTTTTTTGCGGTTGTTGAGAACATAGATGGAAATGCAGGAACATCATGTTGTTTCTGAGCTTTTAATTTCAATAATTTCATACTAAAAATCCTTCTTAGGTGATTTCATTATACAGAAATATCACCAAATGATGAATGCTTTTTAGAAGATATTATTTCAGGAAAGCTTTAGTATTACAACTTTAGTCATAGGTAGATGGCTTAAGGATAGCTCAGCTGAGGAGAGAGTTGAGAAAGTCTGTTTTGGCCTGAAATCTTCTTTTTCTGATTAAATATAATTCCTGTGAAATCTAAAACAACAATGAAATATTTTTAATATTAGAATTCAGTATTATATCTTAGTAACTTCTTTTATGGAGAGCTACTTCTCCTGAAGGCCTGAACCTCTGGACCAAAGTATGCCTCCTTGTCTGTCTGAACTCCTGTAAGGAATTTATGAAAGAAACAGCCTTAAATATACTGTCTGAATTTTCCTTTACAGTTCAAGGAAAATATGTTATTGATGATAATCTTCTCTATGCAAATAATCATCTATTGGACAGTGCAATGCAGCTTTTGGGGTTTAACCCCAGCCAGCAGCTCAGCCCCACACAGCTGCTTGCCGAATCAGAATGGTAAGAGTGAAAGAACTCACAGGTTAAGATAAAGACAGTTTAATAATTATATAAAAAAAAGCAACACCAGAAGTCACAGAAAAATTGTAAAGAGGAAAATGTATTAAACTGTGAAAGACAAGTGATACAAACCCCCAATTGCTCTCAACGTGATGCTGAACCAGTCCCCAAACAGCGGCAGCCACATCTGACCTTCCTCACTGGCCAGTTTTATTACTGGGCATGATGCCATATGGAATGGAATGTCTCTTTGATCAGTTTGGGTCATGTATCCTGGATGTGTCTCCTCCTAACTCATTGTGCAGCCCCAGCCTCTTCACTGGTGGGGTAGGGTGAGAAGTAGAAAAGACCTTGGTTCTGTTGTAAGCGCTGCTCAGCAATAATAAAAACACCCTGATGTTATCAATACTGTTTCCAGCACAAATCCAAAACATAGCTACTTACTAGCTCCTGTGAAGAAAAGTAACAAGTCCAGCCAAAACCAGTACAGCAGCTTATGAAATTTCTTATCAAGTTAAGATGGAGGTCACTTCAGTAAGGGAGCTGACCCAGCATGACCCCTGGAATCCGTCTTGTCTCTACATCTCATGTTCAGCTGCAGTAAAACCTTTCTAAATACAACCTCAGTAGCCTATTTGCTTCAAGGCCTTTTATTCCTGTCTTCAGAAAGTGAGTAGGCATTCCAATGTTCGTTGTACCTCTCAAATTACTGTGAGAGTCCAATTCCAAATGGCTTGTTTTGCACAAACTGATGTTTTATTCCCTCGCAAACAAGATATCAATCCATTCAGCTTTACTGGGGGCATAAAAATGGGACTGTTCCATGGGTGTAGAGTTATGGCACTTTGCTGACCTTGTATACATAGCAATAAATGTACCACAAAGTTCCCACATTGTCTAAGACACCCAATTATCTCTGGACTAAATACTGTGAACTTATGTAGTAGTAGACTTCAGAATAGTATCAGACTCCCCCTTTTCAGGTAATCAAAGCTTGTTTTAAGATTGACTGAACTTATTGCAAAATACGCTCCTTAGATTTCTATGGCCTTTGCTTTATGCCACAAAAAGAACAGATGAAAATATGATTACTTATTTTATGAACATTACTCTTTATTCAATTTGTTTAGGCATTTGGTATGAGGAATATTTATTTTTAGTTTTCAAAAGGCTTTAAAAAGTAATCTAAATATAGATCTTTCAATCCATATTTGAAATATTAGCACATTTGCTACTGAATACAAACAAAAGAATTTTTTTGTCATAACAGAAGCAGAAAATTAATTGATTATAACAACACCATTACAGAGATATTCTGCTTGTGCTGTCAAAAATGACATAAGGGTATTTAAAGCAGTAGATTTCAAGCTCCATTTTGATTTGACAGGAGAAATCAATAGACATAAAAGAAGCTTTTTTTTTTTTTTTTGCGCAAGTATCCTTTTGAATTTCTGCTGTTCCTTACTACTGTTGCTATTATTTTTGAAAAAAGAAGAACAGTGTCCTTTTTTAAAAAGAGAGGAAGGTCTCCTCTTCCCAGTCTGATAACCTTCAGGAGGGCCAGATCTAGGAGCTGTCCTCAGAGCTGACATGCAGGTATTCCTCTCCCTGGTCTTCTGCTCTAACACTACCTATTCCAAGAAGAGAGCCAAAAAAAAAAAATTTGCCTTAAAAAGCTGAATATATTGTGTAATGATGAGTGCGGCTGACATTGTCTGCCAATAGATGATGAGCACTGCCCTTACAAGCAAGGTGTCACTCCTGAAACCTTCAGGTAACATGAAAATAGCTCTCAGCTATTCAAAAAATAATTGTCACTTCATTCGACTTTGCAAAAAAAAAAAAAAGCAGAAGGAACAAAGCTGTACAAGGAAAAAGAAAAAAATAGTGATAGGTTGACTTAACAAGTAATACAATGTAATAATAATCTTTCATTGAGATGGATTTCATGTCCAATTAATTCAAGGTCAATTTTCATAAATCCATTTTGTATATATTCAATTTTTCTAGGAAGAAATGCAAGCTATTCTGACTTCCATTAAAGTGAGTGATTCTAAGTTTCTTCTCTGCTGACAAGTCGTGGTTATATGGATGTGTCATGACAAGTAAATGACGGTGAAATAATGTCACATGATTTTATAAAAAGCCTTATTGAAAGATGTGTAATTGGCTCATAGCATTGCAACTGAGCTAAAACCTAGATGTTTGTGAAAGTCTAGTCCAGACTAAGATCATTTCCAAGGAGAGTGAGAAGTCCCCAGATACTTTTTTCCAACATGTTTATGATTAAGTTGGCAAGACATATTTCTTCTGCTAGTCACATTTTTGAAGCTCTATCCTTAAGCAGCAGAAAACTGAAGCATTATGGCTACTGGAACAAACTTCTTTGTGAGATCTTTTATCCAAAAATTATTATTATTTTCGATTATCTGATATTTTGGCATATCATAAAACACCCGAGCTAACAGTGAAGGCAAGGTTCTGAACACGTCAAAAGTCCATATCCTTGGGGAGAGGGTAAAGGGACACATACTGTACAGCTATGAGCAGTTTTAGGCACAGACAGGGAACAGTCACCCTGGAGCCAGCACGTACATATAGCCACAGGTGATGCAGGGGAGGCAGCTGTGGCCAGCGTGCATTTCAGTGATGCCACCATGCTGGGCAGAATGGTGTAGGTAGTCCTGACAGAGTGAGATACCTGGCTGAGGCAAGCAGCCTGAAAGGTGAGTCTTTTGATTGAGAGCAGGTCTGTTGGGCATTCATACAGCCCTAAAGTCCTTCCAGCTTTCTTTCGCTACAAAACAAAAGACATATTGCCACTCCCAAGGAAGTGTACATTCCATCTCAGCTAGACAAGCACTTTTTTTTTTTTTTCGACTTGCACGTTTTCTCAGAATTCACAGTTTTGTGGAAAAAATTTAATTTATTGTACACGGGCCTCAATTCTGTGAAGTAACAATCTTGGAAAATATGTAACTCATTCTGCTGGTGTTTCTTTTGAAATCTAGCAGATCTAAATCAGTGGTATGTATGTGCAGCAAAAACTAATAAACCAACAATAAAGACAACATTAGAGTTTTTGAACCGAGTACTAGATCTCCGGCTACCTATGGGTGCCACACACAAATGCCAAATGCCACACACTAAGAGCAAAATTATGGCTTATCATCATTTACCAAAACTCTCTCAGAATAGACTTGAACTTTTTCAGCATCAAAATGGTGGAACTATTTGCAAGTTGTGGCTTATTCATTCATTGAAAGGAAGTACTTCATGCTGAACTCATAGAAAGGTTATAATTTAAAACTCTTTTATTGATTCCATTGTGATTTGGAACAGCTCATACTAGAATTCTAAAACTTCTTGAAAACTGGTAGAGAAATTTGTACTCCATGAAGCACCTGGAGGGCTGTTTGAGGTCTGTATTTTCTTCAGTATTGAGGCTCTTGCCTTTTCCCACATTTCTTCCTTTTTTGATGCAGAATGCTTATACTTCATGGGCCAGATCAATGCATCTTTCTGTGAGATTCCTCTCTGAGCTAAAAACTTCCCTGCTGCTAGTACCCTACAGAAACACCACACTTTTAGCTTTATTTCTTCCAGGAAGTAAAGTCTGATGAAAAGTTATCTTTCCCCTCACTCCACTTCCCCATAGGCTGAGCAGTCACAGGAAGACCTCCTCTGCAACCCTGTCTTGCATCTGCATTAAGCTCTGTTCTGCTGCCATGGTCCTTCCTTTCTGCAGTCCACTACAAGTCAAAGAAGACCACAATCCATTTAACTGCAAACTCAGTAGCTATTCAGTTACACCAATGGGCATAATGGACACCCCATCTGATCTCAACTCTAAAGACTAGAAAAACTTTAGTGACCCACTCACTATTCCTGCTCCCACAGGTCTTCAGCCTATCAGGCGTGCCCTATCCACTACTTGAGTACAAGGTTGCTGATGTTCCTTGTGTTCTCTGTTTGTTTTCCTTTCTCCATATTCAAACTCTTTCTTTCAGATTCCTATGGTGACAAGTACTGCTGATGATTTAATACTCCATGTTGTGAACAATACTGGAAGCTGGGTATGATCCATGTCTCTTCAAGTCAGCTGAAAGGCCCCTATACACATACAAAGAAGTTTGATCTGTAAGTCATATCCCATTACAGTAAATCAATGTTTTTATTATTGCATAATAATGCATGCTATTGATAATTATATAATTTTTATTTATGCTTAAAATTAAACATTTATCTGGTCTATTGTATTATGAGTTTAAAATAGACACATTATCAAAGATTTGTCTCTTATTTTTGAATTATAAAGCATTTGCACCTCATAGATAATGACTAAGAAAAGAAAAATTGTTTTTTTTGCCTAATAACTCAGTAAGCTTACATCAGGTCAAATTATATCTGTGTTTCCTTTCAGCTAGAAAGAGAAATCCTGAACAAACCCAAGCACACTAATGGATAGTGCTAGAGAAATGGAAAGCCACAGATCATATAATAGATTTAAATGTCAAGGTCTTAGAAACGCATTTTTTACTGTTTCTTAAAGAAGGTTTGGCTCTGTTACCCCAGCATTTAAAAGTAACAACTTCATTTTCTACTGCTTAACTCCCACAGCCTTTTAACATCAGTAAAGATGCAGTGCTTTAAAGGAAGATCTTGGTTCTAGCTTTTATCCAGAAATAATAAAGAAATAAATAATAAAACTTCTATTCTTTGTGTTCATTCTGTCTCTGCTAATGAGGAAATGAAAGCTTTGTTGCAGAACAGTAAGTTCTTTTTGAATGACAGTAGTTTCCAGTGTACTTTCTCATGGACAACCTGAGAAGATTTCTGTGTGCTGATATAGAGAATATACAGAGCAAAACTGCATGTAAGAGAAAGAGTTTTCCCATATTTTGTAGTTCTTTCCAAGGATAATTAGCACTATTTTGTTTAAACACAGGTCTATAAGCTCACAGTAACATTTATAACAGTGATTTATATGTGTGATTATTAAGGTTCATTACAAGGAATGTCTTTGTAAAATACTATTTTGCTCAATTAGAATAGACTTTCCCTATTATTCACATAACATAACCATTACATAAAAATGTAATTAAATCCACATAAAATTAATTAATTAATTCTGACTTCAAAAAAATATTGAGGTGCTGGAGTGAGCCCAGAGAAGGGCAATGGAGCTGGTGAAGGGTCTGAAGTCCTATGAGTCCTATGAGGAGAGGCTGAGGGAGCTGGGGTTGTATAGCCTGGAGGAAAGGAGGCTCGGGGGACACCTTATCACTCTCTACAACTACCTGAAAGGAAGTTGTAGCCAAGTGGAGCTTGACCTCTTGTCCCAGGCTGCTAGTGACAGGACAAGAAGACATAGCCTCAAGCTGTGCCAGGGGAGGTTCAGGTTGGACATCAGGAGGAATTTATTCAAGGAAAGGATTGTTAAACATTTGAATGGACTGCCCAGGGAAGTGGTGGAGTCACCATTCAGTCATCAACTATTCAAGAAATAACTGGACGCAGGACTTAGTGCTATAGTCTAGTTGACAACGTGGTGATCAGTCAAACATTGGACTTAATGATCTCAGAGGTCTTTTCCATCCTAAATGATTCTGTGATTCTGTGTATCTATTTTGGTTATACAAAATGTTCTTGTAATTCAGAGTTCTTCCCTGAAGTTAAATACCCCAAATTTACTACCCCGCTGGAAGTAAAAGTGAATCATAAGATGAAGAAAAGAGAATTAACCTGAAGTTAATGAAGTCATTATTGTAGTAGTAGAAACCTTACTATTGCTATAAAATTTCTTGCTTTTTGGTATAACTCTTATTTTTGTCCTGACACTTAAGTCAGTAAACCTAAGACTGTCTTTTTATTCAGCATGTTAGTCTTTGTACCTTCTTTAATTTTATAAAATTACATAGTTTTGTAAAATTATGTAAATTCATCTGGTTACCTGAATTTCAATTATTATGAAATAGAAATGTTATCTCACCCTGTGCTGGTGAAGAAGAAAAGAAGCATAAAGGCACACTACCCAGAAGTGAACAAACAAAGCATGTCTCTCTATCCTCCCCTCCATCCCTGAAAGGTGTTAGAATAACTTGCCCTGAATGTCTCCTCTAAACATGTGACAGAACACGAAGTTATCAGGAATAGTCTAATGGATTCAGCAAGGGGGAATAGACTTCTGGGACAGAATGACTGGCTCGTTAGATGAGGGGAGAACAGTGGATGTGTGGATGTCAAGGCTTTTGACACTGTCTCCTATAATATCCTCATACGTAAACTCAGGAAGTGTGGGTTACATGAGTGGACAGTGAGGTGGATTGTACAAGAAGGTGAGAGGTATCCTGGGCTGCATTAGGAAAACTGTGGCCAACAGGTCAAGGGAGGTGATCCCGCCCCTCTGCTCTGCTCTGGTGAAATCAGATCTGGAGTGCTGTGTCCAGTTCTGGGGTTCTCAATACAGGAGAGGTATGGAGCTCCTAAAGAGGGTCCAAAGGGCTGCAAAGATGATTAGGGGACTGGAGCATCTCTCTAATGAGAACAAGTGAGCTGGAACTGTTTAGCCTGAAGAAGGGATGGCTGAGAAGGGAATCTTACCAATGCATACAAATATCTTAAGGGTGGGTGTCAAGAGGATGGGCTAGATTCTTTTCATTGATGCCCAGTGACAGGAAAAGGGGCAATAGGAACAAACTGAAACACGGTTCCATCTGAATATGAGAAAATTCTTTACTTTGAGGGTGACAGAGCACTGGAAGATGCTGCCCAGAGAAGTTGTGAAGTCTTCTTCTCCAGAGATATTCAAAACCTGACTGGATATAGTTCTGTGCAATCTGCTCCAGGTGAACGTGGTTTAACAGGGGCTTTGGACTAGATGGTCTCCAGAGGTTCCTTCCAACCACAATTATTCAGTGATTCTGTGAAATCATTTTACTCAAGTAGATTCTCAGAAGTGGGAGCTTCAATAGAACTTAGATGACTAGCTACTCTTAATGCTTTTGACCATTTATTTCAATGAAACTGATATCTGCACTACTAAACAAGATGCAAAATATTCAAAGCAGACCAACCAAGAAAATTTAAGGCTTGCTGGCAATAAGCTTTAACATTTTTTTCTGAATGTTAATCTCTAGGCTTACATGCCCAGACTTTCCTACAGTTTTTCTACCCTAACTTTGAGGTGGTCCAATTTATACAGTATGTAGATTACTTTCTGCCTTCCAAATAAGTAGTCACAAAATGTATTTCCCCTCTATAATTCAACAGGGATGGGATGTGTACACTCTTGGGGACAAAGAAATAATTCTAATTCAAGTGACTGATTTTCCTTCTATGTTCTGTACGTAACTAAATTGACCATAGCTAATTTCGTTTTCACATGATTGGCAAGAGGGTAGGTGTTTTGAACCAACATGTTAAATGTTCCACTTCATAAATTGGAAACATGCCTGGTGCAGCTGATTGTGCCAGCTGGCTGATCTTCAGCACAGGGCATGTGTTCACTCTTTGCCTCATGGCATTGAATTAGCCAACTGTCTGTTGTCCCCTTTTGAGGCAAACCTAATAAGAAGTGTGTTTAAAGAACTACTTTATTTCACTGATCTTTGCCTCAAAAGCAGAAAAAAATCCTATGCCAAAGGATAAATTTCTGCCCTTGGTTATCCTGTAGGTTATCAGTTAAATTAAAAACTAAATTATGAAGAAATATTCAATGTTTTGGTGACCCACATGCATTTGTCTTTCATTTCTACAAGTGGAAACTTGAATCTCCATGTATATCACAAATGAAAGTTAGTACAATAATTTGAATCCTCAACTATTTATTTAATAATGCTGAAATACAGGAAGTTGCACTTTAACATAAGCAAAAAAACCCTTTTCTTTTTCAGTGTGAGGAGGTTCAAATACTGGAATAGATTTCTAGAGAGGTTGTGGAGTCTCCATCCTTTGAGATACTCAAACCCCAACTGGACATAACCCTGAGCAACCTACTGTAGTTGACCTTGCTTGTGAAGAACTCTTGTACTGAACAATCTCCAGAGGTCTGTTAAAAGCTCAACCATTCTGTGGTTCTGTGATACTGAAGAAAATTTCAGGAAAGAGAAAGATACTAATTTTATTTGGCATTTGAACTGGTGGGTTTTTTTCTTTGTTATTCTTGTGGGTTTCTTTCTCAGAAAAAGCTAGTTGCTGAAATCTGGACTGCACAGGTTTGTAACTTTACAAGTGTTTGTGTCTTTATGACTACTACATTTTAAACTCCCAATACATGTTTTGTAAAAAAACCTGAGTTTGATAGGAAAAGATCTATGGGATCTATGACCTTCTGAGATACATCCTGGTAAACTGCATCAGCCCGTGGCTTGAAGATGGTCCTAAACTGCTGCAAAAATTAGGGACTCCTAAGTTTTTTGTGTTTATAATTGCTTGCTTGTCACCATGAGTGAGATCTAAGTTAAAAAAATCATTCAGGAAATTAGGATGAGAAGGTTCATGGAACTTAACATGGTGATCCCTTCATATGAAAGATTTACTATGTTCTTTAAAACATTGTAATCTAAGCAATACTGATAACATTTAAGCAGTTTTAGTACGTAATTTCAGAGCTTGTTTTTTGTAGTCTTTACAGATGGGTAGAGCTATACAAGAGGAATATTTTACTAGTCATTTGCCCTCCTGTTTTCAAGAATAATTAGATTGTAGTTATGTTTTTTTGGTAAGTCCGAGGATGAAATATATTTTATTTCATGAAAATAAGGAATTCATGTTTTTGGACTACAACATCTCAGAGTAAAAAAAAAAAAAGAACATTAAGAGTGTACTTCTGAAAATTAAAATTCAAGATGTTCCTGGAAAATTGTTCTACATGGTTCTTTTCTATGTTAATGAAGGAAGGACAATTGACAACAGAAAACTTAAATGTAAGCTGGTGATATATATTAGTGTTGATGCCAACACATTACACCATTTTAAGATTTCCTTGACTAGATGATTAAAATGTTGTACATTTTGCTTGCCACAGGTTTATTGGAGAGAGACGGAGGAAGAGAGATTCACTCTGAAAAATTGGTACACCAGTTTTGAGGAGGAACATTAAACAATTTAAACTGGAGATGCCTTCTGGCAATTTAGTTGCTTCCCTGCTGCAATATCTCCCAGCACTTTCTAAATATTGTATGAGGTACTTAAAGGTGAGGACACAGCTGTTGTGAATATCCATATCCATGAATCATTATTAATGACATTGCTTACTGACAGAGTTCTCTGGGTGACTATTGCGCCTGCCTCAAGTGGGACTGAAAATCCCTTTAAAAATGCATCAGTTCTTTTCACTCCTTTCGCTGCATAGGCTTATCAAACATTATTAACCCTGTTATTTCTTGGACAGACTGTAATAAATGCTCTAGCACTTTTTCTTTCTCCTGGGGCTGCTTCAAAATCTGCTTTTGCAAAGAGTGACTGAAATATATCTTTCAAATTAGAAGTCTAGGAAAGTAAGAAATATAGCTGGAAATGTAGCTTCTCCCAAGCTTCAAAGTAATCATCTTTATAGCACCCTTTAGCATTGGTAATGCTCTATAATACCTTTACACTTACTTCCTGATATCCTCATAAGCCACCTTGTGCTGTCAAGAACTAGATTGACATTGATATTATGATCTTATATAAGATTGACAGTAAGAATGTAATATGTCTCACCAAGCTCATGGAAGCAAACAGAACATAGATATTTTCAAGGAAAGACTGGGTGGATTACATTGAAGCTACCCAAGAAAATAAAAAAAAAAAGAAAAAAAGATTAGTAAGAAGTATTTCTCCTCTGTTACTGAAATTTCATGTCTCTGGAGGTATTCAGGCCCGTCATTATTAGATTGTATAGAACAAAATATTTAGTGGTTTATTGTCTGCTGTCTTGACTAATCTTACCTATGTCACAGATCACAATACATTCATGTAGCTCACTGCCCTTTGTTGTTTGCTTTAGTTTATTATATGTATATATGTTTCTTTTCCATTTTGTTTTTTTTTTAGTTCAAAGAACTAAGCTGACATTTTATTGTACCAAATTAAGCTCTTGTTGCTGTTTCTATATCAAATTCCAATTTATATTTCAAAGATAACACTCCTCAATTTTTTATGGTGCCCAAAAATGGTTTTAACATAAAAATAATTTTTTGTAATACTGAGGAGTACAAAGAATTGATTCTATACCAGGGAACTCATTGCAGTCAAAGTGAAGGATGTTTTCTTGTCAGGAAGATTTGAAAGAGTAACTATTGATGATCATAGTGTGAAAATCTTATAGGGAAGTAAGGCATGATCTAATTAATAATTAGGACATAGAATCACATGCAAATGAAAAAAGAATGAATGAAACATAGGACTCTGTATCCTTTATTAAATATACTGAGTAGATATTCAATGGGAAATACTAAACTGAAAAGATAAATACATACTGTAATCTAGATAGAGGGATAGGCTGATAGAAAGTATTTCGACTGAGAAAGAAAGCATAAGTATCTGAACATGAATATGAGTACTCCAGATCCTTCATAATAGCCAGAAGAAACCCTCATGAAACCCCTAAACAACAAAAGAAAGAAACAAGCAAAAACATCTCCCCCCCTACAAACCCTCTTTTTAAAATCTGTTTCCAAATAATTACCCTCATAACCAAACAGCTGTATTCTCAAAAATATTGTTTCCTTCTACTTAAATATTTCCCTGTTTTCTTTCTAAAAGTGCTATAGAATTCTCTTTAAAACACTCGTAGTTTTAACAAATTAACAGTTTTAAACAAAGTCTTCACAAGTCTTCCTTTTGGTGGAATATTACTGAAGATGGTAAGAGACAAGGCCTCTTTAAAAAAAAATTATTTTTTTTAAAGGAAGCTATTTTTACCTGTAACAGAATTTAAAACCCTTCATGAATTCATATGGAAGGGAGGACTATCGCTTGAAAAATCATATATTTGGACTATTTAATTTGATTCTTTACTGGTATTTATTTCCATACTTGTGTTATTTGCATGAAATTTAAGAAAATAGCTCTCTGTGATAGAAGTTTCTATTTGGAAAAGAATGCAGCAGTACCTTGGCTAGATAACGAGGAGGGACTATCGATAGGGAGAACAGAGTGTGGCTACCACCTATGGTGTAAGACTGGAAAAGTCATTTCCCAGTCTCCCACTGGGACTTACTGTTGCCACATTTTTGAATTGTCAGAAGTTCTTTACCTGTCTAGCTCAAATTGTAACTTTTTTTTTGTGGATTTTACAGAAAAGACCACGTTATAGCAAGGAAACTATTCCATTAATTTTGTTTCCCCGTGCCTGTTTAGAGGTTTCTCTGTAACTGTGGATGTCAGTTAGTTCAGGACGCCAGCTGTCCAGAAATCTGGAAACCCTCATGCCCATGACCCCGAGCTGTCCAACTGGCAGCTCTTTCCAGAGCAGTGGTTTCTGAAAGCACCAGGTCCCTGTTCCCAAGGCAGTGAACATGCAGGGCCAACCTCAGACCGGCAGACCTTGGGAGGCCAGACACTGCATAAGATGGCACAAAAACTGGCACTAGCCCTTCTGAGATTTTCCTGTTTGTCAAGAGAGATGGCAATGACAAAACAGCCAAACTCTGCAGATTCAGCATTTTGTGGTGAAAACCTGCTCAGTTCAAATGTTCCTGACTAACTTGCCTTCAGCTTTCCTCATGTACTTCAGTTTAGCTCATTAATTTAGCCTGATGTCCCTATTTTTTTTTTTTTGAACTGCCAAATTTAATCAAGTTGGAACATGTTTTTATTAGGGAATGGGAATAATCTAATGAAATTTTTAACCATTTTTTCCTAGTCTTATTTAAGTACAGGTAACTTCTACCCACTTATATATTATTTTATTAATTTTTTTTCTTAGTAAACATTATCAACTAAGGTTACAAATTGTGACAGTAATTTTTCTCTCTCTTTCCTGTATTATATTATGAAAGCTAAAATTACAAATTACCTGACTTTTGCGGAACAGGAGGTAAAAGTGAGTGGTATTTGCACAGGTTCCCTCATCCCTATCAGAAGTGATTATTAATGTCACCATATCTAAGGACTGTCAATATTTTCCCCTTTAGTAAATTATTTACATGTTTTTGATGACATTTTTAGCACATTGATAATGTACTTCTGTTTCCATGAGAAGGCACGTTAAAGCTTGTACATCCATCTCACACCCAATGTGTCAATAATAATGCCTTAATAACATAAACTTGTAATTTTTTCATCTTTTTTAAAATTTTTAATTTATTATCATGACTCAGTTTTCTTCTGTCTGATTCAGGATTGTGGGTTCTGTTTTTAAGAGGGATTCTGTGTACATATAGAAAATATTTTCCATTTCTAAACTGTGTGGTATTCAGACTTTCGTGTTTGTGGGCCCTGTTGTATGGAACATTGAAGCACAAAACAACAACTTATTGAACTTAGAGTGTCTGATAACGGGGTTGTATTTTTATATTCAGAAATATGTAGAAGAGTCCCTTGAAAAGGCTCAGAGATATTTCTGTGCCCCTGAACTATGTTAAAAGCAATGCAGCCAGATGAACCCACCAAATAATTCTTATTCCCTGAAGTCCTGTAAAAGAAAAGCTGTCTTTTGGGTTCCTATTCTGGTCCTAGGTAAAAGAGAAGAATCAATTAAAATAAAAAATTTTTGGAAGACAAGGCAGAATCAAGTGGGGAAAGGATATGAACTACATATATATGAACTACAGTGAAAATAGTAAGTTTCTGATGATATGGATGAAGAGCAAGATGACTCAATAGAGAGGGAGTAGATAGAAGAAGGAAGAGTTGTCAACTGATTTGATTTTAGCTTTTCTTAAAAGTGCTCAAATATTTTAATTATATGAAAATATGTGGTGGTATTTTGTAAGTTATTCATGAAAAGGAAACCCTAAAGGTTCAAACATAAAAATTAACTGCTATTTTCACTTTTAATATGGCATAGTTCTAAGGCCATCTGTTTTATAAGAGAAGGCAAAAGCTGGACAGAGTTAGTGAACTGGTGACTTTGGGAGTCCTCAGACTGACTACGCAAATATAGATAATTGCTTTTGTAGTTCGTTTTGGGCTCTCAAAATTCTGTGAATCTTGGTACAACAGCCTTTTGTGATGCTTAGCTCCTTTTCAGCCGAAGAAGGTCTGTTGTCCTTCAGTAACCTTGGAGGATCACTGGATCAAGGATATTTTCACATCTTACCCAGAGCAGTGTGAGGAAACAGCACATGACAAGCAGCACAGAGAAGCAGCAGGCAGACTGCAAAGCAGACAAACTGTGCGAAGACTGCCCAGTCATCCCTGGAAAATAACAGGCGAGTCAAGGACAAAAATTTTGAGATAGAAATTGCTGTTTGGTGACTAGAATGAACAAAACCAAAATCAAAGATAGGGCAGAATCCTAAAAAATTAATCATGAAAAGAAGGACAGCTAAAAGAAACAATGAACAGAACAGAATGCATAAAACTGAATTACCTTCAAAATGAAGAAAAGGAAAATAAGGTACATAGGTGGTAGACTGACATAGTAACAAATGAGAATCAGAAGAGAAACACACCTAATAGAAATCCCATGTGAGTACATGTGAAAATGTATAGTAAACACAGGACAGGATAAGTTGTCACAATTCCTCCATAGCTTTTGATTTATTACATAATCTTTATTTAAGATGCCAATTATACTTCTAAAATGAACATACACATGTCTCTATTGACCTTAGTTAGTTACTTCAGCATCCAGCATCTAATCACATTTATATGAACCATGTAAATTCCAGACTATATATTCAATGTATTTATTTTATAATTTGATTATGTTTTGACATTGCTTCTTCCCAAATTAGAATTTAGATTAGAAATATTCAGCACATGAAAGAGGAAACACAGGAAACAGGAACATACGGAAAGCAGGAAGATGTCAAATTTGGATGAAGTTGTCCTTGTCAAGTCAATGGTACACTGTGTGTGATTCAGTCACTTAAAAATGCTGAAAAATTGATAATCAGAACATGAAGTGCCTCCTTAATAGTATTAATAATAATATCAAGAAGAACAACATCTAATTTCTAATGGGTGTTACTTAATGTATGTGAGCATTTATAAATATTCGCATACTTCACTCTCACCCATAAACACACATTTTGATTAAGATACATAGTTTTAAAGTATTACAGAACCTTTGTTTCCCATACGAATTTTTCTTTCACCTAATCAAGTATTTTTATTTTTCTAGGGTGGCTTTGCTCATTGCAAAGAGGAGCAGCTCCCTAAGTATACAAATAGCTAGTGGCCCCTCCTAAAACGTAATGTTCTGCTGCTTTTTTTTTCTCTTGGTTCGTATTGGATATTCATATTCAGATAGATCTATTATTGAAAAAATATTAGTATTGCACTGAATAAACAAGCAAACAATTTCCTCAAAATTTGACTACTAATGAAGTCAGGTCATTAGAAACCATGTAACATAATTCTAAGTGGTAGAATATTTTCAGTTACCTTGACACAAAAAGATATCTCTAAATCAACCTCATAACAGAATTTGAGTTATAGAATCATAGAAAAGTTAAGATTGGAAAAGACCTCTGAGGTCATCAAGCTCAATCATTAACCCAGCACCACTGAGTTCAACACTAAACCATGTCCCCTAGTGTCACATTCCTATGTTTTATGAACACTTCAAGGGATGATGATTTCACCACTTCCCTTGACAGCCTATTCCAATGCCAGAGACAAGTTACATTTGTGAAAATGTGGTGTAAACGTCAAGCAAAATAGCTTCAGAGACACCAGAGTACAGATTAAGACAACAATTATTACAAAGTCAAATTCTTGTTTAATTTATTATAAATATAGATAAACATAGAATAAATCCACTTATTCAATAGGAAATCAAGAATAGAATCTGGCCTATGATGTTAATATTATCTCAATGCAAATGAAATATTTAAACATAAAGCAACCACTGAAAAAGCATAAAGGCTGATCTAGACCTAAGCCTAAAAAGAAAAGCTTATTCAATATACCACTAAGAATTTCATAGTGATTATCCTGAATGTTGAACCTTGCTATCAGCCTAATCTCCTTGTCTTTAAAAAGAGGAATTTTGCAAACACACTTTAAATTTTTTGTGCTTTTATAGAGAAAGGTTTATATTAAGCCATAAGACTTTGAGACTATTTTTCTCATGCAGAGGCTTTTCTTTTGATGAGAATTCACAAACTCATCACCTTACTATTGCAGTTAGAATGCCTTTCCTAATATCTATCTTTTGGGGTGCTCAGGAGGCTATTTGTATAGACCTGATTCTCATGCTAGGTGCTTGGCACTTTTAGAGTTAAAGCAATAATATGGTTTTACTCTTTTTCAGCTTTTGAAAATTAATGCAAGATCCTTAAACATTCTGATAGCATAATTTCTCATGTTTAGTATGTGCTGTAGAGCAGGTTGTACAGATGCAGCTAGGATGAATGTTAGGTGTGCCCTCAGGCTGACTAGTTAATCTAGTTAAGAACCTATTTCAAAAGATATGTCTAAACTCTAATATATACTGCAGAAAAATGCTTCTTTTTTATTGTGCTGCTCTTGGGGATATCATAGTGGGAAGACTCTTGGTGATATGTTGAGACCAGTGTTTGATGAATCATAAAAATTGGGCTGAAATACTTTAGAAAAATGGTGCATTCAATATATTTTATCTCTTTTTATAACTCACACACTATCTGCAGGCATATTTCCACATTAAACTAACATTTAATGACCCTGGAAGCAGAATTCCTGATTTGTTCCAGTAAATAACTGTTTTAATACACCTGACAGCTAATCTTTACACTCTTTTCTCATCGTTCTCCCTCAACTTTCTGGAGAGGTGGACCTTCAAAGGAGAAAGGCCCCTGTTTAGGAGCTCTGTTAAACTGCCCAACATCCCACATTCAGTGAAAATCAGTGCAGGACGCTTTCACAAAGTACTCTTTTACCTCAAGGACAGAGGCAGCTCTACTCCCATTAATTTAAATACAGACCTTAGATGTTACCTTAAGATTTTAAAAAGATTAGGTTTAGTTTTTATCTGTTTTACCATACAGCGGATAATTCATATTATCTTCCGGT
The DNA here is from genome assembly GCA_035041135.1 of Platyrinchus mystaceus. Lineage (NCBI taxonomy): Eukaryota > Metazoa > Chordata > Aves > Passeriformes > Tyrannidae > Platyrinchus > Platyrinchus mystaceus. Next base: position 95,358,820 of record JAWWLV010000088.1, on the reverse strand, counting down.
TGATGTGTCTGAATGGTGTTCAATGGATTAAGAAACAATAAACTGAATTTTTTTAAAACTGTTCATATTGAAATCAGCTTTCTGCCTCAGGTTTCAGTTTAAATCATTAACAGCAAGATTAGGTGGCATGGCTCCATGTGGGTTTTAGCTGAGTGAGCTTTAGAGATATTCAGCTAAATGTATTTCTGATAGTTCAAATAAAACCCATCAGCATATTTCCATGGTAGAATGTTAAAATTATTAAAGAATCACTAATATCTGAAAACCTTTTTTGCCCTTCCAGCCCCTAGCAATTCAAGTCAAGGCTCTGCAAAGTAGCACGTCCTTAGAAAGAAACAAACAACAAACAATAAAAAACTGAAAAACAGACAAAGCTTGTTAAATGTGAAAACTCTGGGCGGTCAACTATTAGTTTGGGTATTTTGTGTCAATGCATTTAATGCTTCCTAACTGGCATAAAATGACAGCAACCTAAATGAGAAGCTTGACAGCTTTCAAAGGATAAATGCTGATATTTTTCAAAAATATTTTAGATCACTAACATTATATATGAATATATGGCTAGAAGAACATCAGTGTTCTCTCTATCTATACTACAGATGGGAGCTGTAGAAAAAAGATGTTACATTTGTATCTTTTTGGAATTAAAAAATAATCAAGAACTAATTTATTATTTTCCATTGCAATAATTTGAACATTTTACTCCATGCAGAGTTATAGTTAAATTTCAAGTACTTTGACTTTATTCTTCACATTTATATTAAGGGTAAAGAATCCTTACTGTTATTTTTTTTAACATATGCAAGTGATCTTGTGATATGCCCTGTTTTTTAAAAAAATTGAATGTGTACTAATTTACAATAGGTTTTCCTAGTCTTAGTTTAAAAAAAAAAAATCTCATAGCTGAGATGAAAGCCATACATCATGAATAAATAAATAAGCAAACAATCCCCAAACAAAAATCATCATCAAGAAAACACCTGAAGAAATCCAGCTCCCAAACCTCAAACCAGCTCTTGCAAAAGAGATTTAACTCCTGGAGCCATTGGCAGCCCAAATAATCCATAATAATCTATGGATAATAATCTATATCAAAGGCATTTGACATAATTCTGGAAGAAATCTTTGGGATCAGTTGGGGTTGGTCTCCCAGAGATGATAAAGGGTCTTCTGAAAATGTGCCACTTGAAAGTCAAATTCATGGCAGCAAGAAGTTCAAACTATACTAGTTAGAAACATATGAAAATAATATTAAAACTATTAAAAATAGATAGCTACTTTCATAGAATCATATGCCACGGTTTGGGGTTCAGGGTCAGAACCGAGACCACCGGGGTTCTTCCACTAAGCAGCAGTCGTTCTGTGTCGGC
>JAWWLV010000088.1:95329746-95346444 GCA_035041135.1 Platyrinchus mystaceus | reverse complement strand
GGGCTGACGAGCTCCATCTACCTGGGGGACTGGGATTAGAACCTGTGGCCTTGGTGCTGAGAGACCAGCATCTTAACCGCTAGGCCACCAGTTATATGTTACATGTGCAGCACATTCAAAATGCTGTGATCTTTCTAGATTTTAGGAAGTGGCTATTTAAGGTTAAATTAAAAAGAATTCTATGTTTAAACTTCATTACAACAGTGTCAAAACAGTATGCAGCAGTCTTTGGAATCACCATAATGAAGGATGCTATAATTTACTCTAGTATTTTCCTATTTCCAGTAGTAAAATCCATGCTTATCACTGGGTAGTATACTATTTTTAAGTCTTTATAACTGGAGACATGAAGACAAATATTTGTGAATTACAAAAACTGCTTGAAACCTACAGGTTGCAGAACCTTTTTTGTTTATAATTTTGTATTACAAGGTGTTGCAAAAGAAGATTTATGAGCTACTCTCAAAAAGTGCATGAAGAAATGTATGACTGAAATTTCGATGTTAACATACTTGACTCATCAAGACTAGTTACATTATTAAAATTATCAATAGATCAACAAGAGCAGTTATTGTATATTTCACTGAAGATTGGTTATTTAACTCCCTCTTTAAATCCTTATTGAATAGATAGCCATCATATTCATCATATGGCAGTATTTCATCATATATTCTAAGTTGGTGCATCTCTTATTATGGCCTCTTCAGAATGAATGTGAAAGAGAATATGTGTAACTGCTCCTTTTGTATGTGCAATTAGAAATTTAGTTCCCATAACTGTGGGGATGATGCAAGTCTTCCATTGTAGTTGCCTATATCTTTTCCAGCCTTTCAGTTTTTTGTCCTTGTTGTTTTGTACGTGTGTGCCTGTGTACACTTAGATATTCATATTATATACATATATGAAGAAAAATTATATCCATGCCCTCTCCCTCCTCAAATAATTAGGTACTATTTTTAGTTTGGACTCATACTAGCTTTGCTCTATTCAATCAACTTCTAGCTTTTTATTCCAGGATGGGTATATTTTGTGACTTGGGGCAATTTCTACGTGGCATTTCTCATTTACCTCTTGAAAATTATCTGCCGATCATAACTGATCTCATCGCCATAGATATGCTTGATATGAATGCTTAGGTAGTAAATGTTAATTATTTCAGTGCCACAAATAAGAAAATGAAATACGGGTATTATTGAGAAAATAAAATATTGTGGTACTCCCAAGGATTTTGCTATACTCAGCAGAATCATGTTTATTCAGCAGAATACATAGGTACTTTATACAGCTTCCAGATTTGAGATAGCTTACAAATCAGTGCTAAAAAGTCTGTAAATTTGGCCACAGATTGTTGAGAAGTTATCGTGTATTTCAGTCCTAAAAGAGCATTTAATACTTACACAGTATTGAGACAGTCTTCACTGTTTTCTTAGTACCAATACCCTCTCCAACACACTGCCCCTTTTCTGTTTAGTTACAGGCCAGTATATGTGAATGAAAGAGTGGGTGTGAGAATATGTATGTGTGACCATGCAAAATGTAATGGCAGAATGTAATGAACTAGTGGGTTTTAACTCGGCTTCATTCTCTGTATAAATTTGTACCCGATGGTATTTTTGTTCAATTCCAGTTTTAAAACACAGGACAGGATGATGAATCCATGTAGAAAACTTTTACTAACTATTTTTGCTGCACCAAGAGCGTTCATCAACATCCATTCCCTGGAAATTCATGGGTCTTTAAAAGTGGTGGCATTTTCACATGTGGACAGACTACACAGAAGCGTGATAATACAGGCTCCTAGTTCAGTGAACAATATAAACCTTAATTCTAATGCGTTTTCTCTGCAGCTTTGTAATAGTACTCATCCTAGGCTTTTCCTTTTCCTCCTTCTTTTTTGCAGTATGTTCTGCTTATTAAATGTAAAAACGCTTTATTAGCAGAGTTGGTTCTAACAACAATTTTTTTACAAAATCTGGCCATGTTGCTATCAGCTCCTGAAAATGCACAGTGTGATGTTGCCATCCATTCTGACCCAGCCCAAACTGGGAAGTAGGAAACCCAAATGTCTTTGTATGTTTGCATAGGTGCAGTGTGTGTATATAGAGACAGCTATCCATATATGGATATATATGTTTTTCATGGCCATGAACTTACCTATTCATGATGAAAGTTGTACATGGTGAGAAATGCTATTTTAAATATTTGCATTTCACTGAGAAAGCAGACAAATAATTCTGGACCTTTAAATTTCTTGCACCTGTTTTTATCTAATTTTGTTGAATTTCATTCACAGAACGGATTTTCTTTTTCTCATGTGTTTAAAATAACGTTATCAAAAAGTTAGCCTTAACTTTTAGGAATTTAGAAATCAGCAGTTTTGCTAAATTGCTTTAATTCTCTGGAGATCCTCAGCTCTACCTTTCCTCTCTCTTTATTCTTGCTGTCTTTGTTATCTCCCATTTAACTGAGTGATAGCTTTAATAAACACTGAACTCAGTCACAGGTTGAAATTGCACATGGAAGGAAAAGACATTCATGAACTTTGTTCTAAATGCCAGCCTTCAAATCATGGCTCGCATACATTCCTTTAATATTTCAATGCCTTGCTATATCTATATATCTATCAGTCTGCAGTTTGCTGCCAATGACCTTCTGCCAAATAGTGATTTGTCAAGTAAGCCTTCCACAGAACCCTGTAAAGCTTTTTCAGATGTGTGTATAATGCTCTCTAAAATGCAGACCACTCAACGGCTTCATGACAGAAGGAGTGGCTTTAGAGAGGAAAAAAAAAATCAAAACATTATTTAAGAACATGAAAATTAATTCTGTATCACATAATCCTCAGTACTAAGACAAAGAGTCTGCCATTGAACTTTACTGGTTTTGGCCTGGGCATCAACTTTGACTGTATATGGTAACCCAGGGCATAATATAATGGAATCATAGAATGGTTTGAGTTGGAAGGGAACCTGAAAAATCTTCTAGTTCCAACACCACTGCCATGGGATGGGCAGGGAAACCTTCTACTAGATCAGGTTGCTGAGAGCTCCATCCAGACTGGCCTTGAACACTTCCAGGATGGTGCATCCACAGCTTCTCTGTGCAACGTGTTCCAGTGCTTCAACACCCTCACAGTAAAGTTTTTTCATAATATCTAATATAAACCTACTCTCAGTTCAAATCCCTTCCCTATTGTCCTGTCACTACATGCCGTTGTAAAAAGACTCTCCCCATCTTTCTTGTCAGCTCCTTTCAGGTACTCTAGCCTTCTTGGTGGCCCTCCTCTGGACTCACTCCAACAGATTGATGCCCTTCCTGTGCTGGGAACTCCAAGGCTGGACACAGTACTCTGGGTGGGGTCTCAGGAGAGCAGAGTAGAGGGGCAGAATCACCTCTGTCGACCTGCTGGCTATGCTGCTTTTGATGCAGCCCAGGGCTCAGTTGACTTTCTGGGCTGTAAGCACACACTGCTGGTTCATGTCCAGCCTCTCATCCACCAGAACCCCAAGTCTTTCTTGGCAGGGCTGCTCTTGATAATGTAACCCCTCCACTTTAGAAAGTAAGAAATGTGTTTTATTTCTGGCTTAGTAGATTGAGAACACATTGTGGTTTTGATAAGATAAATACCAGCACAAGAAATTCTACCAAAGAGCACTTTAGAAGAGCTCTGACAGCACATGGATCTTTTTGTCTATTTAATATATGGTCTTCTCAGACCTCACAGACCTTTTTGTTTCTGAAGTACTCATAATAGTAAAGGACTTTCTGAACTCTTTAACTACACCAAAATTGAAAAGACTGCTAAAGAACAATTACCTGGATTTAACATTTTGTTGAGAAAGGAAGAGGCAGCTTTCAAAAAGTATACTACTTAGGGTATTTCTCTGTTTTCATTAGTAATACACTTCAAGGGCTGTCTGAAGATACAAATATAGAAGAGGAAATATTTCACCAAGGAAAATTTCTTTCCTTGACATTTTCTTTATCTCAATGGCTATAAAAATTATATTTGTGGAATAAGGCACACAAGCACTGGCACTAACAGCCCATGGAGCAGACTGCAATCAAATGGAGCATATTTTCTCTGTTAGTGCTATTAGCTAAGTTATTAGCAAGATCAGAACAAAAGTAAAGGCTTTTATGTTTAAATTTTTGTAAAGAAATTTCAGAAATTTCCTCTAAAATAGACTTATAGTTTCTTTGGAAAAAAATAAGTAACATGTGCCTTACTGAGGCATTTAAAGTTGCAGTGTTTATATCTTAATTGTGGTATTTCTGAGCACTTTTCAGCTTTTATCATTCTTTAACTTCCCATCAGAATGAAACTGAAATGTGAACTACTCACCCTCCTGCCACTGTATTTTTGGCCGTAGAAAGGACTTGAATCTACTTCTGTTTCAAGAAAAACAAATCTTAATTGCATGGGAAGGAAGGAAAAAATAATGTGCTATGTCAGGTTCACAATCTGTATAACTGATAAACCAGGACTGAAGTCTATGTGGTGTGGAATACTTGCCCTGCAGCTTTTGTATAACAAGTGTATCTATCCTTTGTAAATCAGATTCTTAAAATTCAACGTTGAATCTACTATTAATAAATATTACTTATGTATGTAATGCAAATAATAAAAATGTACTTTGGCATCCCTCACACCAAGGCAGGCATCATAAACTTTTTCATCTATTATTCATTAGTAATTCAGATCAATAAAACTTTTAGTTGTTTTTATTTATATTTCCACATGGATCTATTACTGTTTTGTTGCGTAATTTGTTGAACATATATCAACACTTTTTTTTCTAAACTTGGAAACTAGTTGATGGCTTCTATGAATTAGTGTTATTGAGAGTTTTCCTCCAGTATTAGTTTTCTTTTATGGATAACTGATAAATTAAGGCAATGATGTAATTATAAAAATTCTTTTCTCTGTCACATGAATTTCAACATTCTTATGGCACATATAATTGTACAGAAAATAAAATGACAAAACCATAAAACATTACTGTATATTATAGTAGAAAATGTTGATATCCTATTTTTGCTATAAACAGTATAGAAAATTCTACAAATTTAGTTTCTCTCACTTTAATAAAGGAAAAGGCAAAAAAGAAAGTAACAATTAAATGGAAAAATTTCCCAAGTATATTTTTTTCCAAGGGCACCACATAACTGCTTCTTAAACACATCTCTTTGAAAAACATTGTGTCACTCACCATGTGAGGTATTGCATTTCAGTGAGTTAAAGAAACAACACAGTCTCCCCACATGGGTGTTTAATCAATTTAAACAGTCAGCAATCTTGCTCAACCAGCAGGTGTTTGGTAAGCAAGTGCAAAAAACAAGGCCCATTAATGTTGTGCATTGTTCATCTTACTTGAGTGCAGAGGGAATTGTTTCATTTGCTCTTGGAATTCTTACAAGCTCTACAAACAGTTGTATTATTCTAGTACCATTCAGAATTTTTTTACTGGTACCAATAATATCTGTGTTTTTGTTAAAGTGCTGTACCATATTTGGATCAATTTAAAAATGGTACAAAATCTCAAAGATTCACTTCTTGTTGGCATAAAAATATTTTCTCTCAGTGGAATTTTTCTGTTACTGTGATATTTACAAATTTTGAATACTCAGAACTATTTTTCTAATTAGAACTTAAATTTTTAGTAGAAAAAGAAACTTCCCTCCACTCCTGATGTTAACTGTTTATCAACAACAATTTTAAGCATAATTTATATTTTTTTTTTGTTGGAACACCTTAGGATATGAATTAAATGAAGTGCAGCATTTGATTTTTACAACTGTTCATTAATAAAGATTAAGATGCAGTGCTTCTGAAAGGTAAGATTCTGGACACATACAAAATTTTCCATCCTTTACTACGAATACGGATTGAGCCCTGTATCTTTGTATTAGTCAGATAGTTATCAACACTATGTCCTGGTCTACTGTAGTTTCCAGTTGCAAGTCTATCTTTTAAATCATTCATTCTATGCAACAAGTAAGAGAAAAATTTCATTGTTAAAATATATTTACTGAGAATATAGATTTGGTCTTATCTACACAGGAAAATTTCTTCAATACCACCTAAGATTTGGATATAAATAGGTATTAAAATATTGTTACATGAATTTTTCCCCTGCAGGCTGTATTTGAATGGAGGAGATCTGTGAAGTAGTGGCTGGTTCAAGCGTACTTTTGGAGGCTTTATGCAATTCTAGGTAACTGTCACTAAACTAATATGTCTAGAAAAACATTGTGTAAAAAAGTTTTCTTCAAAAAAACATCTCCCTGATAAACAGATATTCTGAAAGCCTTAGATACTGTTGAAATTCTTTCAGACGACTTTTATTTCACTGGTTTATTGTGCCAGTCCTCAGTATACTGGCTCATGTCTACTTCATTCCTTGTGTCTGTCCCACATGGGAGGAAACCATCAATGTTTTATTTTATACGTTTTTTTCCTCATGATTATCTTGTGTTGTTCAGTGGCAATGATTATTTTTACAGAATTTTGCAGCATTGTAGCTAATTTTAAGTTACAACTACTCACAGATCAAGTGGGGTAATAACTCCTCCATATCCTTTAAAATGTCCAATTGACTTTTTAGGTTGTCCTTTGCAAACAGTTTAAATTCTCCTTCAGCTTCAGAAAAAATGTAAAGCTTTCCTAAAGCTTGCAAAGTTCATTTATTTGAAATTTCTCAGTAGAGAAATTGCTATTTGTACAGCAGATTGTCAGCTATCTTTGTCTACTTTGTTATATTTTGTCTGGTTTTTCATCATAGCCCTCACAAATATCCTGCACCCAAAAATCTTTGTAAAACATTCCCTGCTACTGCCACTAACACTCAAGTTTTTCTATTCTAGGTACCTTTGTTATTATATCCTGTCACATCTGCCTCTATATGTTTTAGTCTTCCTCTCTACCAGTAAAAGAACTTTTCAAAACACCACTGCTCTTTTATCTGCTGAGATCTTTGCCTGTCTACTTCCCACATTTCCCACTTTTTAGACGTACCCAAGCCTCAAAGAGAGACAACTGATCTCCTGCTGTGTCAGACACATTGACAGTGCTATAGGGTAGGCTGACTTTCATGGCTGTGAGAGATAAAGACATGGGATCCAGGTTTTTTGCTGCCCAGTTCTTTCAATAAGCAAAACAAATATACAGGGAACTTCAAACAGGTTATGAGATGGATATTTCAGTCCTGCAGGGACGACACTGTCAGTCAGGGTATGTTTGAGAATTATTTTGCAGCCCTCTGCTTCGCTTTGAAAGAAAAGAATGGTCTGAACATGCTCTTGCTGCATTTGCCAGGGCCTGGAAAATTTTAACTTAAAGACATTCCAGCCACATGAGATCCAGTTAGAGACTGTGGTTCCTAAGAGTCCATTTTAGGTTTTTACTGAAAAAGCACCATGATGTACCCTTTTTTCCTCGTAGTAAATCCAAGATGTTTGGCAATGGAAGAGGAATTAAACACGAGATTTCTGCTTTTTCTTAATCTTAAGCTTAATTTCATTGAAACTATAGTACTTTTAACATAGACTGATAATTTCAAATGATCACTTTGTTTCTGGAGCTATCCCATCTCGAGTTGTTGCTGACAGCCTTAGGTTCTCCCTTCTTTCTTCATGGTTTCTCCTCTCCTTTCTGTTTGTTTGATTGTAAACTTCTAGGCAAATTTTTTTGATGTTTAGCAAATGTAAATATTTTGCAGTTGAACATTTGCTAATTAGTCAAACAAATTTATGCTGACTAAAAGATTCTAAGGTCTTACATGCATCTCAGGAATGTGGTTCACATTGATCACTCTCCATCGCATATGCATATGTCTGGGTCTTTGGTAGTTTATTACAAGAAAGAAATATATTTTGTGCAGAAACTTATAATTTCAGAGGCACTCAAGTGTGCTGGAAATCCATCTTGCTCCATTATTACTAGAGAAGAAATTTCACCCAGGAATATTTTTTCTTACTTAATGCTTCAATAAATCTGAAATATCCTGATGCAGAGCAGACTTAGAACTAATTTTTCCCTTTGAGAGCTGTAGGAAGAACATTCTTTGGTTGGGTACAGTCCTATTGTAACTTGCTGCAAATTATTTATTATTAATACATAGTTTTATTTACTGTAAATAACTAATCTATCTCAGATATTTTTCTCTTAGGTGTGATCTGGCTTGTATTAAAATAATGTTATGATCATTGTGCCTGAACGGCAAAAGAATACAAAATGAAATATTAATCACTCTCAGTATGTATTTCGATATGCTTCTTGGTCCCTCTCTCTTTGTTAATAATTTGAAGAAATTTGTTTTTATTGTTTTGTGTTTGAAGAAATATTTGAGGAAAATGAAATCAACAGTTATAAAATATATTTGATTTTAAAATAAAGTTCTGTTTCTTCTTGAGCTTAACTTTTTGAGTTTATCTTGTACTTCAGTATAATTAAATTCTTCTCTTTAAGAAATGCAGTGAGTATGTCTAAAGAGCAGTTAGAAAATGCTTAAACCATAGTAGCACTTGTGCTTAAACCATAACAGAACTTTTTCTAAAACAAGCTTAATTTGGATAATAATAAAAATTAAATATAAACTTTTTCCTTATAATTCTTTATAAAAGATAGGAATACCCGAGGGTTTCTTTTGTACATGTAATTATTTACTACTAACCAAAACCAATATCAAAGTCCAATAGTGGTGAACTAGACTATCCTAACAATGCTAAATTATTCAGGTTACTAGATGACAGCAGAATATATATTCAGTACAGGGTGAAAGATACCACAGGGTACAATTTTAATATTTCAATTAATTTTAGGATCATTGTCCATTCTCCACTCATGCTGGCATGAACTGCAGTAATAGTGAACTTTTTTATGACAGAACTCATGGTTTATGGTATTAATTAGAATGCTAAATTTAGTTGTAAAAAATTACTCCTAAAAAAAAGGGACCTAAATTTTTATGCCTTCCAAATGTCAGTCCCCCTTATTTTCCTCTTCTAGCTTCTATCCTACTCAAGTTTCCTTGCATGTTTTTCTTTCTTATTTATTTTGATAAAGACAACTGCCTGATGGATAAATCCAGCATTTGGTGAGGGCATTAGAATCTAATCAAGGGAAAGGCCATCACAACACAGTGTCCTCTGGCAGGTACTTAAACGTTCGTACAGTAATAGATGCCTCTTGAAACACCAAGAAATACTGTGGGCACCTTGAAATCTTTTCATGCTGTGAAATGAATGAAGTATCACATATCACATATCTCTCTGGAATTCTGCAAGGCCTCTGACATGGTCCCCCACAACAGCCTTCTCTCTAAATTGGAGACATATGGATTAGATGGATGGACTGTTCAGTGGATGAGGATTGAGAGCAGCCCAGCTGAGAACAATTTTGGGGGAGAGGCTGTTGGGTGGAAAGCTGGGTGTGAGCCAGGAATGTCCACTCACAGCCCAGAAAGCCAACTGCAGCCTGGGCTGCATCAAAAGCAGCATGGCCAGCAGATCTGGGGCGGTGATTCTGCCCGTCTTCTCTGTCCTTCTGAGACCCCACCCGGAGTACTGAGTCCAGTTCTGGGGTCCCTGGAACAAGAAGGACATTGCAGAGGAAGGTCATGAAGGTGATCAGAGGGCTGCAGCATCTCACCTATGAGGAAAGGCTGAGAGAACTGGGGCTGTTCAGCCTGGAGAAAAGACTTCTAGGAGACCTTATGGCAGCATTCCAGTACTTAAAGGGGGCCTATAAGAAAGAGGTGTAAAATCTTTCTAGCAGGGCCTCTTGTGATAGGACAAAGCGTAATGTTTTTAGATTAAAAGAAGGCAGATTTAGACTAAACATAGGGAAGAAATTTTTAGAATGAGAGTGGTGAAACACTGAAACAGGTTACCCAGAGAGGTGGGAGATGCCCCATTCCTGGAAATGTTCAAAGTCAGGTTGGATGGGGCTTTGAACAACCTTATCTAATTGATCATTGCAAGGGGCCTCGACTAGATGACCTTTAAAGACCCTTCCAACCCAAACTATTTAATGATTCTGTGATTCTATGTCTTTTACTGTAGTCAGCTTTTTATGGATTTGGAGCACCTAGCTGTATTGTCACTTGGGCAATGAAGATGGTGAAGTGTCTTGAGGGGGAGCCGTATGGGGAGTGGTTCAGGACACTTGGTCTGTACAGCCTGGAGGACAGGAGACTGACGGGAGACCTCATTGCAGTCTGCAACTTCCTTGTGAGGGGAAGAGGAGGGGCAGGCACTGATATCCTCTGTGATGACCAGTGACAGAACCCAAGGTAATGGTCTGAAATTGAGTCAGGGGAGGCTTAGGTTGGATATTAGAAAAAGGGTTCTTCACCCAGAGGGTGGTTGGTCACTGGAATAGACTCCCCAGAGCAGTGGTCACTGCACCAAGCTTGACAGAGTTCAAGAAGCATTTGGATGATACTGTCAGATGAGACTCCTGGGGCTGTTTTGTGCAGGGCCAGGAGTTGGACTCGATGTTTCTTGTGAGTGTCTTCCAACTATTCTGTGATTCTGTGATTCTATGTCAAATTTGAGCACTCTTTCATATGTATTTATTCTCTAGACATTATATCACTTAAGAAATTTCCAATCATAATCTGTGTTATGTTTTGTCACTATTTCCTCCTTAAGGAAGCCTATCAGATGGAGACATTATGGCCTGTTTATATGTCCAAGTAATCTACTTCATTCTCCTAGTGTTGGTTATTTTACTTAATGTCCAAAATGGATAACTTATTTCTGGCTTAAGTGTATCAAGTTCCTTGTTCATGCTACTTTGCTAGATCTCTTGTTAAAACCCACAGATACCTTCCTTCTGGATGTGCATGTATACACTCCAATAAAGCCATGTTTTGGTTCTTATTTTTGATCCATTGGACAGGTTGAAAACTTCTCTAGCAGTTTATACTGATATATTTGCTTCTTTAAAATCATGTGATTACTAAAGGACAGGACTGTAAAACGGTGCTAGAAGTAGCTTTATATATTGTAGAAACAGTTCTCTGGGCAAATTGAATGCTACGTTTTCTGTTGCCATTTGATCTGACAGAATAATTTCACTAATTTATGTTATCATCTCCAGTGACATCAATGTTGTTGAATGTGGTGCTAGTTACAAATCAATATCAATTACCCTGAGTATAGATTTCTGTCCTTGAATTCAGCAAATCATTTATTATATCTGCTTTAATATTGGACCTTAACAAATGCATCTGATACATACAAAATACAAGTGTAAGGCTCTAATAATAATACAGACTGATATGGTTAGCTGAGTGAGATATTCCCTACATTATTCAATTTTAGAGTAGTTTAGAATCACATATATACTGCTATTTCTTAGATAAGGTAAATGGCTACCAAGATCCTGCAAGATATATAGAAATATAATTATAGTTGAAGAAGTAAACTTGCCCAGAAGCTCTTCTGCATCACATAGAATCAATATTGTAGAGTTAGGGTACTTAATTCAGTAAACTTGTAGATAGCATTAATTAAGACAGACAGACACATGTTCAAAAGTATATTTCGCATCGAGAAGCATGAAAAAAACCAGACCTTTCCCTTCCATTTATCCTGATTTCTAATTTCCTAAATGTAAAGTTACATTTAGGAAGTTTGCACCTTTAAGCAATCTTTCTTGGCTAATGTGCTTAGAACATTGCAATGCAGTACTTCTGAAATGCTGTTTTATGCACTGTCTGTAAGCTAACAGCTAACAGGAATGGGGAAGCTTTGCCTGAATCAACTTCAGGTTCAGAGATTGTGTCCTTTATTTTTGTTCACATTTATAACAGATATTTACCTGTGTCATACATTTGAGAAAAATTAATTGATTTGTAGGACGTAGGCATACTGACTACTGCATACTGACTGGTAAGCTTCAATACTCCTGTTGATTATGTACCTCTGTGAACAGCTTATTGTGCTGCCCTCTTGTAAAACTGAAAATATATATATAAGGGTCAGAAAGAGGAATATCTTTTATGTGAGTGTTAGATTAGTGAACGGTGCTGGCTATTTGAGTTTATTTTCCTCTCCTGTTCTCCTTTTTTGCTTTCAGAAGCTTGGAAATATGATGGCTAGATCCAATAAAACTTTGTTAGGCCAAATCTATATCTGATCAGTATTAAAGAGGTATGGGAACTATACTGGAGGAAAGACTTCCTTAAGGAAAATAGAACCTCCCCATTTTTGGCTAGAAAACAATTGTTTCCAGTCTGTAGCTACAAGAGAGGGACAAGGCTGAGGGAAGTCTGATGGGTACATTTGGAAGAGTCAAAGTTTTCTTCTGATGGTACAGGATACAGGTGGAAGAATAAACTACATTAGGTAAGCTGCCTTATACTGAAACCAGATATCTTAATTTCATCCAGTCAAGGCCTTTCTTGACTATGTTTTGACCATTTTAGTTTTCTTTCTGGGGAGGAAGAATAAACATTTAAAAAAAAAAATGTTTAATTTTTCTGTCTATGTACACATTAACAAGTAAGCAAACCCTCAGAACTGTCTCGTGCTCGTTCTCCAGTAAGGCTCTATCTATATAGGACATTTGTTATATAAAAACATCTATCTTAATTATTATTTTATTCAGAATGTGTAAATGAGGAGTTTCTCTAACTGGTTCCCTCTGTAAAACTAAACAATAGGGTGTCTGTTGTGTAGTCTTGAGTGTCTCCCAACTGCAGATGTAACTAATCTCCCCTTTCCTTGTTAAACTTTAGAAGAATGATTTGCTGCTTCATTTTAAGAGAGTCTGCATAGCCTGAAGACTCAGGGATGTGAGAGAGTTAGGATACAATCTCTCTTCATTAATTTCTCCTGACTTGGGGTATTATAGCAGTCATGAACTTTACTATCAGACACTTAGCTCTCTCTGAGTAACATATAGGGAGTTTTGGTACCTGACTCAGTCACTACAGGAATAGGGCATTTAAAAACTGCTTTCCATGATGATGAATGGGTTAACTTAAGCCTTCATGGAATTGGTCTTAATTTGTTATTTCACTGTCTGCCTTTTCTTCACCAAGATTTATTTTATTTCATATTGACTTACCCAAGATACAACCCTTTCTTTCAAAGGGGCACTGAGCCCTTTGGAACACTGGAAAATTGACCTATGCAATCAAAGCTTTTTAGAATATCAGATAATGTGCTGTCTAGGACTTGTCATTTTTTAACACAGAAATAAACTACAAAGGAGAACTGGAAAGGACAGACCTATTGAGTGTCAATTAGGTTTAAGGTTCAATGACAGGATGTAATATAAGTCTCTTTGTGTACAAATGTTGCCATTGATTTTCTGTTTAACAGTATTGTCTTCATCCTCCCGCAATTACTGTGTCTGTTCCTAAATTTTTTCCCTTTAATGCCATCTATAGAATTAACTTCTTTTTTTCAGGGTTCTGCCTTTCCACGCTTATATGTCCAATTTTCATACAGAAGTATTGTGATCTGCAACATCACTATTTCTAAATTCTTTATATTTCAATAAATTAAAAGGTTAAAGTCATAAATCAAGAATGTCACTGGTCCACATCCTTATATTTCAGGAGAGTAGTTCACTTGCAGCTCAGTGAAAAAGAATCTCCAGTCTCTCAAAGAAAGCATTACAGTTTATTCCAGTGTTTACATAGGCAGTTATTTAAACAATCCACAGATATTACTTTTATTTTTGACTTCTTAATTAGTTCTGTCAGGAAATATCCCTTTTCTTCCTTCCCACACAAATGCAGTCTTTGTGTTTCAGCACAAGTACTTTGAATCATATGCTAAGTTTAACACACCTAATAAGTATTTGAAACTAAAGTGGGTTTGCTGTGTTTAATCATATGCACCTCATTTTAAAAAAAGGTTTTTCTACATACAGCTGTAAAAATGTCACCATGCAATGAAATATCAGATATTATGTGCTGAAGAATTTTAATTTATAAAACTCAAAGACAAACAACTGTAGGATTGATGGAAATAACTGTTCTTGTAAACATTTATAAGTTCAAAAAGCCTTAGTATGAAAAAATATTAAGACATTGCACTCCTTGCACTCTACAAATTTCAGTCTTAAATGTTAATTTCATCAGATGTATCTTCCTGCTTTAAAATAGAATTCAAAGACATAACTACAAGAGTGACTTCTCTTTTTTTATCTTTTCCTTTTTAATATCTGCCATTGTTAAACACCAAACTCTTTTCTACAGTATTTATATTTTGAAGCTCTATAAGGCCCAAGAGATCCATAGTGTGCTCAGTGGTCTTCTGACAGTTCCTGGAAATTTTTTAATTACGTACAGTTTCTTCATGTCATGCAGGCAGGACAATAACCAATAACATGCAGTGTCCCCATTGAGCTTTAAAATTGAGATCACATTTTCAGAACACTGCCCTAAATTTGCTTTCACACCAGTCAAATTGCACCACACAGGTGGCCTCAGGTCTACTGCCTGAGCTACATGTAGTAACACATACATCATAAATTGTCCATAGTTGTCCACAATCTTCCTTTTGGCTCTTTCATATCTGAAAAATCATCAACTTTCATAAGACTTGCATTTTATTTCATAGCTTTTGTACCATTCTAAACTCCATAAAATGTCATTATTTTATTGAGATTAAAGTATGTAATGTAAAATTATATTTTACTGTTGGTGTGTTGTTCTGAGATGAAATAAAATTGTATGTACATAAAACATGACAGCTATGGTGGAATTAAAGCTTAAAAACTGTGACAGAGGAGTTACATAAGATTCTACAGAGGTACTCATATCTTCACTTGTTTTAAAACCATTGTGATTAAGAAACAGGAGAGGGGGTTTCTTTCAGCCACTTGTCTTTAGAGACATTTGAAACAATGATTGTGAATGCCAATGGAATATATTAGTCTGCTGTCAGAGGCTGCTGTGTCCCACAGAGAAGGAGCCATCATAACTTCCAGAATATTTCCAAGTCTCGTGATGCTTTTGCTAGTGCCATATACTTATTGTGTCATCGTACTTTCTTCACCAATCCGACTGAAAACTGACATTCCCTGGAATTTCCCATGTAATTCATGTTTTCTGCTTCTCTGAGACTTCTATGTTAGGTCTTTTTCTTATCCATGTTCCCTCTGCCTGCAATGTAGGTATCCAAGTAGTTGTCTAAGGAGTGTCTTGCTTTCTCGTGTCCTCCTCTCAACAGAAGAAGCCAGAGCAACTCCTCATGAGTTATATCCAGCCTGTGTCTGTTCCTCATTTTGTCAGTCTCCCTCAGGCTTTTGAAGGAAAAAAAAAAATCTTGGTTTCAGGAAAGAAAAACACTCTCCTTAAAAAATTATTTTCAAAGAAATTTGAAAGATACTTAAACTCTTTTTTTTTTTTTTTTCATGTTTCTCTCTTACTGATGAAGAGATATTTATAAGTTTCTGAGCCAAAAGAGTGCTTTTGAAAATGAGACAGTCTTATGTTCTTAAATCATTTCTACCTTTGAGAATTTCATCTGTTGGGAGGATCTATGCCCAGTGTCATTAAAAAAAGATTATATAAGAGTATTTAGCTCCAATGGAAAAAAAATATTGTTTTTTCCACAAATATTAAGTATTTAATTTTCAATGTCAGCTTGAAAACAAAGTGGAGAGAAGGATCATGCCACAATCTTGCTAGTGCATTTCATATTTGAAAAATCTGCTCAAAGTTAATAGATACTTTTTTCTGTAATATATTCTTGGAATTATTTTTGGAAACACATTTTCCTTTGATACCCATGAATAAAGTTTCTATGGATGGTCTTTTATTTTCCTTGTTTATTTGATGCTATATTACATACTACCCCCTCCATGAAATCACAACATGAAAATAATTGATGAACTTGCATTCTCTGCATGTTGCATTTGTTATGCAGCCAGGTAAGTGATGCTTTCAGCAGATAATGAGTCTTTCTATCTGCAGATTCCACAGCAGTACTTCTGTCATGTTTTGTATGCTAACAATCCTTTACACGAGACAACTTTCCTTTCACAGTTCCCTTCTCTCTGTTTCCTTGCCATCTAAGTGGCTATTGAAATCTTAAATTAATTAGAAAATAGAGGTACAACCCATCCACTCAGAAACCCAATAATGGCTCTAAATGACAAACCTTGCTTTGATGATATATAAGTGTAGTGTTGCTGCCATGCTGCTGTTCTTTTGAGAGATGGCAATTTATGACATCATAGGGGGAAAGAGGAAGGGGTCTTTAAACATGTTGTCTGTTGAGAATCCTTTGTGTGTGTTTTTAAATGCTGAAACAAATGATCACCAGCATGACTTATAATCATTAGTTCTGCTCCTGCTAATTATAGCAATTTGGAGAGAGACAGGTAATTATTGCATTGTCAATTTGTCAGAAAGCTTTCACTTTGGGTTTGTTCAGACTTTGTCTGAACCAGTGTTTTACCATAGTTCAGTTATATTGGTCTACTGCCATTTGACTCAGATTACAAGCATGCAAATAATATGTTCTGCTTACAAGTAGAATTCTTGATCAAGAATAGTAGATGGACTAAGAGAAAAAAAAAAACAATTGCCTCACTAAGATTAATATGTGAAATGAGTAAATACAGAAGGAACATGTGTTATCTGCTGGATGGTGGCCAGTCTTCGCGAACGAAGATCTGGGAAAGGTCTTTTTACCTTTCAAGCCTGCGCAATGGATTTTTTAGGT
>JAWWLV010000088.1:95306947-95329646 GCA_035041135.1 Platyrinchus mystaceus | reverse complement strand
AGAGTGACCTTCTCTTAGATGGATGGCCTTAGGGGCTGACGAGCTCCATCTGCCCGGGGGAGTGTCCCTGAACCCGAACCGGGGTTGCAGCGGTGAGAGCGCTGCACCTTAACCACTAGACCACCAGGGCTCCCCAAAAGACTAAAAGTGTAATTAATTAATAAAGTTTAATTCTATGTAACAAGTTGCACAAGACACAAAGTTCTTTGAAGTCATCCCATAAGAGAAATACAACAGGTATGCTGCAGTAAGACAGTGAGCTCCAGAAAGTACTTCATCTCCCACTCACAAGCATGAAAACCCAACACTTCAGCAATACATTCCCATTAACAGTCTTACAAGTCTGAGATCACTCTCAGGCTGGATGGTAGATTAATAATTAAAGGACAAATCTAACTGAATTTGTCATTGAAGTTCAACTTCTGTTTTCTGAAAAATGCTTCAACTAAATGTGCAGCTGGAAGTTAATATGGTCTGAAAGAAAGCACCACCAAATAAGGCTTCTATCCACAAATTTCATCAAGTTAAGTTGAACTCCTGGGGAGATTGGATTAATCTAGATAAGAAGCAGAATGCTGGTTTCTGATAAGAACAGGAACCATGGAGTTGCATGACCTGGGCTGTCTTCCAGAAAAGTTTTTTATTGTCTTAGGCATATCATTTAGTCTTGGTTAAATTACATAAGTCAGTGAGGTGGAGACATACCCCTTAGAGGAGAAAGGGAAAATCTGCTATCTATCTGAAGGCAAATGAATCATTCCCTTCAGTTCTTGTGTTGGATAATTGTGAATCAGATACTGAATAACACTGTTCAACATGCACATTAATAAATTAGATTACTTGGTAATTTAGATTATAGCATTTATCAGTACATTAGATTAAGACAACTATATCCTCTAATTCATCTTACAGCTAAAAAAATAATCCAGTTCTTGAGTCCACTGATTTGAAGTTTCAGGAAATAATTATGACGTAGCTTATAAAACTTTGGTTGGTTACTTAACAAACTGACAATATATTCAGCTTCTGGTTCTCTACATAGGACCAGGTCCTATTTTCTTTCCTGTTCTCCTTATGAGGGAATTAGTGGTCTCCCTGAGCAGAAATGTTTTGACTGAGCTTTTGTGTGAATTTACTGGTTGATTAAATAGTTCTGGATTTCAGAGTGCTTTCACATGCAGTCATATGCTAGATTTCTTTTCAGAGAGAAGTATCTTTTAATTTTTAAATTAAATTTTACAAAGAATAAACACAGCATAGCAAATAGCTAAAAAATAATAGTTAAATGAGTACTGCTATATTATCAAAAACTCTTGAATAGAGTTCAACTCTCATTTTGATTGCTGGATTTCACATATATCTGCCATTTTAGATATCTAGAAAACTAATTATTACCCAGACAGATTTGGTTTCTGAATTCTGCAGATCTCAAGGAATAAGAACTATGGGAATATTTGGTACTTCTGCTAACCTATGCAGGAAACAAAAGAATGTTTCTATATGTTCCTGTATACTTGACCTTTCACAGACAAACTCTCAGAAAGATGGGATGATTTGGAGAAACAAGAACTAAGAGTAAAATCCTGGAGAGGAAAGAGAGATATTTCCCAAGAATGCTGGAACAAATCCTGAGGAAGAGAGAACCTGCTGATCCCACGGACAAGTTTGGGTATGACAGATAAAACATAACTATTCTGAGGCTGGCTTTTTGTTAATTGCTATAACATCAGATTTTTATTTATTTTTAACAGGCACCATTAACTGCATCTGAACTTTACAGAATAATTATAGTTGAAAATGATTCTTTGGCCTTTTCTCAAGGTTGCACTAACCTCAACATTCTTCTGAACATATGTATTTTTGTTGGAAAGTTGCTTTTATCCCAACCCAGTAGTGACAGAAAATAAGTATAGTGAAACTTTTTCAGTTAACTTACTAGAAATTCCAGTATCTTATCATTGGTGGGAAGCTTGACAAATATACAGTTATTGTACTGTGGAGTGCATGGAGAAAGCAACTAGATAATAGCTAAAAAGTTGATATATCTACAAGTTATTAACAATTATATCTACAACTCTGTAGTTCACTAGTACAACTAAATCATCTGAGATGCCCAGGGCTCATAGGTTTGGAAGTTATGACCAGAGACACTATACCTGACCACTGTTGTCAGTTGAAGAATTTTGTTATCTTAGAAGAAAATAGACTTTTTCTAAACATAAGGCTCCTGAAAGAGACATGAACAGTAAGAGTTACCACTATGATATAGATTCATAGACAGCTAAGGAAACCCATAAAATTATTTTAATAATAAGCTGGACATGTTTTCCTATGAAATATACTGTTGGGTCAGTCCACTGTTCTTTGACCTGAACTTGCCTAGGTGTTTAGATGACACCTCTAACAATAAAACAAATAATAACTGGATTATGGATAATTTATGTAGTGACAAAACCTATGTTATCTTACTGTCATCTTGATGTGAAGACAAAGGCTTTCCTTGAAATTATGATCTTATTGTCTTACCACAGACTGGAGAATGCAAAGCTCACTATTTTTGCACCCTATACCTTGTCCACTCACTTATTAAAAACAAATATATCACCTCACTATTTTCCAGAAGATTGTGGGTATATTCAGAATAAAAAAGGAACAATTCCTTTAGTCTTCATATAATTGTTTGTTTTCAGAGGCCTCCCCTACTAATGAAGTTGCTTATCTGTTTCTTCTTGTTACAGAAGTCTTAAAAACTGATTGACTGTCATTGGAGATAATTTTTTTAAATTTATACATTGATAATATATTGTGTGATATACCAATTTTATCAGCTTGTAATCTAAGAATATTTCTGTTCTAAACCTAAGTTTCTTCACAGGTTGATTTAATTGACCTTACCTCTGACAGTTTTACCTTCTTTTTAGACCCCTAAAATGCCTACAAAGTAGTTTTTAGTTTGCTTTGTCCAGGCATGAAACAGCTCCAAACCAGGAGCCATATTTTCCCTTGTTACATGGAACCCAGACTAACACACTGACCAAAATTTATTAGGTAAGGGCCAAAGTTGCATTAGCAGCAGTTACATGAATTCCTATGTTTAGCTCACACATGGCCAGCTCAGAGCTTCATCACAGTCCGTCGCTCCTGCCTTCACATTTCATGCTGCCATATCTTTACTTACATGACCACTGACAAGCATTAAAGAGCTGATGAGCATTAAAGAGTTAAAACAAATTGGCAAAAGGAAGATTGCCACAACAGAAGGCATCAGTTATCTGGATGAGAAATAAGCCAAGGGTTGGAGGAGCATAGCAACAGTCCCATGCTCCCTTTGCTACTCTCTTTAGTGGTGTCTTCTGCTGGTACTAGGAGTAGCGATGCACAAACTGAGTTACACAGTAATGGATTCTGAGCAGTCTGATCTGAGAAGAAGAAGGTAACCTGTGTCAGGTTCATTGGCTATGAATGATATAAAGATACATCCAATATGAACTGTATACATCTGTTATATTATTAACAACATGTATACTGTTATGTGTCTAATATGGCATTACATACAGTATTTATACTAACATATTATACATTCTACAGGCTCCAACTGAGAAAAGGATGGAGTAAGCACTGCAAAACCACCTAGTGCAATATGCTTTTCTCATACCATTTTAATCAGAAAACACTTAGACGCTATATATATATGTGTATATGTATGTGTTATATATATATACACACATTTTTATGCATATATGTGATAGATAAGACCTATATACATATATATGCACATACACACCAAAAATGAGGAAGCAGGGGTACAGTCTGTTTGTTTCCGTCCCTTACCAGTTGTGTTACCAACACGAAAGGAAGAAAGACAGTGCACTATCACTTCTGGTAATCCCTGGATGGGCTGCAATACTGATGAGAACTCTCTCAGTTTCTTCAACATTGTGGAAGCTGATATAGAAACACATATGGAGTCCACAAGCACTAACAATTCTTATGCAATGGGGAGAGAGGACAGTTTTTTAGCTCTGCTATATTTAGTCGGCATAAAAAGAAACTGAACCCGTCAGTGAAGAAATGAAACATTTAACACTCACAAATATCACAAGTTTAGGAGTTTTATCAGATTAGACTAATAGGATATGTTAATGTTCTCTGGGAAGTGGGATGCTGTGAACTGTCTTCAAATGAAAAGACAGAGTGAAAGAGTTTCTTGTGAAAACATAGATGTATTAATTCCTATACCTAGAAAAAGGGCAAAGTTAATTAGAGATAGAACCCTCTGCTTGATAAGGGAAAAAGTGATTAGTTGATATCCAGCTAATATTATTTAGGTAATCGCAACTGGAGCCACTATGAGAGCTTGATTTATGTATTATTGGGGGGTTTATTTTCATAGATATTTTAACAAACCATTTTTTCCCCCAGTAGCATGTATATGAAGATCTCTTAACTGAGTGTGTAGTTATAATCTCAGAATGTTAAACAAAACTAAATTTGTGCACTTGTGATTTCAGCAGAGACAAGGTCTGTGCTTTCTAACCAGTGTTAGTTTCAAACTGTGTATTCAAGATTTATATCAGTGCATCAGCTCAGTATTGCACACCAATAAGGGAGGCTCCTGCTCCACTTTTCCCGTACTGTGAAATAATGCCTTGTTTCATGTAATTACAG
Source organism: Platyrinchus mystaceus (assembly GCA_035041135.1). Classification (NCBI taxonomy): domain Eukaryota; kingdom Metazoa; phylum Chordata; class Aves; order Passeriformes; family Tyrannidae; genus Platyrinchus; species Platyrinchus mystaceus. The sequence continues at coordinate 95,324,978 of JAWWLV010000088.1, read as the reverse complement.
AATGACAGCTGAAGTAGAATCTCTCAGCCAGAGACCTGTGTTAATGCTGCAAAAAAATTTATGAGATTCCTTTGGAAAATGAATTTATTTTCATTCTCTTTACAGTATTTTTTTGCTTTCTAATGTGAATAAACACTTTATAAAAGTCTTTATATAAGTCAGCGATGCAGACTAATTTGGAATCCTTCTTGCAATATGGGTTAATTTGCTTTGAAATGGGAATTGAAAAATTAGATGAGTTTAGGGACAGGAAATAAGTAAGTCAATGAGCATAAAAAAATCAAAATTTTTTATAAGAAGAGATTTTTAAAAATTGTTTGGATTATTTAATTTAATAAGGTCAAAGGCATGAAGATGACAAGCACAGTTCTTACATAAAGATAAGAACAGAGTGTTATAACTGTAAAAAATAACAAGGATAAATCCAAACTCAACATTAGAAATTATAGAATAAAATGAAAATTTAAGGAATTGAACACTAAATACCTCTTCACAGAATATACATAATTGGATCAATTAGATATAAAATTTAGTAAAGATGAGCACTAAATGTTCTCAGAGGGATGCTACTGTACTATACGGATCTTTGGTGTGATTTTTGTATAGCGATGCTTGGTTCACATACTGAAATAAAGTGAACAAATGGCAGTACACTACAATTTCAGTGAAAATTAAAATTAACATTAAAAATATTAACCCTTCATATGCCATATTACTTAAAATAGACATCTGTCCAACTGAAATAAAATGATTTCCAGATTGTTGAAGACATATTTTTGCTTGAGCAGAACTTTAAATGTTTATATTTACTGTGCCTAAGAAACAGCTTCTGAATCTCAATGAAGTTACTTCAACTGTTTTAAACAATATAGGAATAAAGATATTTATGATTTTTATTTAACAAAGGATTTTTTCCTTAATAATAAAATATATTCAAAAATATGGAAATTTAATTTTGCATCAGCCTATTGCAAAGAATATCCAGATTTTATTTTTATTTAATATTTTGGCACATTTCCATTTCTTTTCTGCATTGTATGGCTAATGAAATTTTGCTGGATTCTTATAGATCTCAACAACCTTTAACCTCAACGAGAGACCTGTCATCAACATCCTAAAAGGCCAAGCTTACTGATGCTTTTGAGGCAGAGATGGCGGTGTAGAACTTATTGTGACCCGTAAGAGCATCAGCACAAGCAACAAGTCAGACTGTGTCAGTTTGTCTCTGGCATCTCGCTTTTCCCCCATCCCCCTACTTCATCTCCTGTAGCAGGAACAACTCAATCCCACTCTCCCTTCCTATGGCAGCAACATTTCATTTTGAGTACACTAATGGGAACATCGGAGATAGAAGAGTAATGCTGAGCAGGTTAGAGACATTTGTAGTTTGTTGCGAATAGCAACCAGCGCCTTTTCTGGATAATAAAGTGTCTATTAGGGGGCAATAACCAGTAAAAGAGACCTCAAATTTTGTTGATGGGCACAATATTTATGTGAAGCATTAGGACACAGGAAAGTTTCCAGCCTGGTACTATTTTGCAATTTCACCATTCAGTGAGGTTGAACTAGGATCAATCTGATTCTTCTAATAGGCTGAAGGAAATTATATGGTTTAAAATATTTTTCCTCTCTATTATTCTTAAATTTATAATTGAGTTTCTAGTTTAAGAAATATATTGAGATATCTCAGTAGAAATTACTTTTTTTTTTTTTTTGTCACAGTGGCAGAATTGTTTATTCATGGGAATAAAAACTGCCATGGAAACTTCTTAATCATATAAAGGTATGATTTTCAGCACGGAAACTCTCTGCTTGAAAAGCTGTTGAATTGTTTTAATATTCTGAAGTGGTGTAAAGAGGAAAAAATGAGTTTTGTCTTAAATTAAGTTTTTTCTTTTTTGTCATTTAGGATTTAAGCAGTCTCCAACACTATGGAAAACTTTTAACTGATATTTGGCGGCTACTCTTTTTAAATAAAGTATTAACACTTGTCATATAATTAATTTATTCATTTTGTTTTGTGAGCAGTCCTCACAGTTTGCTCTCTGTAATGAGCTGAAGGTATGCCCATGAGAAAACTATATCCTGTTTTCTTAAGTGTTTGTGAAATGTGAGCAGTACCATGCTGAGGCCAATTTCTTGTTTCTTTTGCAGCTCTCTGGCAGAATTCTGCAAGGAATTTCAGAGGTCAGTGTTTGATGCTGCTGCATGTAAAAGGAAAAATATTTTTTTTTTCCTTGACAGGTGAAACTGAATTAATATATTTGGAGCTTCTGTTAGAAATAAAGAGTTTGGGAAAGAGTCCTGCAGACATGCGAATTAATTCTTTTCATTTGAAAAGGTACTAGGAACTCAGCAAACCAAAATTTTACAGATTTAGTAAGGTCAAAAGCATGGAACCTGTCTGTACTTTGTATTTATTTATTTTTATATTTTTTAAATTTTATGAAGACTTCATTATTTGGAAATTAGGAGGCAAATACATTTCTCATGTTTTATAGATGGATTTTTAACAACAGCAGAGAAAATTGTGATACCAGTTTGCCTCTTATCGGTGAATAACCATTTAGAGGAGTCAGTACCATCTGTAAATAGAATCCCAATCCTTTTTAAATTTCATAATTGCCAATTACAGTGATGATGTAATTGTATCCCAGACAATCACCTTACTTGACTTGATGCACATACACACACACACATGCGTAAGTGCAATATGTATTGCACAAGTATTTATCAAAAACCTCTGCCAAGAACTTGCAGAACACTTGTGCCACTGCTGGCTTGATTTAGTTTTATGGTACAAGAGCTTATGCTGCTGTAAGCCCTTTCAGTATTTTCAATATGGTGAAAAACCTACAAATACTAACAGAGGCATCTAGGTATTTATAGGAAGACCATCTATAACATGGCAGAAGTCCAATCCTATCTTGCAATGAAAGGTCAAGTGGAGTCATCACGAATCTGTTGCATAACAACTCTTACCTTGTTCAGGGAAGCATTTACAATACTTCCATGAGCTGTAATTTTATGAATTTTTTGTTGAAATTTATTTTCTGCGTAAGTGGAAATCCATTTGTTCAGAAAACAAGAATAAACTAACTGCACCAAATAGATTCTACTGCTGTTAAAATTTGTGTACTTTCATTCTGACTTTTTTTCTGACTGGATACAAAAAGCCCAATTTCAAAGTGATTCCAACATGAATATAAATTATCATCACTAGATGATGGGAAAAACTATTATTTAGTTGTCTTTTATTCCAACTCTGTGTTTTGTTTGCAAGGATCAAAGAGATTATGCATGAGGGATTTTTTTTCTCAACTAATTCAGACTGCAAGTGATATAAAACTTAAGAGTTTTATTTGATTCTTCATTCAATACACATAATTTCTAACACAACCCCCACTCTCACCCAAGCATCAAACAGCTATTGAAGAAACTTAAAAAGAGTTTTAATATGAGATTGGAGTGTCTGAAAAAGCAATCTGTAGGTGTTTGCCTAGCTTGTTTCTGTTGTGGTTTGTTCATAATCAGCACCATAGACACTGAAGTTACTTCCTGTAACTACAGAATGGCAACTTACCATACAGCCTACATCTTTCCCTCTTTGCAACTTTTATCTCCTGCATCTTTGCTCGGAGTTTGGCACAGCATGTACGAAGAGTATTGATTATGGGCTTTTATAGTCCTGAGCAGCCATGTAAAGTAATTACATACTTTGTAGAGTATGAAGAAAATCACTCTGAACATATAAACCCAGACAGCCAGAAAGGTAAATAGGCTTTTTGAGGAAATATATATAAAAGTTTTAGCCATTCTGATTCTTTCCACCCTGCACAAATGTGACTAATGCTGCTTATGCAGCCAGGAGGTAAACAGTATCAGGGAACTGATCCAGCTAAAAGTACTTTTCCGGGTAACTTTTTGTCTGGATTGATTTCTCTTATCTGCTAATTTGTTTGCACTGCTAGATGATGCTTGAGCCAATTGGCAATGTGAGGGCAGAAGCAAGTGGCCAGGGTATTTTGGGAGCAGGTGGCGACTAAAGGAACTAGATTAAAACCTGCTGGTACTGACTGAATCACAACGATCTTGGCTGTCAGCAAAGTCCTAACATTCATTATCTTTTGTTTATGCAGGGTAGTTACCCCACTGCCTATTTCCAGATACTTGCTAAACCTTAATTTAAAAGACAAAGGAAGATTTTTTAAAAATTTGTTTAGCTTGACCTTTGATTTTACCTGAAGTAGCAGGGCAGTCAGAGTGAGTTGAAATGTGGGCATTAGAAAAAGGTAAGTTTTGTTAGAGTGAGATGCAGGGAGAGTCTGCATCAGAACAAACCTTGAATAATCGAAGGATGCTCCTACTTGTCATAAACTAGTCTTAAAGCTGTCTGTGTAATGCACAGTCTATGAGATTTACCAGCTCCCTGCCTCTTCCCCTGAGCTTATCCATGCCTCTTTTTCCTCACTTTTCTCCTACTTCTGGGTTGGTGGTTTTGTAACCTTTCTTGTGGTGCTTATTAGGCCTTTAAAGTCATGAGGCAAGAAGTCCATCATTTGCTCTTTGCCTTCGAGTTTATTTCTGTAAAATTCATGTCTCCATTGATGGCCAGATGTCCTGCAAATTAGTTAGATAACAGAACATTTATCCAGGACTAAAAACTAATGGGAAAGGATTCCCTCTTTCAGGGACCAGTAAACAGTTAGAGCAGTCCTGTTATCTAGGAAGATATTAATTTTGATGTAATTTTATACTGAATGAATGAGATTAAAATGCTTCATTTTTTGTTGATATTATTATTCTCAAAATATTCTCAAATCTGAGAATGCTTGCTTCACCTTCTATATCATCATCACAAATGTATTTTCTGAATGCATTGTTGTGCTTGAAGCAGATACATGGTTCTGCTGACCTCAATAGATTGGACAAATGTAGAAAGTGTGGTGTGTTCAAGAAAATCAATTCTCCTTATCACTGCCAGCTCCTACTACATCACTCTTTTTTTGAAACATTAACGTATTTGTCATTTTCTACCTGTAAAAAATTCCAATCTGAGATTTTTTTTATACGTCTTTTCTTAGCTTTACTAATTATCAACAGTTTGTGATAAATATTCTTTTTATTCTCTCTCTCCCATGTGGAACAGAAAGAGAAGGGACTTAATGCCTTTGGATGCCTGGATTCTCTATTATGCCCAAATGCCATTTATCAGAGATTAACAGGAATGGTAATTTTTGGCTGATTCATATGAACTATTTAAATACCCATCTTCTGATGAAGTGGTACATGGTGTCTCTGAAGTGTAATGTTTCTGAGAGCTTGTTGTGGTTTAGCCCCAGCTGGCAGCTCAGCCCCACACAGCCTGTCACTCACTGTCTGGTGGTAAGAGTGAGAAGACCTCTGGGTTGACATAAAGAGAGTTTAATAGGAAAAGCAAAATCTGTTCACACAAGCAGAGAAACACAAAGAATTAATTCACCACCTCTTATTGGTAGAGAGGTGTTCAGCCATTCCCAGGGAAGAAGGACTCCATCACACATAATGGTGTCTTAGGAAGGAAAAGCCATCACTCTGAATGGCCCCACTTCCTTCCTCTTCCCAGAAGCTAAGCATGATGTCATATGGTATGGAATGTTGCTGTGGTCAACTGGGAACAGTTGCCCTCTCCCAGCTACTCCTGCACACCCAGCCTCCTTGCTGGTGGGAGAGCATGAGAAGCAGTAAAGACGTTGGCTGTGTGTAAGCATTGCTCAGCAATAACAAAACCACCGCTGTGCTACCAGGCTGTTTCCAGCAAAAATCCAAAACACAGACCCATACTAGGCACTGTGAAGAAAATTAACTCTACCCAAGATGCAATCTAGAAATGGATTCTTGTGTCATGAGGTAGAATAGAAGAGAAATAAAGCAATTTTTCTTGAAAGTTACATTTTAATTAATGACTACAAGTAGTTGGGGTGGGAGTCATATGAAAGTGTTTATAGGGAAAGAAAAAAGAGCAGCAACCATTTTTAGGCAAGCCAAATCAATTTTATCTTGTGACAGCCTCCAATAATTTTTTTTGATTGATGGTGATGTTAATGGACACCAAGTTAATTTTGTTCCCCTTTTGTAAATACCTCTGCTCAGACTTTTTATCTCACTTGGAATAGATAGATTTTTCTTCTAGTCAATGCATTAGAAAGTTAGTTGCTTGAAGAGGGTTTACAGTGTGTTCCTCTTAGCTTAATATTTTCCTGGACACTTAATCTATTTTGGATTTAGGACTTGCTGTCCTTATGTTTTACACTGCAAAATCCATCATTTTGTTTTTGATGTTTGATCCATGTTTGCAAAGAGACTCTTCTTGTTCCAAGATAAACAGAAAAGAGCTGTATCGGAGAAACTTGACTGAATTTGTACAAAACATTCAATCGTGGGAAATACATCCATAAACAATCTTATGAATAATTTCTTTTCCAATACCAGCTGTAAGAACTATGTTCTCTTTCATGACTAAGCAGAGAACCTGATGAGCAGTTTATCTATAAAACTTATACAAGTAAATTATGTGATGTGTATCATCTTCCAATGAGCATGTGAAAAAGTGGAAAAGAATGCTAAGCATAATAAAAAATTTCTTCATGGACTAAAATAGATTGTGTTAAAATATGTCATTTTAACTGACCACATTCAAAATCTCTTTAGCTTTTTATAAGAGCATGATTTCCCTCATGTAGAGGTATTGTATTTATTGTAATTCTGACACTGAAAATTCTCAGTGGAAAAAAATAAAAATAGAATCAGCTTACTAAAAAGTCATGTCTAATTACAATATTGAGTATTGTATAAAATATTGTTTATCTCATGAATACTTAGTATCCTCATTGCTAAAAAATACATCAAGACGTATATTTACTGTCCAGTTTGCTAATTAAGAGTTTTCCAGGACAGAAACTTACAGAAATTTATCCAGGGTCCATTTACGCTAATTGTCTTGGTCTTGATCTTTGGATCCAGTCCTAAATTGAAAATAAATAAGCAAATAAGTCAGAATTTCTTAATGTTCTCTATTTGTGAGCTTTGATTTAATGTTCAACTGATTTAAAAAATCTGATTTCCAATACAGGAGTGTTTACTGTATTATATGAGTGAATAGACACAAGTACTTGAACTAAGTCAGAAATCCAGGGCTCTATAGGGAATAGAAAGTAGTAGCTAATGCAGTGCTGTGCAACATCATTCCATTATTTTAGTTGTATCTAAGAGAATTAGTATTTTCTGCAGCTCTAAGCTGGAAAGAGGAGTCCTAAATGGGTGACCACAAAACAAATACTTTATCTAAAGCCAAGAATGGAAATATTTTTTAACTTCAAATATTTAAAAATTGTCTAATTTGTCATGCCTTTGGGCTCTTGATATCTTGTTCAGTGAGATTTTTTTGAGAGAATTGTATGGTTGGTGGATTGGTGTTAAGACACAAAGTAAGAAGGTATTACTAAAGTTAGTGAAATTATGGACTGTCAATCCCTGATGGATCATCTAAAGAGAAATATTCTTTTAAATAACAACCACGTGGTTTTGGTTATTATCTGTTGGTGATAGTTCTGAACTGATAAAACCCCTAACAACTACTTTTTAGTAACTAATATTTATTTTGTAACCAGGAAAAATAAAAATATATACAAGTGAGCACTGGTTTTGCATTTAAGAATTCAATGTGCTGGAAATCTATGGCTAAGATTCAGCCTAGGATGAAATTTTTCTGTTCTTTAAGAAAAAAAAAGCCCATAATTAGCTGAATCATATTATTCTCAAGAAATGAAAAAAAAAATTGGACCAGATCTTTTCATATTTGAAAACTGAGAGTTGATTTTTCCCATTGCTGGTAAGGCCAATTTGCAATTAGAAATTTTTTTCTGTGGCAGCCTTAGAAAAAGCGCCAAAGCAAGGAAAAATGACACTCTTTTTCACATTAATATTTCTGAGCAGGGATGGACAAATGTATTCAAAGGGAGAAGTGAATACGAAGATGCTTCAGTATTCATCAGACTTTCTCATTTCTGCATGTTATTTTATTCATCATTAGCCACTTCGTTTCTGCTTTGTTTGCCATTGTTTAAAGCAAGCAAACAAGCAAACAGACAAACATTGAGCAATTTCTGAAAGACTAACTTTGCCCACTCTTTGTTGAAAATCATAATGATATGCAAAGCAGAAATAGGCCTGTTAGGAAATGGAGAGCAGTTATAGCCTTGTTAGGACATTAAGTACCAAAAGTCAAACAATTTTTACTGCATATGGGTAGATAGATATAGTAGATATAGTAGAAATAGTTCACAAATTATAGGTGATAATGTGGAGAGAATCTGCATTCAATTTACTTCTCCATTCCATGGGAAATTTTTTTCCCCTAGAGTGTAACTTCAGGTGTATTTCCCACTCTTTGTCTATGAACACACTGATCATTTAAAATTCTACAATTTTTATATCTTTTAGAACTAATATTTAGTATTACAAACAGCTTTCTTTAGCAGAGTACTTTAAATTCTTTTCATTACCTAATTTCTTCTCATTATCCTCATCTTATTATACTTTCCTCTACTTAAATTTAAAAAAGTTTTTATACAAGTTAAATACATATTCTTTAATGTCGTATTCATAATAATTTTTATAATCTTATGAGCACTTATGTTTCTGTTATAGGAAAAAACCCAAGTAATGTAGTAAAAGGAAACACGATGTGATGAGAGAAATGGGGAGTCACTGTCACAGGAGGCAACAGTTTGCCACAAATAACTTATTCAGTGATTTTTTCCACTTTTTGAGATATTTCTGAAAATAGAGACATCACAGATTCTCAAATTAATTGAGTATTTGAGGCTGTTTGCTGAAAAATCCCCATGAGGCAATGTAACTTATTCATAAGTCCATTGTTGCAAATATTTAGTAGACAAACTTTGAATTTTTCTGATATTCTATTACACCTGGTGCACTGCCTGCTGAAATCAAGAGGAACCATTTTTATTGGCATTTTTGGGCATTGGAGTGTGGGGAGGCTGTATGTTTTGTCTCTTCTTTTAGATAAAGTGAGATTTCAGGGTCGAGTTTCTGCTACATGTGCCTCATTTGTCAGCCTACACATACATTTACATGAAATTCTGGTATGTTTGTTTTACCGGGGGAAATATTGCTGTCAATACTGCAAATTCCCCTTAATTCCATGTTCTAGACTGCTAGTGCGGTTTGAGGACATAATGTGGTATGTTTAAATTAATATTCATAAATATATATTTTGGATTTTATCTATATGGGGTTTTTTGCTTACCCAGCCATACTTGTAAAGACCAGCATTTCACTTGTGCTGTGAAGATACTACTGAGAAAATTATTGGAATCAGTTTGCTCTCATTGTGTGAAGCATGTTCTGCTGCTGCACTTTATCACCACCTAGGGATGCTGTTGTATTTAATGGGATAAATTGACAAAATTGTTAATAAACCTCTGCAGAGAAATTCATCCATCAGCTGAATTTGCCTTTCTTAAAAAATGCCCTTTGTGAAAATACCAGGGAACATACAACACAATTAATATAAAACGGACACTAATAAAATATAAAAGGTTTAATTTTGCATAACTTTTTTTAAAAATGAAGTCTTAAACGTGGACTGTCCTCTATTATAAAGTACATAAATAAATTGGTCTTCTGTGCCAAAGTCTGAAAAGCCACAGCCTTTTGCACATTTTTATAACCATATTTGTAACCCATATTTTTATGAATGAATAGAATATGGAAAATTAAAATCCCTGGACAACCCTTTAAGTGCTCAAAAGCTTTAATTAGGAGAAGCATGTCCTAAGTGCAATGTAAACAGAGTTGTAGTACTGTTTGAGGCACAATGTATGTCTTTGCAGTTGAATTGCACAGCATTAAGAATTAGCTTGAGAAACTAAGAACAAAAAATTGCCGTGTGCAACTTAAAGCAGGGAAAAATAGACCCCCCCTTGAGCAGTAAGATCTAATACCTCTGTAGCTGCCCTCAGGAGCCAGATCTCAAGTGCTCCATTTCAGAGGTGGAAACAAGGCACCTTGATTACACAACTGCTCTGAACTTCTAAAAAAATCTCAGAACTGCTCCAACTTCAAGGTTAGAGGGTTACCTTAAGGACAAAGAAAACTTCCACTGATATAAGAGGTGAAAATATCTGACAGTGTTTGCTTGTCTTTAGTGAGCTTCTGAGATGGAGGCCAGTCACTCAGTTGCAACAGCTAAGAAAAGGGCAGTTTATTACCTAGCATGTTTTAGAAAAGGATTGTAAGGATGGTGTTATAAGTAAAGTTCAGTTTCACCACCTGTGCTCTGAATAACAGCATTTCCTTCTGAGGTCCCAGACCAGTACTCAAAAAGAAGTCTTGAAACCATCTCTTATATGGAGATAGAGAGAGATTGCTTTTCCCTGAACTGCTGCAGCTTGGTTTTATCCAAAAATGCAATCTTACTATATTGGAAAATTATTATGTAATTATGGCATTTGATTATGTAAAATATCCTCAAGGACGATTGAAATGAATGAAGGACTTTTATAAAGGAAAAAAATTGGGCAATTCTAAATGGCAGTAAAAGCTGAAAATGGCCAAGAAATAGAGTTTATTTTCACCAGAAAATTAAGATCTAAAACCACAGCACTATGTTAGATCTGAAACATGCATGCAGAACCAGATATAATAAGTGAAATAAATCCAAGAAATAGAATATTCACAGCCACTGAGCTGTCAGGGACTGATGTGATTCACCTGCTCCCCTGTCAATGCCTGTGAATACACCACAAACACAGACGCACCTTAAATATGTTCAAATGAAACATGAAAATATTTCTGATTAGCCAGTCATTATGCCAAAATCATTCAACAGATGTTACTGGTGGGGAGGAATGCTTTGATATTACCTGTGGAAGAGAGAGGAAGAAGCTCGCGATGATTTTATTTTACTATGTCTGTTTTCTTTCTAAGCAAATGGCAAGGTTTTGAGGAATTATTTCAGTAGATGACTTTCAACACAGAGGTTCAGCTTGCTAATTACAGTCCTAACAGCAGAAGCTCTCTCTTATGAAAGGATTTCTGCCCTGGTTCTGTGACAGGGGAATGAAGGCCAGGAGGTGATCTAAGCTGTGCCAGGTGACTAAAGGTATTGTTACCAAATGGAGAAGATTCTTGGGCAGGCAAATGTGGCACAGTCAAAGCCTATTATGATCCCCTCCTCATCTCCCAAATGCAGTGAACTGTTAGCAGCACAAATTATATTTCAAGTCTTGTATTTTTTTAAATGGATTTTTAAAAGGAATATTAAAAACATTTATCAAAATATTTGAATAGAAGAAAACACAGAGCACAACATATTTTTGTATTACTAATTTTCTCTCTTTGCTCTTAAATCTTACAGGAGTCAACTTTTAGACTGAAGCCTTATGTAATTGTCCCTCAGGCTAAGACTGGTGAGTTATTTCTATTTCTAATCTGGCAGAACAACAAATACCTCTGCAGTACTCTGTGATGCCCACATGCCTTCTGTAGCATCTCTGTGTCATTTTCAGTCTCAAGGAAGAACACAGAGTCCTTTTCTCTTTCTCTCCTTCTTTTATTCTTTCTCTTGTCCGTTACATCTCCCATGCATAGCACATTTTTCCTTGCCTATTGGTTTATTCCCCCCTCTTTTAGAGGAGCAGCCTGAATGTATTTTCTCTTTGCCTTCCATTTTGCAATAGATGGGAAAAAAATACAGTCTGATTGTCAGATTCAAGTTAGTGCAATTTCTACTTCTGTCAGACATTCTCCTGACAGTAAATTTCTTTCTGCTAATCCATACATATAGAGAGTTAACGTGATGTTTGAAGTAGGAAGCTGCATGTGTTCGTAAGGCTGACACTTTCAAAGGCAGCCATTCAGTCCCTTTTAGTGGGCTGTGAAGTCTCTGCAGCACTACCAGCATATTGAACCAACCTGGAGGGAAAAAACCTGCCTCTACGCTCTCTTTCTTGGACAACCCCTGTGCAGTATATTCCCTTCAGCATTTGGATCTCTGAGTACCTTCTTATTTAAAGTCATCCTATCTTCTTCAGAAATACTAAATACATGCAGTTTATCATTAATCACTCTGTGGGTGGAAGTTTGTTCTTAACACTGTTTCAGAGGAAATGCTTCAGTGTATGCTGTAAATTTACCAAATTATGAGAATCTGGAACAAATCAAGAACAAGGTGGTATATAATGTCAGCTACTTTAAGTGGATTTTAATTTTGGACTAATTATATAACATAAGACATGATCTTCAGGGAGCTGTGGTATCCAGATTGTGTTTGATGATCACTTGACATAATAAATATTAAATATTGGTATTTATTTCCAATTTTACAAGAAAAAAGACAATATAAGTAAAATCTCAGAAGACTAAATGCTCACACTGTTGGAAATGGTATGAAGGAGGCACTGTTTTTTCTTTCTTTCTTTTTTCCATAATCTTCTCTCTTTCTCACATAAACTGTGAGTTTGTTATTTTTTTTTTTCAGGGAATGTATTTCTGTAGGTATTTACTTGTTTCAATGTATTTTTTAAATTGCTGGAAAGCTGAATTCCTAAATATTTGGACAAGGGAATAGCTTTTCTAGTATGAGGAGTTTCACTGAAATTCCCATCTACTATTTTCCCTCAACAACGTTATTCATGCACAGAAAATTACTCTAATACATAAGTAAGTATAGGTTTGAACACTACATTTTATATTTGACAAATAGTAAAAAGTATAAATTAAAAACGTCTTTATAAACTAATACTTTCTGGAATCTAAACAGGGATTACCGTAAATTTCAAATAAAATAAAGCCTGTTTTAAAATCAGGAAGGAGCCTATATATATCTATATCTATATCTATATCTATATATATATATATGTATGTATGTATATGCTATCTTCTTGTTCTTTTTTTTTTTTTTTTTTTTTTTCTTTTTTTTTAAGGCAGTTTTCCTGAGTCTATTGAAGTGTCTTCCCAGGAGAATAGATTATAGGTAGAGTGAAAACATTTTTTCCTTTCTACTGCTTTTGGTAATATTTTTGGACTCCTTACACTCAGTTCTGAATAGATTTCTGACTGCTTTTCCAGTGATTGTCTTTCACACACATCTCCTTACCTCAGGAGACAAGAATGAAAAAAGAAACCAAATCACCCACCCTATGGTTGTGATAGGGGAGAATAAATAGACACAAAGTTTATCCTTTTCCCTCTCTCCATCTAGATCACCTGTACAGTTTGCCAATTTTACAGTGGCCATGTTAGCTCCTCCCTTGCAGTTCTTTGCACTCTTTGAGTGTTCCTTTATAGCTGTTATATCAAAGAGTGGAAAATTGTTCTATAATTCAGTTTACAGTTTCTGCAAAGCCTGCACAAAAAAATGGCTTAATATCTAGAGGAAAGCAAGCATTTATCATGTAAAGTTATTAACATCTCTGTTTGCAAAGGAAGACTTTTTTTATCCTTTATGGAACGAAGTTTTTGCTGAGGCTGATAAAAATATTTAGAGTAAATTGTGCTCCCTCTGTGCTCAATACCAGATTTCATCTGCTGCCCTGCAAGAGATGGCATCTCCTAGGCTGTCTTACAAGAACTGCAAAGCTCAGCCAAAACAGAGCTCAGTTGCTTTGACAATAAACATCTGGCAAGGGGCTTATTTGTTCTACTGATTTTTTAAATAAAATCAAAATGTCACAAACCTCAGTAAAAGTTGTTTTCAAGCTATCAATGACTGGAGCATCTTTAAGAATATACTTGCTGTGTCATGCCATAGCATTATTTTATAAGTTGTTAGTCGTAGCTCAGATCATATATAATATCATTTGGCATAACTGTCCTTTGACATTTGCCATGGCCCTTCACTGCTAATAGGGAGGGCAATTCTGTCATAAGGGACAAAATACATTCTCCTTCCATTGAAGTGGGTTTGCACAAACTTTTTTTTTTTTTTTAATCTGAGAACAGCATGGGGGAGATTGATACCGAATATTCTTATTTTCATTTAATCTTCTGGTGATTATATAAAATTTACCTATATTACTCCTTCTATAAGAAGTGGTTTTGAGCTACCAAATACCTTGCCAGTGACTCAAAGGAAAAGGAAAGATTAACTGAGGCTTATAGTGCTCAGAACCAGAGATGTGGTTCCACAGGCTCCAACAGAAGGAAACATTTAACCATCTGCTTGAAGACTCTCTACTCAGGAAAGGACTGCAGGTCTCAGCATCTTGTGCATTGTGGCCGCACATACATTCTGCTCCACTTGAATATGTACCTGTACTTCCTGTGTATAATGTGGAAGTAATCTTTTCACTTAATTCCAGAGGAATGTGTGTTTTCCTGTAAACAGTGAAAAAAGTGTAATATGGGAGCTTAGGAGTGGCACTGACAAACATCATTTGACAAAATATATTAATTTTTTTCACTGCAGGAAAAAATTACTAGAGAAATATTTGCACTTTTTTTTTTATGACAATGTTAAATTAGTTTTAGGTTTTGGATATAAGTTCTTCCTTGTTAAAAATTGCTCTTGAATTTATTTTTCTTCAGGGAAAAAAACCCCAAATCTATTACAAAGACAGTCTTTTATAGTTCAGGAAGCTCATTTGATAAAGGTTTCAGTGAGATAAGAGGAAGGCAAATGGGAAAATTACTCTTCTTTGGAGGGGGGTTAGTCTGGAGAAATTGAGTTACAGGAAAAGAATGTAAACTATAATAGAATTAGTGTGAAACTAATAAGGTTTATGTCAAGTACCATGAAGAAAATTAGAGGTGTTATGCAAAAGCAACAAATACCACCTTCTCTTCTCCAATGATCCAGGATAATTATGATATGAAACTACTTTTTGATCTCATTGTATCACGGGGTTATCCTTTTGCAGATGTTGAAATCCAGCTTCAGTTCTCTTACCATCAGAACAGTATTTGCTCAAAGAGCTCTACTGGTCTCATGTTGAGGCATCAGTTTTTACGATCAGCTCCTTGAACATAATGCACATCAACCATAAAACCTGGAATTTCATGACAAATTTTTTTTCTTATCAGCTGTACTTTAGAGAAAACATTGACCCATAGTCTTCTGGGGGGGGCTACTTTTGTTTTTCTAGCTGCATTCAGCCACTCTCATGTGAAATCCCATGACCTTAGTAGAATGGTTCTGTGTGCTAAAAAACAAAATAAAATTTTAGTTCTTAGGAGAAATGTATATTGAACAATGAATTCAAAACAGTGCGTTATTGTTGTTGTTATTCCATTGTACACAAGAATTGAATCTATTCTGTTTATAATGTATTTTTTTTTCTGTCAGAAGCTGATTTTCTTTGCATTAATGATATAAATGAACATTGCTTCAGTCAATGTACCTATAATTGTTTAAAAAGACATCTTCTAGAAAGAGAGCCAGACAATGCTATGTGTCAGCCACAGTTATTCTATTGGTTTAGTTGTAACACCAAAATACCATTTGGACCATTGTGGAAGTTTTCTACCTTTACAGTAATTTCACAAAAATGAAGATGACTTACAATCTTTTTGTTGTTGTTGTTGTTGTTTTAAATTTTTTTTTTATTTTTGCTTTCTTTTTGGACTAAAGTCAAATAAGGTTCAGACTACTATGACAGAGAAAAAAAAAAGAATAAGTTTTGTTATATTTTTTTTTGATTGTGAATAAGCTGAAGTTTCTTTCATGATGATTTCATGAAGACATCACGTAAGCACACAGGATGTACCATTGCAAAGGATGCTGTGGTAAAAACTAATTATTAGCAGACATTTTACTGTGTGTGTTAAAAGCTGTCTATATTTTACTGGAGCTTGATTAATTTCAGTTTGCTGGCTTATATATCTATCTTGATAAATATATAGTTACTGTTTGAGCCAAGAAGATTCAAGGGGTTTTTTTTCACTCTTCTTTATGTTGAGTTGAAAATTCCTTGTTCAAAAATCAATTAACAACTCATGACCGTGTAACTAGTGTCACTACAGTAGTGGACACATAGAGCACAGACATAGGACACGTAACACACAGAGCAAAAATAGGAAATCAAACAAGGGTGTTTAGAAGAAACCTGTCTGTATTTTCGACAAAATCAATAACAGTGAAGGAAGAAAACGTATGGCACTTGCTAATATATTTGAGTATGTGAATACTAATTATACTAATCTCTTATAATCATGTTTTCTGCGATTTTCATCCAAGAAGAAAAGAGTCAGTACAAATTCATTCTCGATAATCCTACAAGGGGTAAAGGTTTTACCCATAGATATTTTTTAGGGTTAAATTTATTATGAAAGTATGTATCAAAAATCTTTATCTTTGTAAAAAGTTCCTCATACTTTACTCCGAAGATGATTTGCAATGTATTATGGGTGAAATGAGCAATTTTCTTATAAATCAAAATGCGCAAGGAGAAAAGACTATTGTTTTCTTCATTTACTCACCCTCCCTCAATCATACTTTTTCAGGATGTCTCTATTAAACACAGTTGCAATGTAAATATCTTTCAGCCCAAGCAGATGGCAATGGTTTAGTTTATCAAGCAAGCATATCTTATAAATCACTTGTGTATATGGTGACAACAAAGGATTCTGAAGGCTTCAGTTGGCAAACACAATGTCATTATTACTATATGCTTGCTAATGTTGTCAGGCAATGATGTCACTGATGTATTAAGGACATTTCAACAAAATTAGTGGAAGGTTTTGCTTAAACCTCAGTGGTGTAAAATAAACCCAAGTAATTAGAGCAAATCTATAATTAATTCTTTTTTAATTCTGTTTTAAATGACAGAAAAGAAAATTTGGGTTCTGTCTGTAAAGACAAAAGCTTTAAATACTGTTTTTATTATAATAGCAGATCAATTTTTTCATCCCATAATAAAGAAGACAGCTAAGGGATAATAATTTGGATTTTTTTGTGAAATTTTAAAGGAATTCCTCAAAAAAATAAGAAATTTTTCAGAAGACTGTCAGAACTTGAAAATATAAGAAATGTTTAACTGCAGATTTCATCACCATCTTTTCTTCCCACATAATGGTACGACCATTTTACATACGTCTTAGATATCCCATATGAGGAAACTGAGGCATAGATTGGTGAATTAACTTGATAACTCTCATGTCAAAGGCTATTAACAGCCACACAAGCAGAACCTTCTCCTTCTCAGCTTCAGTGTCTATTTCAATAAGCCTCTTTGCCTTTTAAGCTGTGTCTTACCAAGAAAAATGAAACAGTGAGCAGATAGTATACTGGAAAAGGAAATCTTTTTTTTTTTTTTTAATGTTTATTCAGAGTAAGCATTACATTCATTAAAACCCTGGCATATGTCCAGGTCTATACTAGAGATATGTCTGAGTCTTCTCCAAAGGATTCAGTATTTGGGTATTTTTGTACAATCATAGAACTGTAGAATGGTTTGGATTGGAAGGGACCTTAATGCTCATCTAGTTCCAACCCCACTGCCATAAACAGGAACACCTTCCACTAGACCAGGTTGCTCAAAGACCCATTCAACCTGGCCTTAAACACTTCCAGATATGAGGCATCCACACATTCTCTGGGCAACCTGTTCCAGTGCCTCACCACTCTCACAGTAAAAAATTTCTTCCTAATATTTAATCTAACCCTACCCTCTTTCAGCTTAAAGCCATTGCCCTTCACCCTATCACTACATGCCATTGTAAAAAGTCCCTCCCCAGCTCTCTTGTAAGCCTGTTTTAGGTACTGGAAGGCTGCTATAAATTTCCCTAGAACCATCTCTTCTCCAGGCTGAAAAATCCCACTCTCTCAGCCTTTCTCTATAGGAGAGCTGCTCCTGCCATCTGATTTTCTTCATGGCCCTCCTCTGGATTTGCTCCAGTGTGATGGTTTGAGAGACCTAAAAATTCAATTCCGAGTTCAGGCCTCCCTCCCTAATTTTAACCCGGTGTGAGATGGGTTTTTTCAGACAAAACACGAGACTCAAAATAGGGGGAAGGGAATATATTACAA
>JAWWLV010000088.1:95296177-95306847 GCA_035041135.1 Platyrinchus mystaceus | reverse complement strand
CTCTTCTTTTCCGGTTTTGGGTGATATGTTTATATTTCGACAGAGCGCTCATTGGATTAATTCTAAAAATCACCACCTCCTGGGAATTTACCATTTTCTCACCTTCAGGGGGGGAAAAACTGTTTTCCCCCACCACATCCAGCAAGCCAGTGTCCTCCCTGTGCTGGGAACCCCGACCTGGATGCAGCACTCTAGATGAGGTCCCACCAGAATAGAGGGGCAGAATCCCCTCCCTTGACCTGCTGGACAAGCTGCTTTAGGTACAGCCCAGGACACGATTAGCTTTCTGAGTTGCAAGTGAACATTGCTGGGTCATGTCCAACCTCACATTCACCAGCACCCCCAAGTACTTCTCAGGGCTGCTCTTGGTTCATTGTCTGTCCAGCCTGTATCTGTGCTTGGGATTGCCCTGACCCAGCTGAAGGATCTTGAACTTGGCCTTGAACATCATGAGGTTTGCACCAGCCCACCACTTAAGCCTATCAAGGTCCCACTGGATGGCATCCCTTCCCTCCAATATGTCAACTGCACCACACAGCTTGGTGCCATCGGCACACTTGCTGAGGGAGCACTCAATACCAGTGTCTCTGTCTCAGACAAAGATGTTAAACAATGCTGGTCCCAACACTGACCTCTAAGGAACGTCACTTGTCACTGTTCTCCACAGGAATTTTGTTTCAGTTGTCTGATGGACACTAGCCAGAAGTATGCTGGGGGAAAAAAAAAAAAGTCCCAGTTTGGACGGCCTGCAGATGATTTTAATCGATGTCAAAGATAACTCATCAGACCAGGATTAACTTATAATAAAATAAAAATATAAATTTGTCAAGAAGGATAAGAATTTGGACAGGCACAAGACCATTTATTTCCTAAGGATGGAATTTTTCTTAACTTCACATAAAAATTTACACTACATTTAATATGTAGCTACAAAGTAGGAATGGTTGAGTTTTGTATTAAGGAAGATTTTGGACTAGAACACCATAATACACTGCCTCATAAAAACTGAAAACACAGGAAATGTCAGATAAGCATGCAACTCTTGCTCATTTAGATGAGATGTGCTGACCTCACATTACCTTGATCAAAACTATTATTACAGTAATCTGCGAAATACATTGTGCATTGCATAAACCTCATAAAGAAGTATGTAACTTGTTATTTCTGTACTCAGCTATTTTGCAGAGTTTGGTATTGTTATTCCTGGATAAAGGTAGATAAGCTGGCACAACATTCTTTATGTGGCATCTTATAGGAACAGAAAAAAATACCATACTTAACACTCTAACTCAAGGTAAAAGTAAGTATTTTTAGCTACTATAAAGGCATAAGTGCAACAACAATAATACCAAAATTTCAAATCTGAACTTTGGTTGGTTAAAAAGTAGCCAAACAAATTTCCTCAATCATAATTCCCACATAACAAAACTTGTTTAAAAACAAAGAAGAAGAGAAACTGGATGACTATACTTGTTCTGAACAGACTTGTCAGACTCTTTCGCTTATGTATGTGTATACATATACATATATACATATTTATAGATTGTTCATATTGCTTCTCTATGAAATATTTAACCATATGTTATATAGAATTTAATTCCTCATTTCTCATAATGTATAAGTCAAAGTCACTGAAGAATTCAAGGAAAACATTATTTAAGCTTTATTCTGGTAATGCATATGCAGCAGTTTAAGAATTTAAACTGCTGCTGGATCTGAAAATAAATGCTAGTGGTAAAAAAAGGATTAATTTCCTACAACAGGTAGTTCTTGGCTATTATATTCAACAAACCATTTTGTTGGGAGGCTCAATGATTTCCCTCAATCCTTTCTTGTATCTCTAGACCGTTTAAGAAATTTTTTTTGTTTAAATTTCGTGCATGCCCTTTGATTCTTCCAGGCAAAATAAGAGGAACAATTAGCCCCTTTATGGAGGAGAAACAGGAGAATCTACTTGTCCACATCCTGAACCATTTGACTGAGGCTGCTCAAGAACAAAATTGGATCATCCGGGATCATCTGAATCTCATTTAATGAGTTTTCTGTAGACTGGCTACTTCTGTGCTCATTTCCCTGCAGCAGTTCAACTTTATTTTTATCAACAAAGCATTGCCATTTTACCCACTGACTGACACTCTGCCTCATTCTGGAAAAAGAACTGATGTGGCCAAAATCTACAATTTCCAAATTAATAAATTTTGGTGACCAAATATTTCTTGTCTGAAAAACTCTGTTGAACTTTCAGAAACAACAAAAATGTTTATGGCAGTTCTGTAAATTTTAATGTATGATTTTTGTCAATGGATTACTCTGATATTGTACTGTGAGTGTTTTCACTGAATCATGTTACAAGTTAAATGCCAACTGCAATAGATTTTAAATAATTGATATAACAATGTAATGGAAAGAAAAAATGAAATCCAGAACTCCTGAAGACTCATGATGGTTCTGCCTCTGACTTCCAGGAAATTAGTACTGCACTTGAACATTTTCTTTTGCACCATTTAGTGACCTTCTAATTTGGACAAAACTAGTCCACTTCCAGGGTTCTCAACAAGTGCATATAAGTGAAAATTAATCAATTAATTAAATCAGAATTTGAAACGTGGCTACAAATTTATTTGATGCAAGTAAGTGAATATATACACATTCAAACAAGAACTTTCCTTCAAATTTTTAGGATTTTACTATAGTGTTTAAATTAAATTAATATCATACGTAGAAGATTCTCTCAAAATTATATACATCTATTTGCTTGAAGAACTAAATCATGATTTTCCACTTTAAAATTCTAGAGGTGAAATACAGTGAGGAAGCTGGTAGAGCAAGATCTTTCTTAGCAATTCTGGAGAAAAATGTGTGAGACACAGCACATCTCATTCTGAAATGGAAAACAAGGATGACCTTATTTTAATGACCTGCCCTTAAAACAACAAAAAGTATTCAAACTTAGATGCATTTTGAAAGGGAGGAGGAAAAAATACTCTCTCTGCACAGTAGGAAGCTCCTTTGCCTTTCATATTTCTAATTCCAGGCAGCACGTTATCTGCTCCAAAGAGCAAGAAAACAAATGCCAAGCTTTAATCAGAATTATATTGGCTGTGTAGGGACTTTCAGATCATTTGCCCATTCCTAAAAGTGTCATGCAGATTCCCTTCAGAATATCAATGCAGAGGCCTTTGCCCTTGCTGTGAAGAAAAGGTTGCAAAAGACTGAAGATGAGCAGCAGGTCCATTTGAGGTTAACATTCCTTTTTGTGATGGGGGGAGGAAGAAAGGGTAAAAGTTTCACTCTAATTTAATTCCTTAATGAAACTAAGAATTAGAATCCCTGCTGTGTAGCGCTAACCTTTTCTCTAGTGTCAAGCAATTTTTTTCCTCAAATACATCTTGGATAATGCTGTGGTTATCTGAGGGCTGGCTTAGAGGCCATTAATAAGGCATACTGTACTGAATTTGATGGACCTTACAGAGCTACCTTAATCAAAATCTTTGTTCCATAAAGTGCAGCCTTGTTTTTCAAATAAGAAATGTTTGATCATTGAAACATCTGTTTATTTTTTACAGAAAATTATAGCTTTTACCTGCATCACTTAATTTAAAAAAAATTAAAGAGGTGTTCTTTTCTGCTTCAGTTTTCCCCAGTGTCCCTAAAATCCCCATGTCTTACTCCTCTTATTCTGTGCAATAAAACATGCCCACAAAGAGGTAGACTTCAATGCAGATAAGATGCACTTAGACCATCATATTGTTTAGACAGTAAGGCAGCTGGAGAAAACATGACCAGGAAACCAGCTCAGCTTATCACTTCTGGTTCTGAGAAAAAAGGCAATTGTTTCAGATGCATTAGAAAGCCACTGCTGTATCTCCCCCCACCTTCCCTTAATCTCCTAACCAAAATTTTTCATTTTTAAGTGGCCATTTTATAGCTATTCAGTTTATGTCAATATTACTGTGGTTTGAATAAATTATTATCATTGACAAGTGTTAGTCAGCAAGGTGTAATAATAGGAAGAAATTGCATCTTACATTCATGTTTATTTTCCAAGCATTTTTTGAAAGAGATATGCTCTACTTGATAATTTAGCTTACATGTTCTTCCATTCTGAATTCTTCTTTCCAGGACATGACTGAACAGGTCTGTAAATTCCAGATGAGATCTCATGAGGGCCTTTTACTGAAATACTACAGCAGAAACATATTTCAGGAAGCACACAATACAATGCTTTACAATTGTTTTACAATCAACTAATTGTATTTTTCTAATCTTTCTAATTTTTAATTTTCACTATGTGTTCTGGTACTACTATACTACTGTGTTTGTCCTTTACATCCTTCTTTTCTACTACATTCCCAATCCTCCCATTCTGGTTCTTCGAAATCCTCTGTTCTGTTTAATATGACTTCATGAGATATCTTCACATGTTGGATTTCTACTTTTGTTCATCTTTATATTTAATTACTTTTCTCTTACAAATAATGTCCTAATGTATATATACAGCCTACAATAATACCATCGTTTCCTCTTTTAGAGATTTTTTTTCAAATAAATATGCTATTCTTCTTATCAAAGAATAGCTAAGATTTTAATAATTTTTCTTTAATCTATGTTTTTGAAAACTAATGACTCCCCAAATGAAATAGCATCTACTGTTTAAACTACCATAGAACTGCTTTATGCATAATGACACATGGTCCCATCTTCTCGTAGCTAGACAATTTACATGTGTGCTATAATTTTACATCTGCATATTGAATATGTTATTGCATATTAAAAGGGTGGCTCAAATATTTGTAAATAAACATTGGCTATAAGACAACAATGAATGAATACTTGAACTAAACTCTCCTTCCTATGGGAAATGTTACTGTTTCTGTTGTATTTCACTGGATCAACAGAATAACTGGCTATTTCAAACTTGTAAAAGGTTGACAAATTTCCATTTCACAGCATATTACTAGGTCTGTTAATAACTGGGATTAAATTTTTGATTGTATGATGATGTGTTAGGATTTCATATTATCAGCTAAGAGTGTTAGAGAAGAATTTCAGATCAAGTTTTTCACTTGTTCCTGTTTCTGTCTTCTCGGTGTATGCTAAAAAACCAATTGCTCTAGATCTTTCTTAATGTGAAATCTGTCTACACATCTAGTTTAACTATTCAACTGTGTCATTTAGAGCGTAATAGTTTCCTCATTACATGATGTATTTAAGCATAGATTCAAGGTTTCATTGGCTTTTTTCTTCATTTATTATAACGCATTACATATCCACACTCCATTTCAACATCCTGCCTACATTGCCTAACCAATGGTGAGGAACTGATACGCTGTAGGAGAAAAGACATACACTCAAGGAACCACCAAATCTAGAAGTGGTGCACACTAGATCAGTCTATCATCCCTCTCCACCACTTGCAGTGAAGCAAATTCACAAAAGGGTTAAAGGGTTACAACTGTGACAGAAACTGAGATAATTCTTCGGAAACTGCCTAGAAACTCTGTATTGGAGACTCTTCATCCCTTCCCAGGTCAGTGTAATGTAAGTCGGGGCTGAAAGCCAAAGCTGTATTATGACTGCCTCCTGTCTGCTAAATGGCTGTTTGTTAGAAGACTCTTTTACAAATGTTCTATCTTCTTTATTTCTTTCAGTTCTACTTTTATTTCTTTTCTGAGTTGTCCTGCATTTAAATGTTCCTAACAACCCCTAAAATAGTAGGAGACTAGTATGCACTCTGCATCTATGTCAACTTAATCAACTTCTAAGTATAATTTTCTCAGTATTTTTGTGCATACGTCATGCAAAGAAGAAAAACGGAGTAAGTCCAGCTTCATACAGGGAGTTTCCAAAAATCCATTTTTATAAACTCCTCTACAAAATAATTTGAATGGGACATTAATGTAGACAGATACGTCCAATGGATGGCTCAAAAGACAGGAAAGTCATGAAAGCACTAAAAGACTGTGTAGAAAACTAATCTACGACTTCAAGTTTCCGAATAGTTGAAGAAATTTAATGTTTGGCAGAGTTGTATTTCAGAAGCATTACAGATATTGTTCTTAATTTTCAAGAAAAAAAAAAAAGCCTGAAAAACAAAATAAATTCCCTTTTCAGTGTTTAAAAAATTAACAACATGAGTAAAGTACATCTGTACTTGTAGAAATATGCATGTATGTGGACATGTCGTGCAAAAAATTGGGACATGAAACATTTGCAAGGGAGAAAAAGAAGTGGTGTTACTCCTTTTGGAAAAGGTGTCAGTTCCTTCATTCATCCAACATCTAATCTTCCACTTTTCCTCTGAATCGTAACTTGCACAGAGCTGTGTTTCTCAAATAAATATTTATGTTTTTGGAATTAACTAAAAAAAAAAAGCAATCTTTCAAAATGCAGTTATCTCTATTGAATAGCACATAATCACTTTTATTGAGCTATTCAGAATATTTGAAATATGTAATTTATAAGTATTCTGCCTTTTTCTTTTTTGTTAGCTTGAAATATCAGGATTTTCTCAAATATATGGTATGTGACACAGAAATATCTTACCTAGAAGACACCAAGCTATCTTTGGAAATGTAAAGCCATGTTGGAGAGAAGAATTTGTGTGAACTAATTTGTTTTAGCTATGCTGTGCTGAAATGACTAGACTTTTTCTAGAAATATTTTTATCAGATGTCATTGCACTACAGAGATCTTATCATATATCTATTGAAAATAAAAGAGACAATGCTCATTGCTATGGTAATCATGTCTGAGGCCTTTTCAAGAGGAATTAGTCATTTAAATAAGATCTTACCTGCCTAAATATCTTTGTGGACTTGGACCTTCACCTCTTAAATTAGTTTTCTAATTACGGTTTCACCAAGGATTCTTGGCATGAGACATAAACACATTAAGTTTGTTGGTGGCCTCCCAAACATTCCCCTGATTGATGAGGTGAGAAATTAAAGGAGTTGTAAGAAAATCACAATGCTTCATACTAGAATATATATTGTTCCTCATAATGTATTCTTAAAAGTCATGTGTCTGTGTGTCCTTCATGCACATTTTCCTTCTCTTTTCACCCTATTTTTTCCTATAAGATTATAAAAAAAAAAAATCTTACGATCAGTTAGGTTTTATTGTTTCACAAGAGAGAAGAGTATTCCTGTGTGTCATGTCACAAAAAACTTAAACCTGCAAATATTTACTACTTGTCATGTGTGATTCTATTATTTTCAAAGAAAAATAAAAATGAGTAAAGTTACTCATCTGTAAAAGAACTTAGACAAGTTTATGTATTGAATTGTGCCACTTTTTTTTTTCACTTGAAATTATTACCTATTCAAATTGGTGTACATCATACTCTTTTTTTTTTTATTCCCAATCAAAACTTTCCTGTTGCTCTTACACATTAGAAGTACAGCTCAACATATCCATTGCTATTTGTTGTTATATTGGAATAGAACATGGTGGCTACCATGTGCTGTGTTCTGTATTATGTTTGGCTTGTGTTTTCTGATAGAGCATTGCTAGATGCCTATGACCAGTATCTGTTAAATTGCCTTTCCCTGATCTGCACAGTCTGGTTTTTATTCTGTAGCTGTCCATCAGGCCAAATAGCATAGTTTCTAGCAAAGGAACATACTTCATCTGGCATGTGCTTCCACACAGTTGGAGTTCTCTTCTTTCTCACATCATTGAGAGACTGAGGTTTCTTTCCTCTCCTTGTCCTTACTAAGTCTCTTTGGATACTTGCTGTATTTTAGGAATTGTCTTACCAGTGGATTGCACGCAGCTAGTGCGACAAGTGCGGTTTAACTCCAGCTAGCAACTAAACCCCACGCAGCCACTTGCTCACTTCCCCATGGTGAGATGGGGGTGAGAATCAGAAGTAAAAAAGTGAGAAAACTTGTGTGTTCAGATAAGGATCATTTAATAAGTAAAGCAAAAGCCATGTATGCAAGCGAAGTAAAATGAGGAATTCATTCACCACTTCCCACGGGCAGGCAGGTGTTCAGCCATCCCCAGGAAACAGGGCTCCATCACCTGTAATGATGTCTTGGGAAGACAAACACCAACAGTCAGAATGTCTTCCCCTTCCTTTTTCTTCCCTCAGCTCTATATGCATGATGCCATGTGGTGTGGAATGTCCCCTGGTCAGTTGGGGTCAGCTGTCCCAGCTGTGACCGCTTCCAGCTCCTTGTGCACCCCGTTTCCTCGCTGGTAGGGCAGTGCAAGGCGCAGAAAAGGTCTTGACTCTGTAAGCACTGCTCAGCAGTAACTAAAACTATCCCTGTCTTATCAACCATGCTTTCAGCACGAGTCAAAACCACAGTCCCATACTAGCCACTATGAAGAAAATTAACTCCACCCCAGCCAAAACCTGCAGACTGGTGATGATGTAGCTGGAAAGCCTAGACTTCAGTTGATTTTCCAGCTCTGTTATCTGAAATCAGAAGAATCTTCTCTCACATTTCTTCTGCAGATCCATAAATATTGCATATACAAGGTCTATTAGGGGTATTCATCAGAAGTTCATTCAGTGTTTCCTTGGCTTTAACAGGTCTCTGCTCTCCTGCAAAAAACTTCCCTGTGATTCAGTGAAAACTTCTAAGACTGAGAGGATTTACTGTGGGAACCATTGGAGACATGTTTTGGACTTGGAACTACAGAGAATTTGTATTAAAGACTACAGTAATTGAATAAAGAATTTTCTTACATAGTAGGGAAGATTCAAGTGCTTGAAAAGAGTAACTTTTGAATTAAAAATGGATTTTATAAATGAGGATGTGGTCTCAAAGTAACATGATGAAATTCAATGAGAGTAAGTACTATATCTTTTAAGTCAACCAGTAAATACCAAATTTAAAACAGGGAGGAAAATCCTTCTAGGAGGAGGGGAATAACTAATCTGTGAGTTTTATCTGTTCAAATATTGTATTTGAGCCAAAATGGCATAGTTGCAGATGTGGCAAACATCACCGGGGATCTAACTGATGCCATATTTAAGAAAAGAGAAATAATCATAATTTTATAGTCATCTGCCTTAAAATGATCATGTCAACACTTTTAATAGAGATGTTTATAAGTTAATCTTCCTAGAATAGCAGAATAGGAGAGGTAGAAATAGGGAAGGATGGAGGAAGGACAATATTAATCTTCACACAATAAACAGTTACTGCATTATGAAGTATTTTTCTTATAATGAAGAAGTAATTGACTTGCTGTAGAAATTATTAATTTCAGGAACTGGGAGAAAACCTGCTTGCAAGGACAGCTAAACAATGTAACAGACTGCCTTGTGAGGTTTCAAAAAGCAGACTACGATGACCATCAGATAGAGTTAGTTTGTACAGGCTAAAAGAGAGGACTGTATGGAATGCTTTGTGAGGTCACTTCAAACCCTATGAAATACTGTTGCTATACATAATCCGGTCACTAATGCCAATGGTAGTTTCACCATCAGTTTCAGTGATTAAGTAATCTAAATGTAATTAAAAGTCTCCTCTGTAAGCCAGGGAGATACTGTGATTCTGTGAGTGAGTCACTCCTTAACGGTGTGACTTAAGGGACTTCTTGCCATAACCATGGATTTAACTATAAACTCCCTCAACTGTTGAAAGGGTTAAGATATGAAGATGTAAACTAATAGTACTGGTTTCATAGCTCTGTGGAGCTATTGTTCCAACTTCTCTGGAGGCTTTTGAAACTCCCACTTAATAATGATTGAAGATGGCAGCAACGTGCTTTAAAAAAATGGTTTGAAAAATGTACTCCTGCACTTATGGCACTAAAAGTCCTTATTTTTGAAAGCTAAAGTGTAGGGAAAGAACAGCTGGGATGACATCTCCTGTCCACATTTGGGAATTCAAATGTAAAATATACTGCTTTACCACTGATAGAGTTTTACAGAAAATTGTTTGTTTACTGCTTGGAAAACTGATGATTTGACTGAATCAACAAGATGCCCAAATGATACTCCACAATTTGCACCTGCTTGTCTTGTTTTGATGAATGTGAAACTATGCAGACTAAGCATTACCAGGTGTACTGCAGGAACACATATGCTCAAGCACTCTGTTCTTCTTACTCCTCTTTCCTCCTTCCTTTCTTAAATCAGTTTTTACAAGAAGTTTGTGGGTTTTTTTAGGAAACCGGACAGAAGGGTTCTCAGCCCCTCCCTTTGGCTTTGGTAATTGTGCATCACTGTAAAATCTGCATCCATCTTTCCTTCATTTTACTGATCTAAATTACTTGTTTAAAATACTGCTTTTTCTATGTGACTGCAAAGAACATGATACTTCCTTTCATCTCTACTGAAGAGCTAATAATGAGAAAATATTGTGTGAATCTTTGGCAACCAGAAGCCTTTAGAGAAATCTGAAGAGCTTTTTCCAGAAGCATCTCATTACTAGTGGGAAACTACTGCGGCTTGGGGTACGGGTCCAAACCGCGACCGCGGGTCCTTGCAAGTTGAGTGAGGTTGCCACTGGGCTGCCGGCTTGGTACGCAGGTGTGATACAGCTGGGCTGTATGCTGGCAGGAGTGGTGCTGCGCGCTTAGGTGGAAGATTCAACTACACAAGGCAAGGTGATGTTTGAGGGCGATCGCCCTTTATTAGGGGAAACACAGGTTTATATAAGGTTTGATATAGGGGGGTTGGACGATGGGCAGAGCAAGGGTGGAGT
>JAWWLV010000088.1:95280809-95294126 GCA_035041135.1 Platyrinchus mystaceus | reverse complement strand
TTGTACAGTCTTGTAATATATTCCCTTCCCCCTATTTTGAGTCTTGTGTGTTTTGTCTGGAAAACCCATCTCTCACCGGGTTAAAACTGGGGAGGGAGGCCTGAACTCGGAATTAGATTTTTTAGGGCTCTCAAACCATGACACTCCTATAAACAGCGTTTGTAGCAGGGAGATTGCCAAACTGAAACCAGTACACCACTGAAAGTTCAGCAAAACAACATTTATTACAAAGAATTAACAAACAAAACGAGAAACTGAGAGACAGGAAAGAGAAGGGAAACAAGCCCCCAAGACAACCCCTCACTCACTCAGGCATTACTTACGAGTCTTACTGACCCCAGAATGCTTAGAATTCGCCTTAGCGGAAACTGCATCCCCAGAGCATCGGCAGATTCACAAGATAGCGGGTGCCCCCACAGAGGTAACGTTGTTCTCCATGTGATGCTTGAATCAGCTATCTGCTTTTTATACAATTAACCTGTGACGTCTACCTGGGCAGGTGTGGCCAGCACCGCCCAGCCAGAGGCCTTCGGTCCCTGTCCTCATTATGTAAGTGGTGCCCCATTGCACATGCGCATGCTACACATCAGGGGTCTTTTCTAAATGAGTCTGAGGGCTTACTTCATCACCCTCCTCTTCACTTTCTCCTTTGGAGGGCCGTTGGACAATAGTCAGGCCACAATTAATTTCAGTTTATACAAGATGCTTCCTTCAAGGAGGAAGTTATCGTTTATCAGTGCTTATTCTCATGTAATGTGGCAGGAAAAGAACAGACTCTCACAGGTGGCTGGGCCAAACACAGTCCGAAAAGTAAGTGCGTCTAATTAAGCATGAATACAGCATTGCACATAGACATTTATGAAGAGATCCATTTGTTTGTGTATTTTTTATTCTGAAATATGCAAAAGAGGAAATCAGCTTGTGGCTGCTTTTTTGTGGACGAGTTTCTGCTGTTATTTTTGTTACAGATTAGAAGTAGGAGGTAAAAACACTGACGATCAAAGGTACAGGTAACTATAACAAGCAAAGATCCTAAGGAAAAATGTCAGTTTGACTAAAACTTAAGACAAGTAACTTTGACCTTAATTATTGCAAAACTTAGTAATAAAGATTTTGTTTCTTTCTTTATATGATAACAGTCTTTATTTACCCTCTTTTCCATTTTATAGTTTCAAATTCCCTTACAATTCTTTCCAGAGAGAAACTGCTTCTCACGGAAGTCTCCTCACGTTTGTTTATGGATTTTTTTTTTTTTCCAGAATTTGTATGCCAGAAGTCTAAGAACTATGCCTAGAGGTAGAAATACTAACACTGACTCTAAAGGCCCTTTGCTGGGCAGAGGGACATCGAGGCTTTTGTTTTGGCAAGTACATTCCTGTAACCTAATTTTTTTTTCTCTGTTTTTTAACAAACCACAGCAAAGTCTCTTAGGAGGTATCATTTAGTCTGATACTGACGAATTGTCTGTTTTATTTTCTTTTATGCAGGCAGACACTGTAGGCAGCCTGTGTCTGACAGAACTGAACATACAGAGTTCTATTCCTTCCTGAAGGCAACGACTCACTGCAGATCCCCTGCCCTAAGCTGTCCACTGAACATTGTCCATCTGCATTGTTATAGAAGGCAAATAAATACTGCAACTCAGAGATTTCATTTAACATTTAGTTTAAAATCACTTCACGGAGCTATTGTTGCTTTGAGGTTTATTTATCTGAAGTGTGGACAAGGTGTCTGTAAAACCAAGAGTTTGAAATTCCTATGTATACATTTTCCATTGACTGCAGGAAAAAAGTTGTATGCTTCTCTTTCACCCACATTCTAATTAGTCCTGGTACACATGTAACTAATAATAATGATACATGAGGTTTTAATATAATTTAACCAAAAATGTCATAATCCCCCTGAGAAACTGGTATTTTAAATAGATGCAATAAAACATTTTGATTTGTTCCAGAGTTGTATCTTTAGTCAGCCATCCCACCTCTGTGGATCACATTAAAGGTAGGCATGGTAAACAAGGTAAAAGGCTATATTCTTGATTGATAGCCACTGTTTTGACTCTAGAAATACCCATTTTTAATCTTTATTAGGTATATTTTTACTTCCTGTAATATTTTCACAGTAGTTCCTTGGAGAGTAACAAAAAGTCTTAATATAATCTCATGGTCAGTAATAGTTTTTGGATATTATCTTGCCAGTTTTAAAGCCAGAGCCTTTTTAATATTTTTTTTTTTTATTATTTTTAAATCAGCTTATTGAGCCTGCAGGAAGTCTAAACCTTGATATGCTGGTTTGTCCTGTAACCACAGACTCCCACAGGAACAAGGATAAGCTACATTAGAATACAAAGTACCTTCTGCTTGCCCAAAATACCATTTTCAGTGCTTTTTCGTATACATCATGTGGAATATAATATGGAAAGATACTAAATGATGCAAAGTCCCCAGATTTGGTAAGGTTTCTTGGTAGTGCCATTGTTACTATATTTAGTAGGGGTTGTATCTGCTGTAACAACAAAGCTGGATAAATATGTCTGAGTTAGCTTAAACCAATTAATCAAAATCTGAGCCATTACCCATCTTCTTGGGCAGGCTGTAAAGGCTGGCCTGAACTCCAGGCACTTCAGCTTCAGACAGATCTGTTCAATCTGTAGAGGAAATGTGTCTACTACAGTTTTTGTCAGGCTCTTTAATAACACTCATGAAAGTCCCACCTTGGACATCTGGGCACTTTGTGTCATAAACCATGTACTTACTGGCCCTGACGCTGACAATGCACACTATTTGTATGGGCTTATACTTAGATAGATAGATAGATAGATAGATAGATAGATAGACAGACAGACAGACAGACAGACAGACAGACAGACAGACAGATAGATAGATAGATAGATAGATAGATAGATAGATAGATAGATAGATAGATAGATAGATGTTGAGATGAATTTCAGGTATCTAATAGGTATTTATATTTGCACTCCAGTTAATTTATTGCCTTAAATATTTTGGGAGAGAAATAAATATAAATCACAGCAGATTTTAGTTTGTAAATAAAGGTCAGAGTAGAATATCAGGTTTTACAAAATCAGATATGAAAACTTTGATTTGATGAAAGAAAAAAAAATTACATTTTTTTCCTCAGGACTCAAAAAATAAGACGTACTTGTTACTTGTGAATCTTCATTAATTCAAACTGTATTCTCTGAAGAGTCCAGATTGAAATTTATTTCATAAGAAGTACCTATAAATTTTTCATGTCCAGTACACAACATAATGCTTATAGAGTAAATAAAAAATGCTAATGAGGCAGTAGCCATCTATCCACCCCACACACTGACATTATTAAGCTGCAAAATAGGTAATAAAAAGTTATTCTATTTCAAGTACCATTTTTTTGAGAAAAAACATGTAAATGTTGATGCATGGTGAATTAAAGTAAATTAATCTGATTATATGAGTGAATTGAACAAGCTGTGCAATATAAATATTTTAATCACTTCTTGATCCAGAAGTACCTCATTTACAAATGAGCAATTACTTTCTACCTCATGGGAGTTGTCTCTAATTATGAGGCAGTCTAGTTGGTGCAATACAAAAAGTACATGTAAATATCAAACATCAGACCCTTGAATTTGCCATTTGTAATATGAACATCATTTTATATCCCTTTGTGCAATCCTGTTTGTCTTTTACACTAGTGATTTTATTTGTTGTGATTTTATCCTGAGCAGACCAGTCCTTATGATTTAATTTAATCTGCGGACATAGAAATACCTCCCAGTGGAAGTTTGAATATATGTCTATTAAATTTAAGCATAGGCTTGTTTTATTCAATTCCTTATAGGCCAGCCTGCCAATGTTTTAGGCCTGAGGACTATGGGTTAAAAGCAAAGTTCTGGATATAAAAGTGAATTATTATATGTTATTTGTCATATGTGAGATATGTATGCCATTAGTCTTACTAAAAGCTTAATCAGCCTGCTGTGCACTTAGTTCCCATAACTATATTAAAGGATTTTGGAATCTATGAACAGAATGACCTATGCAAAAGAAGACTGAACAGTTTTGTGTAGCACACTATGGTGTGCTATGCTGGGCATTCCTTATTTGTGAGGAAGGAGGTAGCCTTCCCAGTAAAACAACCTAGGCAGTTTCAGTAGGTGTCGTTTATGTACTGCATTTGTTGTCCTCTTGATGAAAATTAAGGACTTTTGTTCACTTGCTGCTGATTGTCTCACTTCTGTGCAGTCTGAACTGGAAACATACAAAAAAAATGGGCTGAGCATCTCAGAGGCAAAACTGTTTGTGTCCCAATTACTAATTTCTACTTAAAGATGACAATCAGACCTCCTAGTGAGACATATATAAAACACTGATTTTATATAATGTGGGAGTGAAACTCATATGTGCTTTAGAGGAAAACCTTTGGTCCACATAGCATTTTTAATTTTATATAAATACTTATTTGAATAGACTAATTCATATTCAAACAGTATCTATACTTTAGAGGGGAAAAAAAGGGAAATAAAACATTTCTTGGGTCATTCCAGAGAAGTGCTATTCATCCTACGGCTCACTGTTGTCACAAAAAAATGAAACAGAAGAAACTGAATGATCTGTTAAAAGATATGTGGTGTTCTGAAATATGTGTTCTGGTTTTGCTATCTTTCCAGCAAGTGTCAATTAAACATAAAAAATCATTGTTTCCAAATATCACCAGAGATGATAATTACCACAAATCTCTCTTCTATGCAACTCTAAATTTCCATAATGTACCTTTACTGACAGTGACAGAAGAAAGAGTGTCATTATTTGTATCAGTGGATGACAAAGAGTCCTTAGAATTATTTCATATGTATTTCGCTGAATTTACTGCTTCTGCCACAAATTCCCAATTGTTTCCTGAGATATTTATTTTCAAGATCCTGACTTTGATTTTACTCTAGTGATATTCTATGAGGAATCTTCTTCATTGTTTTCTTTCTATTTCAATATAGCCTATTGAAGAAATACTGCTTTTTTTGAAGCACGTGGTTCTTTTGAGATGTAGATGAGTGACAAATGCTAGTTTCTAAGTTGATCTTTGTGTCTTTGGGATTTCTGCTTGGCTGGGGCCTATTCAAAGACTTCCATCATACTGTAGTATTGTTTTGTAGAAATGAGATGTGAAAACCCCTGAAATATGAATCAAGGTGTCAAAATGACCTCTGGGAGATATTCTGTGAGTGGAGTACATGTTCTTATGAGGGATCAAGCACAAGAGAATGGACAGTGATACAAATGAATAGGAATGGACAAGAAAAAATGGAAAATGCAGAATGGGCACAGTCTCACACATCCTGCTCCCTTGTTAACATGATTTGTTTATAAACACTAATGAAATTTCCAATAAAATTAATCTGAGAAGATTTCAACTCATTAATGGGAAAAAGCTGGCAAATGCAAGTGTAAACAAATGAGTTTCCAACTGAACATTTTGTGTTCCTAAATTAATGTCTTTAAAAAGCCTGCCCCCATTTCCTTCAGTAAAATAAATATGCTTGGAATACAGAGTTAACAGTCCAAGGGACAATGTAATTCATAGATTATGATTATTAATATTAATATATTTAAAACCACTATGGCTCTCTTTAGTTTAAACATTTGAAATAAAATCTATTCTCATTAACTATGAAAGATTTTATTTTTCCTATTGCTTGCAACATAATCAGTGGGTCTTACCAGTATTATTTAATAAGCTGCATCTTAAAACTGTGAAATTAAACTGCAATTAACTGTAATAAACTGTAATTAAAACTTACCTAATTGATACCTCGGGAAATGAATTATAATACTGAAGCAATTTACTTGAGTATTCTGTTTGTATTTCATTCATTTATCTGCTAATAACAGACACATAAGTAATGCAAAAAATACTTCAGGTTTTGTGTACTAAGTGATAAAAGAATTTAAGATACATGACTGCTCCAAGTTTGCTATACCATGCCGGGTTTGATTAAGTAGAATAAGCATATGCCTAACTTAATTCAATGGAGAGATACAAATATTTATAATTAAACACCTAGTCTTTATGTTCTTAGCCTGGAGTCTTGAGATCTAAATTCCAGTATTTCTACTGGATTTCTAATTGCAAATTCAAAGTTTTGGCTGAAATATTTATACTGCAGCACTCTCTTGCATCTTGTCCTTCTACATGATGAATCATGGAAGTCAAATATAAAAGGCATTTATCAGTTCAGTCTGTCTTTTTTGTCAGTGAGGACAGGCCAGCCAGAGTACTCTCTGTTGTTCACTGAAAGAATTAGAAGCAATTCTGTCTCTTTTTGGGGGTGGACATTACTGGGTGATAGGGCTGAAAAGAAGACTTGTTTCTTTTATTGTTAAATAGTGCCAATATCTGTCCAATTATATCTACATCCATATTCTTATTTATATTAATAACTATAGATAGACAGAAAAGATTTTACCTTCTTTCCCCCAGCTTGCTGGTTATAGAAACTGGAGCATGCTGCATCCAATAATGTTTCTGTTCAGGACTTTGTGCTTTCCTTTTCCAAAGCCTTCTCTAAAGTATATTATGTCTTGACACTTGAAGTCTATGAGGCCTCTCTACTCTCAAAATACAGGCACTTGCGCAGTGTATCCATCTTCATTTAAAATTACTCATTGCAATGAGTTTAATTTAATGTAGCTTCTCACACATCTCATATGAAAATCTAGGCAAGGTACAGTGTGTAAAGAAGTGATTCCTGCTGTCAGGCTTCTAAGAACATATTGTGAGCTGGCATCATGGAGTTTACCTGAAAGGTGCTCCTAATGTGTACTGCCACACTCCTGAAGTAAATACAGTACTGGGTCTGGCTGGGATGGAGTTGATTTTCTTCATACCACCCACATGGTGCTTGTGTTTTAGATTCCTAACTCCTGTTATTAGTGTTTAACTCTTGCTTCTTTGCAGTTTTCACAGTACATAAAGTCATTCTTCCATAAATATATTATCTCTGCATGATCAGTCACCAGTCAGAGACTGGAAAAGGTGAGTTCGGTTTTGTTTTTACCACTGGGTAAAAACATTACCCTGGAACTGAGGGTTAGTAAGTTAATTCATCGATGAGTGTCTCTATACTGGGGTGTAC
This sequence comes from Platyrinchus mystaceus, assembly GCA_035041135.1. Lineage (NCBI taxonomy): Eukaryota > Metazoa > Chordata > Aves > Passeriformes > Tyrannidae > Platyrinchus > Platyrinchus mystaceus. The sequence continues at coordinate 95,286,991 of JAWWLV010000088.1, read as the reverse complement.
CCATAATCAAATAAACATGAGGAGTTTTAAAGACCAACTATGTGGCTTTTTAAAAACAAAAACATTTCTGTGTGCATCTTTCTCAGTGTCTAAAATTGTTGTATTTCTTCTTGTTAAAAGATAACTGTTGTATAAACTTAGCCAGCAAAGGAACCAAATTAAAGCCAGTGACACTGACTTTAACGGTGTCACTTTTTATCTCTGAAAATTTTTATGTCATTCCTGTGTCTTTTTATGATTTTCTTTCTGTCTTTTGTATTATTGACAAGTATGAAAAAAATTCAAGAGAGTTAAAAGTGTCTTAGTCTACAGGAGAAAATTGTAGCTAATGGATTGTACTCTGCAAACAACAAAATGCAAGATGACAGCAATGCAGAGTAGTGTCACCTTTTCCCTGGGCTGTATGAGCCTGTGGCACCATCCTGTGAAAAGTGTGGTGTATTTCTTGTCACACTTGAAAATCCATCACAGAACTGGTACACTAAGATATTATTATGTAGTACCTTCCTCCATATTTTTTTAGAAAACTGATTTTCTGCAGGCATTAGGATGGAGATGAACTCAAATTTATTATCCACTGTCTAATGAAACATAGAGCAGGCAAGTAGGGGGCTTATTGTTTATTGCTATATACATGCTTACCTTCTGATCACATAAAATCCAGTAAAACTCCATAAATAGGAGTTATACATCTCTCTTTTATTTTATAGCTAGAGCTAGCTCTTTATTCCATTTTTTGATTAATAACCTCTCACCTTCTGCCTGAATACTTTGATTTTCCTTTTTAGTTTGTTTGTTTGTTTGTTTTTGTTTTGTTTTTCTGTTGTTACTCTTGACAAATATCAAATGCCTTTGAGGATAAAGCACAGTGTATGCACATGGGAAGAGAAAGTCAGAATAGGCAAAACAAGGTATCTTAGATACCTAATGAGGAAGAGGTGTTACCATCAAATGGCAGAATTGTGAGGAAGAGATGCTTTCTTTTTGGTCATTTTCATTGGCAAGAGACTCTTGGAAAAACAAGAATAGAAAGTTGGCAGAGTCCTTAAATTACAAAGCTAGAAATGTTAAGGTAATTTACATTTCCTTTAATGATTCAGCTGGTACTTGGTACATGGATTTATATGTGTTCTGTGTTAAGAGCTCACAGAGAGATATCTGAAAATCCTACATGTTTGAGTGTTGATTCATTTGATGATTGCTTCTAGATTTAAGAACACTGAATAATAAAAGTGATATCAGATTACTTCTGATAATCTGTTAATTACTTCTACTTAATACTACTAATTATTACTTGAAGAATTGGGGAAATTGAATATTAGTTATATGTTCATGAAGGTACCGTAAGCAACTAGTAGTCTTATCATATTCAGAGATAATTAAAGTTGCAAAAATAAAAAAGAACTTTAGAATCCCCTGCCAAGCCTTTTTGTCTCCTGTAATGTAACTTATCAGAGGAGGAAATTCTGTAATCTTTATTTATTACTGTGGAACTAACTTCCTTAGGAAAGACAAACAGTTAAGCCTTGATATCTCGTCAGTGAGATAAAGCTACATATACTGACAACTGTTTTTCTTTAGAATCTTTTTTTGAGAGGTCATTGTGAGCTGGTAGGAAACAAGAATCTCAAAAAATCATTTTATTTCCTGTAAACAATGTTTTATTTATTGCTTTCTCCCCAATAAAATGAAAAAGTAGAAATAAAATTTCAAACCACTGCACTTTTTTATATTAAAATGAGTGAAGCATAATCACAGACAACCTTTTCTGTTGCTTTATACGGGGGTATTTAAACCACATTGCATATTTTCTTTAAGAATGACTATTTTCCAGTGCCACTAGGTGTCATCATATCAATTTTAAATCTTGTACAATAGCTCTTCCCTGTACGTAGCAGACAAAGTTGATGACTTAATCAGCTTCATCAAAATTCAGTTTAAAAGGAAACAGAAGAGGTAAAAACATAAGACATTATGAAATCAGAGAGCTTAATCCTCAGAGCTCGGTTACACAGAAAATAAACCATCGTATAAAATCGGATACTTGGAAATTTAAACTAAAACTCTTATTTAATTAATTTTACCACAGATTTTCCTGCTGAACACAGAGGTGTCTTCTTTTAATCTTCATCTGATGCCTCCCATTACTGAGTACTGTATCAGTCAGATTCCCAAAGGAAGTAGGCACATAGTAAGAATGAGCTTTACATTCTTAAGTATAAAACCGTGACCTGGAAAACCAGTCTGTCTCCCAGAACTGTTAATCCATGGAAGCAACTTCTCATGACAGGCACAACCCTTTTTGCTCTAAACATCTGTAGTATACATGCATGCATGCATATACTTATACAGCTGTTCATGCCCAAGTATTTGCCTCCAAGCTGTGCTCTTTATTGCTCTAGGGACACAGAAGGGCTCTGCCCAAGTGCTTTGATGACATCAAGTTACTAAGTGTATTTAGCAGCTATCTAACATACTAATATAGGACTTGGTTCCCCAGCAGTAAGAAGAAATACTTTTGTGTTGGTTTTCTTTCTCTTCAGAGACAAGTGATAATCAGGTAAAATTTCTGCTTTTTGTAGGACGAAGGACACATCAGGCACATGTTCAAAAGCTGACTCAGGATGTTACAGGCCCTGCTTTAACTACATAAACTCACAGCACATGGGCTTCACTGTCAGAAGCATTCCTCAGCCATCTGACCCTAGACTAGGTGAGCTGGGTATAAGTTCTGTGTTTTCTATGGTTGATTAGAGAATCTAAGGGTTAGAAGGGAGTCTGGAAATCAGTTAAACACTTCTAATTGGTTAGAATTTCTATTTAATTCTGGTTTCGAGGGTCTGTGCCTCAGAACTATCCAGGTATTTTTACCAGCTGTTTGCTGAACATCAAAAGTCTCGGTGATGTTCTCTCTTAGACACCTTCTCACTCAAAACCTCCTCATTATATTTCCACTGGAAAATATTTCATTCAGAAGCCTGTTCTTTTTTTTGTGAGAGTCTTACACTAGAATCTCTTGGCTAATTACATAAATATGCCTTACAGGGAGAACAGAGACCTCAGACACTGCATAATGTGGGACTATTTACTTAAAATTCAGCAGAAGTTTAAAGGTGGCCACTGGGAAAATGAGATAGTCAAATATTGAACTTGTTCAAAGAAACCAAAGCACTTCCCCCCTCATCCCCATACTTACAGTATTTTAACATACTTATTAGTCTCTTTTCAGTCATGATTCTATGTTTAAGTGAATTTAACTAAGTGTACCAATTATGTTTTCTTAAGGTTTTATTTTCCAAAGCTGCAGCTCTCTAAAGTCCCAGCGTGAGGAACTTAGAAGGTGACATTTCACTAATGACTGCTCTGAGAAACTGACAGAGATTGATAGAGTGGTTTTAAAGATGTCCCCATGAGAAGCATCTCATATAAAATGAAAATGACACTGAAAGTTTTAAAAACTAACTATGGGTTGTGCAAGTGGTTTTGTTTATAAAAAAGAACTGGCATAAAGATACATTTTAAGGTAGTTTTCCGAATACATGGTGTGTAGTTTTTTGTTTAGAAATGTCTTCAGATTGTTTTTTAAATGGTTTTATGCTTAATAAAAACTCACTGAAATTCTTTTTCACCTCCCTACATACCAGATACATGCACAGTATGTGATAGGCTGTGCATTGGCAGCTCACAGGAGTACTGAATGAGTACTTTCTGTGCACATACCTTCAAACCTCAGTATGAACAGGTTCATACAGCATACCCCTCTCCTGCTGTGTACTTGGAAGGTAGAGCCTTACCTCTCAATTGGTTTTTGTTAATTTCATTATCTCACTATAGATACTAGAAACCTCAAGGTTTCATTTGCACAGCTATTGCATTTAGGCTTTGCTCTTCTGCAGAAAACATAAGAGCCTGGAAGCTTCTTTAGGTTCTCCCCCTTGCCCGATCTGCTCAGCTACCAAGGGTTACTACACTGGAATCTGCATTTTGGAGCCATACAGCTACACTTCAGGCATCCTATATCATAATGGAGTCTCACTGTAGCCAGCAACCAAACAGATGAACAGACTGGTCCATCCTTCATGGAGAGAGCAGGAGCAGTTTTGGGGAGCTGGGACAGTCCAACCCAGCCCTGTTCAGTACTTCAAATGTGCACTCAGGACATAGTGAAAAGAGCTTTTGATCTCTGGGATTCAGCGTGAACTTTATATCCAAAGGCAAGCAAATGCATATTGAACAAGAATACTCTGCACCTCTAGGTACATGTAAGTGTGCTTCACAGGAGGTGAGCAAGTAAGAAACCTGACATTATGTAAGTTTGGTCCAAGTGTACAGTTCCCTGATCTGACACCACACTTCGCTCTGCGCGGGAATCAAATTGACACTGAATGCTTCTTGACTATCATCACAGAAAAACAACTTTGATATTAATCTTTTGTACCATTTAAGAAGTAAACTTCACTCCTCCAGATTTAGTAGTTAAATTAAGCAGGATATAAGTGCTGATGGGAAAGCTGCTGTTCTCTAGCACAAGAGAATTCTAACAGCCTCGTCATTACTTCAGAAGAAATTCTCTTCAGAAGAAATAATGAAAAAGGAGGCTTTTTATTCTCTCTTGACTTAGATATGATTTTCAGGTCTCTCTTGGTCTAGTCTCTATTTTAGAAAGAAAAGTGTATGAGTATAAGCAGAAATGCCACTTTCACTGATTCCCCTGTATTCTTTTTGTTCTTGAAAAATAATTAAAACCAGAAATAGAAGAGCGTGCTTGAGATGGGCATGTGGTCATAGTTGTACACTTCTGTTTTTATACAGTTCATAAAAATCTATTTCATTCACATGATTTCATGTGGAGGATATATATTGAAAAGTGGTTTAGAGAGATGTTAATGATTGCTGCTATCTGTTTCTTAAATTGTCATTCCGTCAGGTGCAGTGCAGGTTTAAAAAAACCAATATCCTCTTCTTATGGGTATATCAATGCATTAAACTCTTCTTTGTGAGAAGCATTGCCAGATCAATAAAACATTTTATCCACATTTTCATGGTGGTCCCTTGAGACTCCAGTTTCCATCCTAGCTATTAATTGAGCCAAATGACAGCAGATATTATAAAAAAAGGTTTCCAGCTCCAAATCCTTTTACTAGTCCTATGTGAAAACCTTTCAAACTGATATTATTCAGTTGCTCAGGTTGAAGTTTTTCGCTTTATTTCTTTTGGACAATATCACGGCACCTTAATATTTTTAATTATTTTTATTAGTTTCCATCTGTGAAGCAACCATTAAAATGATAGAGACTTTTTATGTCCAGTGAATAAACCTGCAATTGAAGGCATCAGAAGATGCCTTTTTACTTTGGAAATTTCAGCATGGGTTTCCAATCATGAGACCTCCAAGGATTTACCTTTATCTAATTATGAGATATCAATGCAGCGATGTACATCGATGTGACTGTCTATCCCTTGAAAGTTCATCTTTTGAATCTTCTTGTCAGCTAGACTTTGCAATGACATACCCAGGATCTCTGATTCCCATGCATCACTGATTTCATGCACCTGCCTTCCGGGCTTCCTAGCCCTGGGCATGTATACTGCTTTGGTCCTGCTGATAAGCCCAGCTTTTAAACTAATCTTCCTCTAAAGAACACAAATATACCTGTGTTATATACCTAGTTTATAACAAACATATTAAATGGAGAAGCAAAAGCTGTGAGACTTAGTGTATATTACCAGTAAGGAAGGAAATTTGCTTTTTCAAGTTTACAACTTGTTACTGTCAAAGGATTATATATGAGACACTGTGATAGGGAGTGCTATTACTTCTTGAGGCTACTGGGCAGAATGGTACAGAAGAACACACACTTAACACAAGGATCACCTAGATCGTTTGTTTCTGAGTATTACAAACAGCTACATTTAGATCTAGCATGTCTCACTTGTAGTGCACATATTTGCCAACATTAGACATGTTCACCAACATTATACATGTTCTGTGTATTGATATGGAATGATTAAACAAGGTAAAAAACTGGCAAAAATCATATGGGTCATCTTTCCTGGAATTTAGTGAAAGAATAGAAATAACAGAACAGAACCAGATACGGAATGAGAGAAGATACAGCACAAAGATAAGAGAAGATACAGCACAAAAGTACCACAGCTGTGCATGATGTGGCATATGGGCA
>JAWWLV010000088.1:95257478-95269605 GCA_035041135.1 Platyrinchus mystaceus | reverse complement strand
CAGCCTCCAAAGTTGTCATATAACAGCTTGCATAGACTTATAATTCAACATTCCTGAATAAAAGATGCCATGTAGGTATAATACCTATTGTCCATATTTTCATACATTTATTGACAGAAATTTAACTGCTAAGAAAGTTCTCACATTTTCATTTCAGCAATTCTGCATAAAATAATAGGGGTGAGAAGCTATTGTGTAACACCAGTGTTTGAACATTTTTATATGTAGACTTCCTGCTAGAGCACACCTTGATGCAGGGTCCAGGTCTTAGTAGTGATATAGTACTGAATTTGCCAGTATCAAATGAACAGTTCAATGAAAAAGTTCACTGAGATTTGAAGTAAGCACTTTAGGTTGTCTCTTTCTTCCATGAAGTCTTCCCTCACAATACTTTAATGTACATGTCTCAAAGACCAATGCTAGGACTGTTCCATTGTATAAATGCCATCTAAATAATTGTAATTGAGAATGAAATCAGAGTCCTGGATTCTTTAGTGTTTTCAACTCTTTTAATCTTAACACCAAGGCTCACTGATGAGTAGGTCAGATCAAATCAGCCATGAATGGTTGAAACAATACAATTTCTTTCACTGTAGTTTACCTGTGCAATTTGCAAGATTTGATAATGTTTTAAATCCAAAAAGTAAAATCACAGAAAAGAGTTGTCTTAGAATGGCTTTTGCTACCTTTATCCTTTTTTTATTACATGCATATGTGGCGTGCTAGTTTATTTTTTGTTTGTTAGTGCAATTTCCCTGCAAAGAGCTGACCTGAGAGCCTTTAGTGTTGTCAATTGCTGCTTCAGGTGGTCTGACAGTGTCCACATTTAGCATATTGCTAGGTACAAAACAGGATGTAGCTGGTTTTGAATCCCTTTTAATTAGCTACAGCTCTGAAACTGCATTCATTACTTTGTAGAGTGTATCCAGAGCTGCTGCTCTGTTACATTTCTTTTAATTGTTGCTTTATCTGTCCTGAGATACCATCTGTCATAGGTACTCGTAGCTCCGATTAGCAATCTTTTTACACGGCCAATAAGATAGGTTGGATGTTTCCGCACACATGTGGTATGTGTTCTTATGTGTGTCTACTTTCTTGTGTTCCCAACTCTGCCTAAGAGTTTAAACAACCTTTAGAAGCTTTGCTTAAACTGAGGTTTGGGCTTCTGAGGCAGACATCTCAGGATGGTTGTAATCACCTTATAGACCTTAGATTTTTTTCATCATTTGTACCCATGAAAAGCTCAGCTGCTCTTCTAACACAGGTGCAGATCTACATCTATCTGTGTGTTCATTCAAACTAACACAATTGATATGTGTTTATACTCTTCTAAATGTATCAAGAGATGCTTTTGATGGCCTGTGCTAAAAGGTGGCTTCAATGCAGCCATGAAACACGGCTCTCCTCCCCAGTCTCCTTAGACCACCGATGTAAGATTATACTAATAAAACAACATAATGCTCCCAGGTTGTCATTTTCTGCATATCTGGTGCCAGGGACAGCTCTGATGATATAAAGAGTTTTCACACAGGTAGAACTCAAGCTCATTAGTGGGTTTTCTAGATATATATTTCCATGAATTAGGGTCAACAGTTCATCAACCCTACTTTATTAACCCCCAGACGAAACAAACCAAAATTAATAGGGCTTAACACCAAAGCAAGGTATAAAATCCTGTGAGTGTAGAGAAGAGAAGGAATGCAACATCTGTATCTGGCTTAAAGAATATTTGAAGGAATGGAGATGAGCCCACTTTTGGTGCACGTAGTTCACTCCTATTCCTAATAACTGCATAGTTTAAGTATCACAGATCAAGTGTCACAGCTCTCTAAGCTTCTTTAGAACTCAAATTTTGATTTGATTTTAAGGCCAACTAATGGAGACTGCAGTTGAGAACCTAAACAAATGCAATGTGAATATTATAAAGCCTCTGAGTGCAGACTTGAGCTGCACAGACTACAGGTCTGGTTCCAACTCTCCTGCCGTGATTAGAGATGACTTCCACCAGGCCAGGTGCTCAGAGCCCCACCCAAAGCTGGCCTTGAACACTTCCAGGGATGAGACATCCACAGCTTCTCTGGGTAACCTGTTCCAGTGCCTCACCACTCTCACAGTAAAAAATTTCTTCCTAATATTTAATCTAAACTTACTCTCTTTCAGTTTAAAGTCATTCCCCCTTGTTCTGTCACTACACACCCTTGTAAAAAGTTCCTCTCCATCTTTCTTGTAGGTTCCCTTTAGGTACTAGAAGGCTGCAGTGAGGTGTCACCAAAGACTTTTCTTCTCCAGGATGAAGAACCCCAGATGTCTCCCCCTGTCTTCATAGGAGATGTGTTCCAGACCTGTGATCATAGAGGCCCCTCTCTGGACTCACTCCAGCAGGTCCATGTCCTTCCTGTTCTGGGGACCCCAGATCTGGATGCAGTAACCCCAGACCTAAAGAGATATTTAGAAGCCTGTTTCTCACTGCAATCAAGTGAAATTTTGATGCTTTGTGAATTTGAATGAAGATAAGTCAAACTGACTTGCCAAGGGTGACATTTAAAATTTGTGACAAAATGGCAAGTCAAAACTTGGTCTCCTCTTTCACTGCCTAGTCGCTGGTCTGAAGTTACTGTGATAGTATGTGATAGACGGGAAAAGAGTAGAAGTCAAGATAATATGTTCTTTGCCATAAGAGGGATCTGAAGCTGCTGAGTTGCTATGTGGGATTTCTGTGAAGACTTCCATTTAACTTCAATAGACTGTGAAGTGAGGTCTCAGTGTTTCAGTAGAGAATTAAAACCAGTGAATTCTAATGTCAACTAAGTTCTCAGTGTGTCAAATGAAGCTCTGCTAGTGTCTCCTTTCAGTTATGCTAGGAAGATTTCTATTTGTTTCAGATTTTGCGCAGTGTATTCCCAAATAAGAATTTATCCTCTGGACAAACTGGGGTTAATTTAGTCAAACACTTGCCTAACAGTTCTGTGTGCAATTCTTGTATAGTTGTTGTTTTCTGTTCACTGATTACTTATTAGTAGAAAGACATGTTTTGCAAATTGAACAGTGCTCTTAATTGTTATTTTCAATACCATTGACCTTTCTGTTAGGACTATCTCTTATTTTGAGAGATTTTTTGAGATGTCCCCTGAAACACTAAAAATGATTTGTTCACCAAATTAATGAGTTCTAGTATATCTATCTATCCATCTATATATAGATATGCAACAGAAGAATCCACACATGAATATAAGTGGTTAAACTTGATTAAAACACTAATTAAAATAATGGTGAACTCTTAGAATTTACCTGCTACATTAATCTAAATATTAGGGCACAAATAAATGTCAGACGACTTCTCAGGCCATGATTCTATTAGTTATTTACAATGAAACAAAGCCAAAATTTAAACTAGAAATCAATAGTATTTTTGTATTTATTAAAAAGGAAATAACTATTGACAGGGATTTTGGAAAGTGCTAGGGATCACTCTTTGAGTATTGTTTCCCTTGAAGCTCACTCTTCTCAAGTATCTGGAAAATGAGATATTAATTACTGCTCTCCCCTTCTGGAAATTCCAGTCTGAATGACTTTAAATTCCACTAATTCCAGAGGGCATTAAGAGTTTTTTGCATCCAGCAATTGAATATCTGATCTCAATTCCTTAGTCTACAGCTTTCTTTTTCTCTACTTACTTGCATTTTATTACAATTGTTTTTCTTAATTAATCTATGTCATTCATTTTATATGTGAGCATAATTCAACATAGCTTATAAATTATGATTTAGAAGTCTTTAATTGTTCAGAGTAGTCACTTTAACAGAAAAGGGAAAACAATGTAATGAGAAAAATAATATATTATTTGTAAGGGGATAATTCAATTTTATTTTCTGGGATGACTGGTTGCAATTCCTCTTCATATATAAGGAAAAGTCAGTAACTATTACTAATGTTTCTTGCAAATGATATCCTGAAAATTAATATTGCAATATGTAATCTCTACAGCTGTGGATGTACATCAGCTAATATTTTAAAGTAATGGCCATTAAGATCAATGTCAATTAACCAGAATTCATAGTTTGAATATCGATCAAGCATATTTAATTTACCATTAGTGTTAACAGAATGATGTATTAGTCAATTTAAATAACATTGACTGAGAATCTTAATTAGATATTTAATTCTTTAGCCAGATTTAAGAAAAACCTAACCATTGGTTTCAGTGCTTTCACTTTGTCTAGAATATCTGATTATATTACAGTGAAAGATATTGACTTGCACATCAGTATGAACTGCCTTTTTTTCAACTCACTTTCCCTGTGTTTTCATTTCTCCTGCAATTTATCAAATTTACGTCAAAGATCTTCTAAAACTTGCATACCAGTTTTCTCAAGCTGACAAAACCCATTGCAATGACCTACTGCCTTACTGCAGAAGAGTCTTTTCCAAAGCAGGAAATAATTCCTGAAATAGCCAGTTACAGGCTGCTGCAGGAGACAGAAGACCTTGACTGAAAGAGAAACTTATGATCCCCAAGTATTTGTGCAGAAGTTATTGGCCAGTTTTTAAAATGAGCTGAAACCCTCTCTGTACTTTATTTCCTAAGTCTATTCTTCATTTTGTCTGCAGCCTTAGTTTCTAACTCTATTATCCCTTGCCAGTTTTGCTCAAATAGCTGTTCCTGTTTACTCTCTGCATCCCTGTTCTGACACTTTTGCCACTGACTGAAGTAATGTTTTCCTTACATGTTTAGTGTTAAAGGACAGCACTCCTTGGATTTGTATTTAGAAAAGAGACAATCAGATACCTAATTTTAAATACAGTGTTTTCTATTAGCAGCAAGAAACAGAAAAAGGGAAAGAAATATCCTGTTTCAACTGGATTGAAACACATAACTATGTGCCTCAAAAAAAAAAAAGGCCACAAAATGAAACAAAATATTTCAGCATTGCTTATATTCAGTGTTTAGTCAATATGAAATATCACTTATTTTTAACACTTGTTTCTGAGTACTTTAATATTTGGCGGTTTCATTGCAAAATGGAACTAAATAATTCTGTCATCTCAGGAAATCAAAGTTTCATACTGCTGCATCTAGAAATACTCTTAGCTGAAAAGAAATTGAGGACTCATTCCAAATGAAGAACAACACTACATTTGAATTTAAGTTTGTTTTATATAAGACTTTAATAACCATGACAGTTAATAAAAACTCAGATTAAGCAGTGAGAAATAGGTATTGAACATATTTGAAATGGACAAACTCTTATTTAATTCACCTAACCACTGCTGGAACAGCTACAGATTTAGAGTGTTGTGAATTCTGAATTGGGATTTAAGTAGCTAGGTTAACTGTATCTCATTTAACAGTTTTTCTCTGGCTAAATTTAAGGGGTAACTGCTTCATTTTCTTATGATTTATTGTTAAATAATTTCTTATTTGAATAACGGTTTTTTGTATAGTGAAACCTGAAATAAGAAAATCAAAGATTATTTATGGTGTAACTTTTTTCTAAATATTTTTTTTTCTAGAGATTTTAATGCGATGCTGCGTGCCTTTTAAAAGGTTCTGGTCTTGTGGAGTGAATAAGAAAACTGTTGTTTAGCTTCTAGGGGGCATGCATTGCAAATACAAGTGTTACCATATTGCCACTGATCTCCTTGTGTTTAAGATAATCTTATTGTAAAGGTTTAACAAGGGTAAATTGTGTTATACATGTCTTCTTTCCTGTGCTTTCCCCTACGTATACACTAATTGAAAATGTGGATACCAAGTTGGGTGAAACTTTGATTTAATGATGTACGGCTGTTCTTTCATTCTTATGAAGGTAAATTTTATTATGAAGTACCAAGAGTAAGAAATGGTGAGGCAATGAGGAGTGCATAAAATATATAAGAAGAGTACAGGAGTTTCTTAAAAGATTACAAACTTACATAATGAAAATTAAAGATTGTAACCATTTCAACCATCTGCCATCCAGAAAATGCTCAGAGAAGACTTTCAGTTCCAAATATTTCTTTAGAAGATGTGTGCTAGAAGCTGATTTTCTGATTGTTTTGAGTTCTCACTAGCACAAAGCTTTGAAAACAATCCATGAACCTCTCTAAGAACCTGTTTAATACCTCCATGAAAGCTCTGGAATTCTTCCTGATCTTTTGGCATGCTTTAAGAATGGTATACATGCAAATAGAAACACTGTTTTAAGCCTTTTTTTCTTTCTTCTTTCTATAATCTGAAATAAATCAAACTTACTAGAAAAAAAAAAAGAGAAATAGAAGCTTCTTCATGCAGTACTTATTTTTTTCCTTAAAATTTCTACGAAGTAGTGGATCCTAATCTGACTGTTCCTCATTCTCACACCTTCAATTTACTAATTTGTGCTTTTGTCCATTGAGCAACATTATTGGCTGAACAATGTAGGTTTGTTCACCATTCTCTGTAGGGAAAAAAAGTGTTAACAGAGTGAGTTTTAATATTTCTGTAGGGTTAGAGAAATTTCTCTTTACTTGATTAAAATAAATTGATCAGAAAATTATAAGGTGAGTGATGTTTCACTTTTTTTCAGATTAGGGAAAAATATTAAAAAGCTGCTTTTCGCATGTGGTACACTATACACAGATAGAAAATTAAAAGAAAAAATCAAATAATAACAAAACAGAAGAAGCCAAGCATTGTAAAGACACAAGATTGTGAAGATGAATTGCCTTCCACTGCTTCTTGAGTTTCCTTATTCCTAATCCCTATTGCAGAGTGGTTATTACATTTTAAAAATGACTTTATTAGAAAAGTAGAGTGCCTACATATTGTATGTCTTTCACATACTTTTATGTAAAATCAACTTTAAAAATGCATTATTTTCTTAAATGGAACTTAAATAGAAACAACACAAAGAGGTAAAAAAATTAAAGTTGAAATTAAATGTGAGCTTGAAGTGAATATCTTGAGCTCTTTGTAGAATAACTTCAATGTTGAGGTACTTGAGTTAAAGATTTTCTTTCAGTTTCTTATTCTGTTTGTTTATTTAGAAGTTTGTTCAAAACAGGTTCAAAAGTCCACCTTTTGGAACCTAAGAATACAGAAAATGGCCACTGATATTTAGAGGCTGATTTTGATTTTTGTATATTCTTGAATAAACGGTACTTGAACCCTGAATAATCATGAACACATAGTGACCAAAGTATCTAAACAGCTCAAATTCAGATTCATTTGGCATAATTAATGTGAAGATACTCCTGTATCCAAAGTTCAAGAAGACAAAATAACTTAAATATTAGTAATATAATACCTAGGAATAAAAGGGAAAAATATTTTCTTGAGTCTGGCATAAGCTGGAAAGAACTTAAAACTTGCTCTACGTGAATTAGACTTGCTCTGTTGCTAGGGGCTGTATGTATTCTTTTTGTTAGCTAGAAGTGTTTAGTCTGTGTTCTATCTTCTGCATTAATAAAATGTGTAATTTACTTTCTTTTTAAATTAAACATTAATTATTTAGGTGGTGTGTTGTTTTTTTTTTTTTTAATTTGCTGTGTTGTTTTAAAATGGCTTTCAGTTTCTGCATTCTTAGTGATGCCTTAGAGTTTTGATCTTTTTAAATTTTGTATATTTTAGAAGTAGTTATGTAGTGAATATAGATTTTAAAGTAGCAGCATATTATCCCTTAGCCTTTAACACAGCAGTTACACATAGCAAACCCAGTTACCCATTCCCATATCAATAGCCTTGAATTCCATTAGCCTATTTAGTTTTATTTTCAAGGTAGACTTGTAGAAAACACCCCAAAACTGCACAAGCAGATATAGACATAGACACAACTACCTTCAAGCCCCAAGCTTTAGAAAACCTCCAAGGACTGCATATGCTCCAAGGAAGATAAAGATGAGGAAGAGGGGTCCCAAAACTCCCCCAGACTCAATTCCTGAAAGGCGTGTTGGGGGGGCAGAACCAGGGTGGTGGCTGGACAGGGATTGGGTGGAAATCATTATAAAAATCATAAACACCTGTGTTTGGGTGGTGGTATTCCTGAAAGCTTGGAGGCTCATTAAAACCTTTAGTATCCTTATCTTATCTCCTACCTGATTAGGCTTGCAGGTTTTTTCACTCCCCAGCCTTTTAGGCAACATTATGTTCAGTCTTCCTCTGTCCTCATAGTCCTTACTTTTTTCATTCATGCCTGAAATCTCCCTCAAATATTTCAGCTAAAAATGGAAATATTGGCTGAAATTCTTTCAGTTCATGAAGTTCTTCTCCAAAAATCATGCTCAGTTTCTAATATAATTATTTTTTATTTTCAGGAGGGTTCATCACTCAACATATATTATTAACAAACAACATTTACTTAATTTTGTGTTGTCCTGCCATATTGCATGGATTTTAACTGCTGCCTATGGTTCTGATTTAAATGCCCAAGTTCAGAGTTGACCAATAACATTAACATTAACAGTTTTTGTGCAAGAACATACTTAAATTATCATTCTTACAACAATGAAACCTAAAGCTATATTTGACAAAAAACTGTTAGGAAACAAAGAAGAAATATTTAAGGAAAGGATGTAAGCCAGATAACTTAAAAATATCAAAAATATTTTTCTTGAAGCCATGGCCCCCCTTTATTTAGCAGTATTAATACTCAGAGAGTAACAAATTATCCAATAATGCTCAAGATAATTGTAAGAAAATTAAAACAGTGAAGATAAGACTTTCATAGCTAATGAAGAATATTGTTTTTAGTTCTGTAGAAAACCCAGATAACCTAGTTAACAGTAACAAAATTTATTTATGGTCAAAAGATGTGGAAAAATTGTTTCAACAAGTGATTCTCTCTATGCAGAGAGTCTAATCCAAATATGTTAATGAATCAATTAGGAAAACAGTAGCAAATAGTGGCAATATGCAAAGCTACCAAAGCTAAAACTTCAAATCTTTCTATCCAAGGTTAACATCTCAAAAGGTTCTTTGCAAGCAAAGTTACTTCATTAATAAGGAATGGCAAAATTGCTAATTGACAATGAGTCATCAAGCCACATCAGACGTAGAAATTATTTATGTTACTATATAAATGTTCAGTGCTGGTATTGCACTGGAAAGCAAAAAAAGAAGCAATCACCCTCTGCTTGACAGGTGGCTTATGAAGAGTGCCTAATCATAGCAAAGAGGCTTCAGGGAGCTATTAGGAAAGTGTATGAAGGTCTACAGTTATTTCTATTTTCTGACATACACTAAAGTTGAAAGGGTGTTGTAAAAGATGTTTTCTAATTTATGGATTTAGTGATAAACGTGAAAGATATGCCTCACCTGTTTGCATCATTTCTTGGGAACCACAAAATATCTCAGTTTCTCAAAACAAATAGTCACTGACTTCAAATTTAATAATAAAGGAAATTATGGTGTATAACCACAAAAGAAACCCCAAAAGAATATGACAGTTATTTTAAGAGGTAGCCATCACAGCATTTCCGTGGAGGCTTGAAACAGAGTTGTCTTAGTGACTGAAGGAGGCTACTAAAGCTTTCCACTGCTGCCCTCTCAACAGATGTGAGATATAAAACTCCCACACACTGTGTATTGAAAACAATCAGATCAGAAGTCTGTGTGGAAGAAGCATATTTTCTTTCCTAGGACTGTGATAAAATTGTCACTGATGATTTTGTGTTGGAAGAAGCTGCACATCAAAAAAGTTCTAATCTGTTACCCGTCGCTCTGCAGTTGGATCTACATGAGCAGGACCATGGACAGGGAAGTCAAAAGTAGGTCACCATGCTCCAGGTGACAAACATAATTGTTAATACATGAGGACAGTTGGTTGTAGGGCTCTTTCAACACTTGTGAGCTGTGGGGCTGTGGAGTCAGGGAGCATCAGTGCCACTGTGTAACATATGTGATGTCTGCCAGCACTGCTTTTAGAGGTGGAGGGTATGGGAGCACTAGGATATTATTAGAGCTGGTACCTCCAGTGCAATCACTGCAGTGACAAATGGTTATTTCTCTAGAATTCTTCTTGTGCCTGAACACCTCAGAGGACAAAGAAATCTAAGCATCCAGATAAATCAGAGGACTGGGTATCATGCTCAGAAAACAATCCGTGTAATGTACATTGTTTCTGAAGGATAGTCCGGGAGAGTAGAAAGATGATCTGAAAATGTCAGTCTCTAAGACTGAATTTAGAATCCATTAAAGAAAGTAGCAACCATTGCTACACATCCCTTAGAGTTTCTGATCAAGGTTTTGAAAAAGCACTTCTATGATTTAAGTGTTTTTCTCACTACATAATTTCTAAAAAGCTGTGATTTTGAACATTCATATTACAGCATTCCTGGAGCCCTGATGCTTTGTTCTGGAGCTTTGATGATTCTGATCCAAACATGAAACTTCATTAATCTATAGGGAACAGTGAATGCCTATGGGATACTTCGTTTGATTATTCACATTCTCGGAGCACAAAAACTCCCAAAAAGTACCAGTGCTTTTTCTTAGGTGTGTGTTTTATATGGTTGCTATACTGATAAGTGTTAGAGTCTAGTGTAGCTCTTAAATACTAAACAATAGCTTTTCTTTGCCTTTAGCTGGAATCAGAGCATGTTTTTGATATAGACAAAAAATGTTTCAAATGCATCCATATTACAATGCAATCTGTTTAATGTAATTTCTTGGCATTATTTCAATATGGATAGATACATAAAAAACAGGCCACTCATGCCAAAAACTAGTCAGTGCCAGGTATTCAAACAGAAAAATCTGCTGTAAAGCTGAAAGAAAAAAAATTTACTTTGTTTGATATGTGTAGAGAATGAAATTATGCTCTAATTATTTGATGAATAATGCAATAGATGGAGAGGAATAGGATCTTTAAGCTGTTAGAATGCATTTCTGAAAAAAAAAATCCTTTTAGTTTAATAAAGCTTTCTCCATTTTTCATTCTTGAATACTGCTCTTTTTTTCCCTCTTTATTTTTTTTTTAAACAATGATGATGATGGAAAGCTCTCTACTTTTTACCTGGAAGAGAAATGTGGTAAGCCAGTCATCTTCTGCTAGTACTCTCATGTACCACTTTTTATCCTGTCTGTTGGTGAAATAAAAAAAAAAAAAAAAAGAAAAAAAAAGATAAATATGTATGGACTTATATAGTTTTGAATTTAAAAAAAACCCCACCTTTTACAGGTTTTTTTCTCCATATCACTAATACTTGCTCAGACTATTATACTAAAAAAAAAAGGCCATAGTAAGCCCCTTTGACTTAGATAGATAAATAGATTGTGGTTTTAGGACCCCGATTACATCTGTATCCACATGAATTTATAGTCAGTACAAATATCTTCTTACCTAAAAGAGCTCATTGAAATAATCCTTAAATTCTATGATTGGACACATAATACTTACATTTCAATCTACTTCAAGGGACTGGAAATCAAAACCAGTGCTGCCAAGCACTGGCCTGCCAGCGTTGTCAAGCTTCCAGGAAGTATTTCAAGCAAGGATGTCAGGACAACTGATAAGGTGGAAACTGGGTATTACTATGATATAGATGCTTGTGAAAATGGAGGCACAGGAGGCTTCAACTGCTTGTATGCATTTTTGGAAAAGCTGCATAATGTTCTGAACCTAGAAAGGTCATAGTTTTTAAGTGGTCATGTGAAAGCAAATAAAGGAGAGAATGAAGACCCTTCAGAGGGATCTGGACAGGCTGGATTGGTGGGCCAAGTGTAATGGTATGAGATTCAACAAGGCTGGGTTCTGTGCTTGGGTCATAACAACTCCATGCAATGCTACAGCCTGAGGGAAAGGTGGCTGCAAAGCTGCCCAGTGGAAAAGGACCTGGAGGTGTTGGTTGACAGCAGCTGAACAGCTAGTAGTGTGCCCAGATGGACCAGAATGGCAGTCATCCTGGCTTGTATCAGAAATGGTGTGGCCAGCAGGACCAGGGAAGTGATTTCTCCTCTGTAATTGGCACTGGTGAAACTGCATCTCAAATCCTGTGTTCGGTTTTGTGCCCCTCACTATACGAAAGTCATTGAGGTGCTGGAATGAGTCCAGAAAAGGGCAGAATAGCTGGTGAAGGGTCTGGAACACAAGTCTTTTGAAAAGTATGTAAGACTCCAAAGCTGTGGGCTCATGGGCTCAGCTCAGGAGTTTTACCTACATATATATATATA
>JAWWLV010000088.1:95207084-95253311 GCA_035041135.1 Platyrinchus mystaceus | reverse complement strand
TCCCCTCCCCTCCCCTCGCCTTCCTTTTCCTTCTTCCTTTCTTTACAGTATATAGCACCCATAAAAGTTTTTTGATTGACAGCTCAGAAGATTGAAATTCTCAATTTTGTCCATAGAACAAGTACCACACAGTTGAGTTAATAATCCTTCCACATACCTCAACCCTGACCAGGAGTGATCAGACAGAGGTTGGAGCTTCATTTCCATTCAGTCTTTGGCCTTTGTGCTGACTTTGGCATTGAGGAGAACGATTAATGTCAGCTAAGATGTGGCTTTTTTGAAAGAAATGCCTGCCTGCTATGATCAGTATTGATACTAGAGAGAAAATAAATAACATTTACAGGCTTCAAAAGAGACAGAGCAATAGCAAAAACTACAGTCAGCATAAACATAACAATAAATTTCTTTTTTTTTTTTTTTACCTATTACCTGAAAGCTCACAAGCTTGCTGATGGTTTGTGCAAAGACAACAAACCAAGCTAAATGCACATTGTAATAAATTGTCTTTACCTGTGACCTTTCTCTATTCTTAATCCAAAATCCTCTGAGAAATTTCATCTGTGCTAATTGATGTTCAGTAATCACCTCTATATCATAGAAGCAAGGGAAAGCAAAATGAAGTTTGTTTCTTTCCTGTCTTCCTTACTAAATAGCAACTTAAATTTTCATAGTCAACTTATGTGAAAATATCATGACTATCCTTTTGAGTCACCTGAGGAGTTTTGTCTGAGATAGGTACAGAATAGAAATGTCTTTCTTTTTCTTAAGAAAAATTAGTAAACTTAATTAACTCATGACCAGTTCTGCATGAGTACTCATCTGTGCTCACCTTTGACCAGCAATGGATCACTTTTCTCTCCAGTGCCTAGCTGCTGGTGTGTCAACTGGGTCAATCAAGCAAATTAAATGATTGAGTATTCTGTCTAGTTTCTCATGTAACATGCCAAATATGTGAAGAGGAGAGTTTACTGAGCATCCTGGTAGCATTTCTGAAAACAAGGTAGGAATTACACAAAATCTCTTGAGCCTGAAACTTCAATGGCTCTACATGGGAGTGCTCTTGGTTGTGTGGCAGTCCTATGCAAGAAACAATAGACAGAAGAATCAGGAACCAGCAGCACTTCTCCACTAGAGTCAAACAACTTCCTGTCACAGGTATTGAAGGATCTCAAGAGAAATGGCGTGCTGCTCAAACCCCTACTAACAAACAGGGAAGGCCTTGGTGATGTGAGATGGTGAGCAGCCTTGGATGTAATGATCATGAGATTGTGGAGTTCAGTATTGGGCAAGGAGGAAGTAGGGCAGCAAGTAAGAATACAACCACAGACTTCAAGATAGCTAACTTTAACCTCTTCAGGGGTCTTGGAAGAATCCCATGGGAACAGACCCTACAGGGAAAAGAGTTCCAAGAGAGTTGGTTGATATTCAAAGATCATTTCCTCCAGACTCAAGAGCAATGCATCCTGATGAGCAAGGGTAGTGGGTTTCTGTGGCTGGGTTTTGGTAGTGGGGGGGCTACATGGGTGACTTCTGTTAGAAGCTGCTAGAAGCTTCCCCTCTCTGGTGGAACCAATGCCAGATGGCTCCAGGATGGGCTTCCTGCTGCTGGCCAAGGCCAAGTCAATTAGGAGTGATAGTAATGTCTCTGTGATAATATATTTAAGAACAGAAGGTTGTTGCGCAGAAAGAATTCCAGTCAGGGAAGAGCAGAGTGAGAACATGGGAACAACAAGGTCAGTGCAGAAGGAGGGGGAGGAAGTGCTCCAGGTGCCGGAGCTGAGACCCTGCAGCCCGTGGTGCAGACCATGGTGGAGCAGCTGTGCCCCTGCAGCCCATGGAGGACCATCGGGGTGCAGAGACCCACCTGCAGCCCATGGAGAAGCCCATGATGGAGCAGGTGGATGCATGAAGGAGACTGTGACTCTGTGGGAGGTCCAAGATGGAGCAGGGTCCTGCTGGAGACCTGCAGCCCATGGAGAGACAAGCCCACACCGGAGCAAATTTTTCCCAGGTGGGACTTGTGGCCCCTGTAGCGGACTCATGTCAGTACAGATCATTCAAGAATGACTGCACACCATGAAGAAGTGACCCATGGGACAGCAGTTTGGGAATAACTGCTGCCTGAGGGATGGACTCATGCCATCAAGGACTGTCTCCCATGGGAGGGACCCTGTGGGAGCAGGGGAAGAACTCCTCTGACGAAACAACAACTGTCCATAACCTCCATTCCCCATCCCCCTGCACCGCTGGGGGAGAGGAGGGAGAATATGGAAGGAAGGAGGAGTGGGAGGAAGGTGTTTCTAAGATTATTTTACTTCTCACTCTTTTGCTCTGACCCTGTTAGTAATAAATTCAATTAATAACCCTACTTTGAGTCTGTTTTGCCTGTGATGGTGATCAGTAACTGAACTCTCCCAGCTCTTGTCTCAACTCATGAATCCTTCGCTTTTTTTTCTTTCTTCTGTCCAGTTGCAGAGGGAAGTGAGAGACGGCTTTAGTGGGTACCTGGAGTCCAGCCAGGGTCAACCCACTACAGCAAGAAATTAGACAAAGGGGGAAAGAGACCAAAAGGGATGAATAAAGAACTCCTGTCATTAGTCAAGCATAAGCGAGAAACACACAGTATATGGAAACAGGGTCAGGCCACTTGGAATAAATATTGATAAGTTGTCGGAGTAAGCAAAAGTGAGACAAGGAAGGCCAAGACCCACCTGGAATTAAATCTGTCCAAGGATGTCAAGGATAATAAGAAGGGTTTTTTCAAACACATAACAAAAGTAAAACAAAGGACAGTTGTGGGCCCATTACTAAGTGGTAATAATGAATTATGGACTCATTACTAAAGGTACTAAATAGACCCTGGTAACAGAAGAAACAGGGAAAACAGAGTTACTGAATACTTTCCATGAGTCTTCAATGACAAGACCAGCCCTCAGAGATCTCTGGCCCAGGAGACTAGGGTTAAGGAATCTTGGAAATCTTTCCCTTGGTCAAGAGGGATTGAGACAGAGAACACCTAGATAAAGTTAACAACCATAAGTCCATGGGCCCTGAAGGGCTGCGTCTATGAGTGCTAAAGGAGTTGGTGGACACCACAGCGAGGCCGCTCATGATAATCTTCAAGAGGTCATGGTGATCAGGAGGTGCCTGAGGACTGGAAGAAAACAAATGTTACCCTGGTCTTCAAAAACAGCAAGAAGGAGGACCCAGAGAACTACTGGCCAGTCAGCCTCACCTCAATCCCTGGAAAGATGATGGAGTGCCTCATTCTGGAGGCAATCTATGGCCACATGGAGGACAAGAAACTGATCAGAAATAGTCAGCATGGATTCACTACAGGTAAATCATGCTTGACGAACCTGATTGACTTCTATGATCAAACTGCATGGATGGATGAGGGGAGAACAGTGGATATTGTCTCCCTCAACTTCAGCAAGGCTTTCCACACACTCACAACATTCTCATAGGTAAACTCAGGAAATGTGGACTGGATGAGTGGACAGTGAGGTGGATTGAGAACTGGCTGAAGAGCAGATCCCAGAAAATTGTAGACAGTGGCACAGAGTCTAGTTGGAGCCCTGTCACTAGTTCTGTCCCTCAAGATCCAATACTGGTCCAGTATTGTTTAACTTATTCATTGGTGACTTGGATGAAGGGCCAGATTCCCCCTTGGCAATTTTGCTGATGACACAAAGCTGGGACTGGGGGCTGATACCTCAGGGGACTGTGTCACCCTTCACAAGGACCTCGACAGGTTGGAAAGATGGGCTGAGAAGAACTGTCTGAAGTTCAACAAAGGCAAATGTGGAGTCCTTCATCTAGAGAAGAATAACTCCCTGCCCCAGCACAGGCTGGAGGCTGACCTGCTGGAAAGCAGCTCTGCAGAGAAAGACCTAGGAGTCCTGGTAGACAATAAGCTGTCCCTGAGCCAACCATGTGCTTTTGTGACCAAGAAGGCCAATGCTATCCTGGTCTGCACTAGGAATATCGTTGCCAGCAGGCTGACGGAGGTGATCCTTCCTCTCCAATGAGCCCTGGTGAAGCAATTTCTGGAATGCTGTCCAGTTCTGGGGGCCTTGGTACAAGAGGGACATGGAACTCCGGGAGTGGGTCCAGCGGAGGGCAACAAAGATGGTTAAGGGACTGAAGCATCTCTCACGAAGAAAGGCTGAGAGAGTTGGGCCTGTTCAGCCTCGAGAAGAGACAACTGAGAGGGAACCTTGTCAATGTATATAAATATCTGAAGGGACAATGTCGGGAGGATGGAGCCAGGCTCTTCTCAGTGGCGCCAAGAAATAAGAGGCAAAAGGCAGAAACTGATGCACAGGAAGTTCCACCTGAATATGAGGAAGAACTTTACTGTGAAGGTGACTGTATAATGGAACAGATTGCCCAGGGAGGTTGTGGAGTCTCCCTCATGGGGGATATTCAAGAACCATCTGGATCCAATACTGTGCCATGTGCTCCAGGATGACTGTGCTTGAGCAGAGAGGTTGGACCAGATGACCCTCTGTGGTCCCTTCAAACCTGACCCCTTCTATGATTCTGTGAAATGTAAAAGCATTGCAGAGCAATAGACCTTCCAGTCCCTCATAGCAGCTAAAGGGCTGAACAATGCAAACTGTGGCTTGCAGGAGAATTTTCTCCCAAAGGTTCTACAGCTTTCTATATGGGAAAGGAGTGCAGTCTCTAATATTTACAAGAAAAATGTGTCTATATTTAGATTTATTTGAAAAGTGGTTATATACATATTACATGTCATTCATACTATTCATTGCAATTCATTCAGTGATCTATCCTTAAAAAAAGAAAAAGAGAAGTAAAAAAAATCATAAATTAGACAAAATATTTCACAGAAAATGTACATCCCTTCTATTTTCATTGAAGAAATCCTGAGAAATCCTGAAGAAATAAGTGAGGTCATATAAATGTACACCTAGCCAATAATCTGTTTCTTATGGTGGACAGGAACATATGCCTGAGAAAAAGATAAATTAGGTGTGCAGTTCCCCAAGATATCTGATAGCAAATATAGAGTTTTTGGACTTCCAGGGCTAGATAGAATAATTTTATATTTTTTTTAGGTTTGGGTAGATTTTTCTTCCTTATATTTGTCCTGTTAGTTTTTGAACCTATATGAACTATGACACCTACTTTATAAAGATGCCTCTAATTCATGTGTTAAGAAAGATGATGACCAATCATTACTTATTTACTTTTTCTATGCCTACAGTTTTATAGATCTGTATCATAGCCATCTCAGCATCTTTTCTGTAAAGAAAAAAAACTCACTTTGGTTGTTCTGTGGAAATCCTTCATGTCGCTTGTTTCTTTACTTTTCACAACTGCCTTATATCCCTTTTGAGGGAGACACAGCTGCCTTTTCTAGACACTGCTGCTGCAACCGGAGCTGCACACAGTGTTGAAGGACTGCCTGCATTGTCAATTTCTACAAAAAAGTAATGTCTTCAGATTTGTTCTCTATTCCTTTCCTAAAAATTCCTACCACTTTTTACTTCTTGGATTGCTACAGAGCACTAAGATGTCATTTCCCAGAAGTATCAGTTATAACTCCATCACTGGGTAGGAACAGGCAGCTCGCAGCCATTCATGTTTTATGTAAAATTGGGATTTTTTTTTTCCCCGAGTGCATCATTCTACATTTACCTCCACTGAATTGCAATTGCTTTTTTACCACTCAGTCAATCAGTTACATGAGATTATTGGACAGGTTCAATGATTTATTGGTTTTTTGTTGATGGCAAAATTATAGCTCATCTTTTGTAGTTTAGTTAAAAGGAGAAAAGCAACAAGAATAAAAGCCTGCTGTTGTGAAAGAACATGCCATTATCTAAGGAAGGAAGGAGAGGATGGTAGAGTTGACTCTTCATTCTCTGGAGATTTGTGAATATTCTATGTGTGCAGTTTCAGCCTGACTGTTCAGTTCGCACTGTCATGAAGAATGAGTGAAATCTGCTGTCATGAGAAAGCCATGGAGCTTAATTAAAATAACTTGCAGTTTAATTAAAATAACTGTATACCACTGTGACTACTTTAGTGACATTAACTTGTTCTCTTGCTTACATAGCTGGCACATCATGTTACAAAAATACCCCGAACACTAGAATAGACATATGCTTGCTGACATCTTGGTGGACCCTTTTACCTTTGCCAATACTCAAACATGAAAAAAAATATTTTGCTCAAGGGAGCAAGTGGATAGATATTTCATGAGGCTGTATAGCCAGAGATGGAATGATAATAAGAGCTGACCCAGGCAGAGAAGAAAGGAGACAGACAGTCCTTCAATATAAGGAAACTTAATTCTTAACACTCCAAAATACATATATTCTCTCCTTTCATCTACACAACTTCAGGAGATTTAAAGAAATAATGAAATATGAAGGAAATTAGATCATTTACTCAGCAGCATTCAGTTATGGATCTCAGTAATCAAGCAGTGCAGCATTCTGCCCCTAACAAAAGCTTGAAGCCCTAGCAAAATTAGAGGTACTTTAAATGCAGTTATTAATAGAAACACTAACTGAAGTGACTTACTGCTGAGGCAAGCTAGCTGAACAAGTTTGCAGCTCAGAAAATGACAGCCACTCAGTTTCTACAATTGCCTTAGGAAGTGTACTGACAAAGTCCATGGAAATGTTCATTAACTCAGACATATGTTCATTAGGTCAGCTCAGTCTCTCTAGACATTCTTGATTACTCTTTTGCCCATTGCAAAAGACTTAACAAAACCAGTGAGGGAGAGGGATACACCAGATGTAGGGCAAGATTTTCTGCCCCATTAAATCTGTGATAAAATATGTCAAAACAAGCACTTCAATTAAGAGTGGAACCTGTTGATGGTGAGAAATGTTTGTTCTTGACAAGATAGTGTTGGGCTTGCCGAGCGGCTTATCCTGTATGTCATGGTGCTTATCCTGGGAATGTAGCAGGGCTGTGGACCCCTACCTAATCCACGATTATTTATTTCAGTGATCTGTAACTGCAGCCAAACTAGGAAGTAGCAAAATTTTTCAAATCATGCAAAATTATTTAGAAGAACTGATGTTTGAGAGGATGCTGAGGAACTTCAGAGGAACCCAGCAAAATGACTAAATGTCAGAAAGATATACTGTTTTAATTTAAAACTAGCTATAATCTTCATGACCTAGAGATATATTTTATTAGCCATCAAGTCTCTTTAACTCAGTCTGTTTTAGACTCTTTTATGAATATGCCTGGTTACAGAAGAGACAGCTCTTTTTTTTTTTTTTTTTTTTTTTTTTTTTTTTTTTTTTTTTAGGAGAAAAGAAAGAGAATAGATGGCTGCTGGAGGATATAGCATAGATCAAGCTTTTATTTTTTTTCTGAAACAGACGTCCTCTCCTGAATTGCTGAAATATCTCTATCATAATGTAATAAAATTGAATTTTTCTTTACATCAGTTTTTTAATCAAGAAACTTCTCAACATATATCTGTGTGAAATGTCACATTGACAACAATAGAAATGAGAATGTATAAAATGTTATATGAGATCAACTTTTTTTGGTTTTAATAATTTCAATACACAAAATTTCAATTTTCACATTTAAATGTATGTACTGAAATTCAGTGAACCAAATTCCTAGAAAGAGTGAGAATCTCTATCAAATGTCTTTTTTTCTGGTGAATGAGCCTTTCCTTCCAAAATTCAAAGTTAGTAAAAATTTTCTGGTGTTTACAAAAACAAAATTTGTTCTTGAGCCCTTATCAAATTTAATAATTTTTGTTCTTCTTTTAAACCGTGTATTCAAAACAGTGAAAATATGCTAACAGCAGATCAACTATTTACTTTCTTTCCTCTCCCTAAAAAAATTTCATCATAGTTCAGTCATCTATGCAGCTATATTAGAACTTTTTCTTCAGTCTTCCAGACTTTTCTTTAGGGAAAGAGAAGAATACATTATACAAACACATTGAACTGTGGAGATCTTTGGTAGTTAAGAGGTACTTCACTGTTTAGAATTTACTAGAACAGTGGAAACAAGACAAGAAATAAGCCTCTAGGTATTTTCAAAAGGAGTATACAATACCTATTTTGAAATTTCTAAAAAAAAATAAAAAAATATCAGAACTGCATGGGCTGTTCTGTTAATGTTATAATCAGGTTATCTGAAGGGCTGTAGAGCAACTCAGAATTTTATTTCATGAAGGATGGCATTTTCACTGTTACAGTGAATGTGACAAGTAAGAAGTCTGACATGTGACATAAAGGAAGGTAGTATGACAATTTTGTTCAAAGGTGGCTCCCAGCAGCAAAACAAAAACTATTCCTTCATTTTTTGAAATTAAAAATAAAGTTTTGCCATGCTAAGCTATCTTTAATTATATTACTACACATGATGCTCATTAATCCTTTAAAAGTCCTCTACATTCTAATACATGGAACTTAAAATATATCAGCTACACAAATTGTGATTTCCAATGATAAAAACACATTTCTCATAGCATCCTAGAGATATTTGAGGATCCTGAAATGTCAGAGAAAGAAATCTGTCATAGGTGATATAGAAACATTGAGTAGTCTGTCACTTGACAAAACAGGGATAGAAATAATCTCTACGGATCAGCTCCATTACTCAGTGAAGGCTGTTTGGTCTCTAGACGAAGTTTCTGACCTAAGTAGTCAATATAATCATCTTGGTTTGATCTTGATTTGATCACTGTTCTAAAAATTCCGAAAGGGAAAAAGACATGTAGGAAAGTACATATATACTCTTGTATGTATGTATTTATTTTGTAAACCTCTGTGTGCAGGCTTACAGCTAACATTGTCATAAAGTAAATATTTATAGAACAACTTAGGTCAGAAGAAGCTCCAGGAGGTTGTCTGGAAGTCACTACTTAAAACTCTGAATTAGAGCTAAATCCATCCCCAAGGATGGTCTGAGCAGCTTCTGTTAGCTCAGAAAAGACCACAAAATAGAATGACCATACTATGCCTATAATTACTGTTTTCCAAATAGTACAGTATTCCATTTATCTTTCCAACACATGCAACAAATTACAGTGCATTCTCTGTATTCTATAAAGCTTTCATTTACTTCATAAATACAGATTCTAGTTTCATTGCCTTCACTAGGAGTTTTTGCAAGTGTATAGGCCTTGAATTATGCAGATTACATGACTGCGTTTTTTGCAGCTGTCAAACTGCTTTGTAAAAACTTATTTAAGAATCAGTTGGTGGAAAAGTACTTTATTTAGTTGTTCACATGACTAGATGTTTTTACCTACACAGCTTTGTAAATAATAGCCTTAAGCAGCTCAGAAGTAAACAAAATGAATAAGAGAATTTCCTGCTAATAGTAACTTATTACACTTAATAAACTTTAAGCTTTTTAGGAAAAAAAAAACCCCAAACAATATAGAGTAAGTAGAATTTGTGGTTTTTTTTTTTTTTTTTTTTTTTTTTTTTTTTTTTTTTTTCTTTTTAAGTTAACATTCAGATAACGATTATATACGTATACATACTTATCTCCTCTCCCTGCAGTCACTACACAGGACTGCCTGGAAAGTTACAGGAGCAGTAAGAGTCCAACATTAGACATGCGGAGTTCACACAAGTAGCTGACTGCAGTAGGAGGAGGCCAAGTATTGAGGATTCAGTATGGGCATACTTGCCTCTCAAATGGCCCCAAGCAATGTTTCTGTCCTCTGTCCCTACAGTGACTTCTCACTGTCCTCCCCTGGGGAGATTGATCTCCTGCCAACATCCTCACTCCCTGACCTCATTCTATCAAATGAGTTACAGTAAGGTGATGGTAGAAACGTACTAAAAAGTGATTAGACTCACCAGGGTCACTTTGCAGAAGTGGACAAAAAGTAGTCAGCACAAATTGGGTGACTGTCTGTGGGGATGGTGGTGTGGGTTGTTCACCCACCAAGGGTGGGTAGCACTGCAACACTGCTGTTCCTTGACTGTCTCTCATAGGATGTTATCTAACCTCTCATTATGTTGTGGTCTCCATTGATAAATAAGAACAGTGTCATTTTGTGGATATAATGCAAAGCTTAATTAAGAGTTGCAAAGTAATTTTGTGGCTCCTCAGAGAAGAGCTCTAATGGTGCAAAACAACATCAGGCTCTGAAATTGTGATTTCTTTAATGACAGAGTCTTGGACTCCCGAGATCTTCCATGAGGTGATTAAAGGAAGTGCTGTGAACCAATGTAATGAGAACAGTACTTGCAACAAAAATAATACCTATGTACCAAGGTGTCAGTTTGAGCCAGATATTCCTGCTGACAGCATTTAAAGAAAAGAAAACTTCAGTGCCTTGGCTTTGTTTAAAAAAGAAAGTATTTCAATTCTGAATGCTAAAAGGTATATTATTAACCTGTACTTAAGTTATAAAGGAAAGTACACACATGGATAAGTCACCTTTATGAGTGACAAAATAAAAAAGTAGTTATTAATGTTTATGGGTGCTGTTAGAAAGTTGTCCCAAAACATGGGTTAGGTTCCCAGTCATTGTTCTGCTGCAGTCAATGAAGGTGATTCTTCTCCCACTTGCACTTATATCAACCATGAGTATCGCAACCAAAGTTAATGCTTCCAGATACTGTATTTACATAGTTCTACACTTAACGAGAATAATTTATTTCTTGGCTTGCTAATTTAGAATGCTTTGATTGTATGTTACTTGAGAAAAATCTGAAATTATTAATATTTCAGACTTGTCATTTGACTACTTTAAAAAAAAAACTACCATGTTTCCTTGAGCCTTTTTATTCTATGCAATTGAATATATGTTTATATGTTTCTTTCTATTTTACAGTAAAAATTGATATACTGAATTGTGTAAAAATAACCTAACATTTCTGTATAACTCTGTTAAAAATATTAAATCTTCATATTAATTAGGCCAGTTTTAAATTGCTAATAAAACTAAGCAATTTCATATATCTCTAATCTGAAAATATTATGGACACAGAGAAAGGCTTTCTTCTAAGGAGAAGGAGATATATGAAGTATATTTTATAAAGGTGAAAACATCTAAACTGAACCAAACAAAACACACATTAAAGTTCATGGTCTGTATTTCACTTTGCAAAGTGTTTAATAGTTATTCCATTTACTACCCAACAACCAAACAACCTGATGAGGAAGAACAGCATTTTGTTTGACAAGAGTTACAAGAAAACTTAACACAAACTTCAAAGAAAACCTGAGAATTTTAAATAGGTTGTTTTGTTCCTTGCCCATCTTAAAATTAGCAATCATGTTTCACATTACAACTGTGCTTCAGATGTATTTAGTTCATTTGAAAAAATTATTAATAAAACATGTGAAGCTAATAGACAGATTAAAAGGAGAATTGAATATATTACAAACCAACCATTCCTTAGTAACTAATACATTTTTAATTGCAAATTTCAGAAATGTAGGAAATTTTCCCTTCTACTGATGCACTTTTCCCCCTGATAATATGTAAATGAATAAAATAAAAAAATTAAGATATTCATAGTAATTTATCTTTCTTAGCTTAGAAGTTCCACATTATGAACATATCTTCTTTTACTGCTTTACTACTGTTTTGCTTTGGACTATGTACACCTGTACAGCTAATTAAAAGTAGCAGCTATCCATACAAACTAAA
Source organism: Platyrinchus mystaceus (assembly GCA_035041135.1). Classification (NCBI taxonomy): domain Eukaryota; kingdom Metazoa; phylum Chordata; class Aves; order Passeriformes; family Tyrannidae; genus Platyrinchus; species Platyrinchus mystaceus. Next base: position 95,241,673 of record JAWWLV010000088.1, on the reverse strand, counting down.
CAAAATATATAATTTTAATAGTATGTTTAGCTACAGGTACCCGCCTGGGATATGGAACTTTTTTTGGCTTAAATCTAAAATTGCGTTGCCTGAGAAAAATCATTTTTGTTTTTAAGGATAAGGCAGTTGGAATTTAAATACTTTCTGCTAAGAAACAACTTGTGTGCCTAGTTTAAATCTGTAAAACAACTCTACCAATGCATTTCAGTTAGAATTGCATTGCATTCCAGTTTTGATAACTCTAATTTTTATGGTTTTGCTAGCTCTTAAAAAACTAAGGAGGAATTTTTTCCCTTCCCCCCGCCCACTGTGTGAAAGAGACGTTGCAGAGGCAGATTTTGACTGTGGTTTAGGCAGTTAAGTAACACAAAGACCTGGCTAGTAAAACCACATTTTCCACTGATGGCTTCTGAGATCTTATCTTTGGGGGGGGGGTGTTTAAGAAGTTCTTTTTTACTTTTTCCTCCCGTCTCCTGGGAAACCAGGGGAGGCTTTTTTTATTTGGCTGTGGCCAAATGGGACTGTAGAGTTCTCAGCAGCGGCCTGCAGCGACAGAGTCCAGGCAGCAGCAGTCTCTTCGGAGAGGAACTGTTTCGGGAGAGTTGTTTGTTTGGTTTTTTTCCCCTCCTCCGTTCCCGTTTCTTTTCTTCCTTGGCAGCAGTTCTCGTGCATATCAGAGGAGAGGGGGGTCTGATCTGCACATTTCAACCAGAGGACTGAGGTTTTTTTCTGCTGGGAAGGACCTTTTTTGTTGTTTTGATTTTCTTCTTTCCCTCCTCCCTCCCTTCCCCTTTCCCACTGGGAAGGGGAGAGAAGAAGACCTCCATTTTTCAGCTTCTCCAGCACACCCGGGGAGACCCCACTCCCCCTGCCCTATGTGGCTATTACCAGTGATCCAACAGTGCCCCCTGCTGGCTGGCACAGGAAATTACAAGCTCTGCATCTCCAGTTATCCAATAGCATCCCCTGCTGACTCTGGTTAGGATTGCACCAAAGGACACAAACTGAATAGTTTACCTTTTGTTGTTTATTTGGTTATTTGTGTGTTTTGAAGGGGATTGTTTTTGGGTATAGGATTATTGTTTGGTTGTTTTATATGTGTTCTTTCATTGTTCTGCCAACCCACATATATCCTTTAATAAAGGGCTGGTATTTTTTCCTTTTTCCACATTTTTTTCTCAATTGGAGCCTCTTAATTTCGGATTTACAGTTGCTTAGAGGGAGGAGTTTGGGTCTTCCTCATAACTCATCCTCAGCAAAACACTTGTATCTCATCTAAACTGAGACACTTATGTATGTTTGAGGGACATATACTAATTACATTCTGGATAACTAAGGAAACCATCAGTATAGTTAAAAATAATAGAATATTTAAATTTCTGTTTCAATTAATGACTTTCCTTTTTTTGTAAAATTATTATAAAACCAATACTTTTTTATATTAGTATCTGCACAGTATTAATATGTACATTATTTTCTTTATCGTGTGATTCTTTTAATAAAGATATTCAGCAAGTTTTCAGGACTTCAATTCACCTGGTTGACATTCTTGATGTAAACATAATGTCATATTTTTTCAAGATTACTTAGTCAGACAAAAAACTTTACAAGCTTAACTTGATTTAACTCAGAGTATGGAGTTAGTACTGCATGGAGAAAGATGCTTGGTCTACTGGTAAATTTTAGAACTGCAGAAAGAATGCATTTGAAGAAGTATGGAATCTTTCATCTGATATCATAACAAAGCATCAGTGATTTTTTTTTGTTTATTTTGCCTTCATTTACATTGATTTTCTTAGCCTTTTTAGGTTTAGTTTCTAATGGAACAGTTGGCCAAATCATTAAAAATGATTCTTTTCCCTGTTGAAAAGAACAGGTTTTTTAATTAAACCAGGTTTTTATTAATCCAGTTTTTTTAGTAACCTGGATTAATACTAGGTGAAAAAGAAAACATTTCTCTTGGCCTCAGACCTTTACAAAACAGAATTATATCTGAATTTGTGGTTCTTTATTCTTTCTCTAAAAATACATTACAAGATATGCTGACTTTGCAATATATTTGTTCAAAGTAAAGAAAAATGTCATCGAATGACATTTTTGGGACCTTAAAGATCATCTAGTCCAATGCAATGAGCAGGGACATTTTCAACTAGATCAGCTAAGATCAGAGTTCCATCCAGCCTCACCTTGAAAGTTTCTAGGGATGGGACATCTTTTACCTCTCTGGGCAACCTGTGCTAGTGTTGCCTCGACCCAGTTACGACTCCTTGCACTTTGCCTTATCCTCATAAGACTTCCATGGGCCTACTTCTTGAGCTTGTCCAGGTCCCTCTGGATGGCATCCCATCTCTCAGGCATGTCAATCACACCAGTCATCTTGATGTCATCTGCAAACTTGCCGATGATGCACTCAATCCCACTGTCTGTGTTAATGATGAAGATTTTAAACAGCACTGGTCGCAACATGGACCCCTGAGGTACACCACTTGTCACTGATTGTGACTTTGAGCCATTGGTTGGGTGTGAACATCCAACCAATTCCTTATCCATTGAACATTCCACCCATCAAAACAATCTCTCTTTGAATTAGATAGAAGGATATTGTGGGGGACCATTTCAGTTTCCTCACAGAAATTCAGATAGATGATACCCACGGCTCTTTTTTGTTCACTGATGCAGTCAATTCATCATTTAAGGATTGACAAGATTGTCTTTGGTAAAGCCATGATGGCTGTCTTGAATCACAGAAATTATGTAACATGGTCATACAGGTTGTCAATCTTCACAAGTCTCCTATCTCTGTCAGTCTTAAACCATTTACAGAATGTAGAAGGATATTCAAGGTGAACAAGTGGGAAATAGTCCCCTTACAAAGGAATTATGACAGATCATGAATGACACTTCATTATGCAAGAAGTTCAAATCTTTCCAGTAACCCTTTTTTTAATAGATTTCTAATATTTTAAGTGTTTGAAATTTTTATTTTTAACGCCATAAATGTCTCTTTGAAAACTTGCTTTGGTTCAAAGTCTTTTTAAGACATATTTTTAGAACCTAAGTTGTTTATTATAATTTTTCTGGGCTGTCTTTTGTTTGTTTTGAATGGTGTTTTTTCTTTATTTTTTTGTTTGTTTTGTTGTTCTGAGGGAAATTAAAGATCAAAGCCCAATTTAAAACTACACTCCCAGTAAAAAAAAAAAATTCTGTTATATATGTCATTATGTATTTATGAAAACAAGCTTTTCATTGATGAAACTTAAGTTTGTCTTTGCTTGTTTTTATTTCAGTTCCTTAATGTTCTCATATATCACAAGAAAGAAGTTTTGCTTCTGTTCTCTGAAGCTTTGTGCATTTGAAATATTTCTGTTCAGTTGTCGTGGTTTTGCTGACCAGCCCCCTGGGGCTGAAAATAGTTTTTCCAGGTGGATTTCTGGAGCAAAGCCAATCAAAAGTTTTAGTAACGCCTCTGCCAATTACATATTTAAGAAAACGGAAAAGAAAGTTTCTGATGTGCAGAAGAAATTAGTAGCCATGTAGGGGGAGGCGTAGGCCAGGCCTCCCTCCTCCCCCCGGCCCTGGGCTGGGGGCAGGTGTGACACTGAAGTCCACCTGGCCGAGACATGTAACAGAGTGGAGGAAAAACTCTAAAGGAACACTGCCTGGATGAAAAATACTGCAGAAGGAAATCCAGGCAGAGAGATAACGCAGTCTCCAAGGTCAAAGATGGCAGCCATAGGAGAGAGAAAAGAATGGAAGAACTGTTGCCCGAGGTTAGACTCACGCTAAAGAGGTCCATCAAGGACTGTCTCTTGTGAGGAGGGACCCCACAAGAACCAGGAGTGAACTCAAAAGCCCCATTATCCTCTGTAACTGTGGGAAGACCATGGTAAGGCAAGTGTCTCCTTGTGCCATGGAGGACCCCACAAGGCCTGGGTAGTCCCCAGCCTCTGTTCTTAGCCCAGGAGGGGGTAGGCCCAGCCCTGAGGTCGACATAGAAGAGAGAGAGACAGAGAGAGAGACAGTTCCAGCTGTGATGGATCAGATCTGTCGTCCTAGTGATAATAGAAGAGGAACTTTCAAGTGCTGCAAAATTATTTAGAAGACCTATAGCTCTAGAAGTGGAAGAAAGACTGCTTCTCCCCCTAAACTGATACAAGGGGGAGGGGTACTTCTGTAAATGCATAGCACTTTTGCCTCATTGAAATTGTTGTATACATAGTTCTTTAGTTTTTATCTTGCTAGTAATAAATCCTAATATTATTTTCGCCACATCAGATCTCTTTTGTCTGCATAAACCTTCTCTCAAATTATAGCAATTGTGTGTGGAGTGAGAGAAAATTGGCCCAAAGTAAACCCACGACACAGTTGTGTCCTTTCTTACCTGTTTTCTTTTTTCTCACCTGCTGGTGTCTCTTCATGAGTATACTTTCCATGTTTCTAATCAATCTTTCTAACTATTTCCAAGCTAATATCAGTATATGAGGTAGAGAAATATTTTAAAAAGTCAGAGCTATACACTTTCAACCATCGTCCATGACTACAGCATCCTAGTTATTTGTTCCTTATACCCCTCTGCTTTCCCATCTGTCTTCTTCCTTTCTGCATCACTAAGCACAAAGTGCAACGTGCGCTTTTCCTTCCCCCTCTTATTTTGTCTTTTGATTTTGTTTCTATTCGGAGGCAAATAAAAAACCAAAACCAAAACCAAAAAGAAAACCACACAAAAGATGAAATTCTCTTCTGTTCACATTCAGTGCTTTGCCTCAGTGTTTTTAAAATTACTCTGTGGCACATTGTGCCATTGAAAGTTATGTGTCCTCACACAGACAGTAGGATGCTGCCAGTGAAACAATGGGCCCGGGACTAAAAGAAACTCAACATATTAGCTTTTTTGTTGGCCTAACATTTAGTTAGTGCCCATAACTCCATCCTGTTTCTCTGTTTCACTAGTTTGGGTCAGAGAGCTTTTTTTTGTTGTCTCATTTTATGTTGTATTGCTTATGACTTGCTTGATGTCACTGAAGAATTCTGCAGTGAGGGGCAATGTGAGAAATGTAAGAATGATATAACATTTATCTTGCAAGTGTGTCTCTGACAGTGGCAATACTGGAGGGTGTTTAAGAAGAGCACACCACATTGGCACCTTTCTGCTCTCCACTGATCCTCAAACTCCACAGCTTCTCTGATCATTTGACTTTGGACATTGCAAGGACTATCCCCTTCTACTTCTTTTACCATCTATTTATGGAGCTATTGTTAACAATTTGTCTCTGATACAGTCTGCTGCTGTGAGTTTTCTGCCAGGAATTTCCAGAAGTTCCTTGCCCCCTATATGGAAAAGTGCTGTGTTTTATTTGTTTTAAACTGAACCTCTACCAGTTGTATTGTTTTATTCTAACTGCAGTACGGCAAGTTTTGAGGAAAGTCAGTTCTGCATAAACCTTATGCACCCTGTTCCTGGTTTTGCAAACTTTGATTAGGTGGCCCTTCAGTCTTCTTTCCAGACAGAAAATACCCAAATGCTACTTTTATTCTCTCCTGGTAAGGGAATTTTTCTACATTCTTGATCGTTATATTTGCCCTTCTCTACATTTTCTTCAGTTGTACTGTATCTTGCCTGTGATGCCAAGAACAAAAGTACACACAGTGCTTCTAGCTTGTAAAGATTTCATTCAGTGGAAAAAGGACAATTTCTGTCATGTTTTCAATAGTGTCATACAGATAATTAGCAAAAACATATGAAAAATATATATACCTTTCAAACTGGCACTTGCAGGCTGAGTATCGAAGGCCAAACATGGGAGCTATATTGATGGAGTCCTTGATCCCTGGAACTGAAAGGAGCCCACTGCAATTCCTTTAACAGAGCTGCAGTGCAGAATTAAAAATGCCAGGGCAGACTGAGTTAAAACCACAGAATGGTTAGACATATTCTCAGAGCTAGATATCTGAGAAACAATATCCACAAAGACACAGTATGAAGCAGAGATCTGTGAGTGCCAAGGGCCATGTACGTCCTGTGTGAACAGTGAAATCATACTGTTAGCTATGCTTAGATATGGCTACCTGTCCTGCAATCACATTTCCCAAAGGCTGCTTAGCAGATTTCATTTAGCAAGACTTATCAGCTGCAAAGCTGCATTTTGAAAAGGTTTAAATTTTATTCTTACATTAATATGAAAGTGAAGATATTCAAAGGTGGAAAAATCCCCAAATCATAGGTGATACATGAATTTCAGTTCCCTGTTTAATTTATCATTCACCCCAACACACATGGAACCACAATTACAAAGATGCAAAAATTTGGCAGCTTCAAACAGTATGGGAAATCAATTAAAATAGTTTTTCCTGCCCTCAAAAAGAGCATTTTGTCTGTTTTCAAGAATAGGATAATTAAACTAAATCTAGTTTGACATATTCCTTCTCACTGTGATTTGTCATCATCCTCAGATGGAGATTGGTTTAAGATATATATGTCAGATATAAAATTTTAGAAATGTCATTCTTTTTCCTGTCTCTGGGAAAAAATAAATCAAAATATCATGATTCCCACAAAACATAGACAGTAAAAGATGCCCTTTGAGTCTCTTGCACTGTTATTACTTTTGAGTTAAAAGCTGAACATTTTGAGAAATTTCTCTCTTAAAAAAACCCAAAACCAAACCAGTAGTTTCCAAAGTAAGCAGGACCTTTTAAAACTAAAATGTAAAAATTATTAAGATCTGAACTTCATTTTGTTAGTGCATTACATGTGTTGAGTTTTCCATTTTGGAAGATGGAATATTAAGATTAAGAATACTAAAATTAGGTCCTAGCATTAGCTTATTTTGAACTTATCTTTTAAAGAAAAAAAAACATTCACATAGATGTTTCCCTGTTGAGAAAAAATTTTTTATTGTCTGCTATTATCCAGCTAGAGTTGGTTGGAATACCTTCTACTGTTAGAGAAATGAAAAAGAGCCTCACATTTTTATAGCAACAAGTTTTTTTTTGAAAAGCTGTTAATGATGCAGATGTTAGGGCAATCTATCATTGGAAATTGTTTAGTTGCTACAGTTACATAGGGTGGTTCATGAGAGGTTTGCACTGACAGATGGTAAACCTTATAAAAATTACACATGTGGTATTTAATTCTACTTTCCTTTCAAATTGTTTTATTCCCCAAGGAAAGAAGAGGTGACTTTTCCTTGTAGATTGTTTTCATTTACAAATTTGGGGCAAATTCTTTGCTCAGAATCTGCCATGAAGCATTCCTTTGACCAGACCCTTAAACCAATGGAAAATCAAGTATCTCAGCAGAGGCAGCAACAGCAGGACAGTACCTGCCCTGTGCCAGATGACTCTGTGGGATACATGATTTAAAAGGTTGGTCTCAAAAGAAAGAACGTCTCAGCTACTTGAGAGTAGAAATCTGGATCCTCATGAGGAACAGCTAGTTAGGCATCCATCCCAGGCAAACCAGCAAAACTTTTATAGATAATTTTGTCCAAGTATAAACATGTTAGTGAAGTGCATGAGATGATAGTTGTCCTGTTTCAAGATATATGTCATGTATCATGACTAAATTTATTATTCAGTCATTAGTCCATTAGTCGTCAGTCGAATTCAACAGCACATGATCTATTACACCAAACATTTAAAAAAACATTGTTTGAAAATTCAGAACTTACTGCTACGGACTTTTTTCTATATGTGACTAAGTAGGCAAAAAATGAAGTAAGTAACAGCAATAAGGAACTGAAATACAGCTTTATTACAGGACATAAACCAGGTCATGTCATATTGCAGGAGAAAATTTTAAACTCAAGATTCCAGTAATTTGTATAAGGTTCATGTTTATCCTAAGGAACAAAAGAAAACATTTGTCTCCATGATAGATTCCTTACATTTTTTTCTTTCCTAAAATGAAAAAATAAATAAGATTTTATGAAAGAATAAAGAGTGTATCCTGTATTAGAAACCAAGAAAATGCTATATAGAGACTACATTTTCCAAATAAATTTTGGCTTAAGGATTTCATTTATACTAATGACAATGTAACAGTCAAATTCTTAAATCTGTATTAAAAATGTTGGACCAAGTGAGCTAGTTTGTGGAGCTCAAGAAAAATTAAGCAACACTTGTTAGTGGTTTTTCAGAAGCCTGCCAAAACACTTTAATTTCCTTAGCAATAAAGAGCATCTCTACAAAGTGGAAGGAATAGTTATCCTGGAATATATGCTCTCTTAATTGCAAAACTCTGCATTTAGACCTTTACCTTAGGGAGTATTAAGTGAAAGAACTCCCACAGTGATAATTTTACATAAAACCATGTAGACTGAAGCTTACAGAATGTTTCATTTCTTCTTGAGTCTTTTCCTTTATTATCTTCTATCTGATCTTATGCTCTTCCTCGTTTTGAGGAGGGTGCGTGTGTGTGAGGGGAGGGAGTGCTAGGCAGATGTGCTACCATAGCAACTGCTACCAGTTATCAGACAAAAAATCGTTGATGAAGTCTATGCCTGACTTTTTGGCTCTGTTACCTGAGGCTGGCTGTTTTCAAGGCTCTCTCAGGTTGTTCTCAGCCATTTCTAGTCATTTTCTTCATTGTATTCTCCAGAGGATCAATAGATGACCTGAAGGAAGGCCACCTGCCATAGCACCAGGATATTTCTCTTCACAGTTAGGTTTTATTCATCTGTAAAGAAAGGTCATTAAGGCTTTTTCATTGTGGCTCAAATATTTTTAATTCTTTTGAAACAGGAAGAAGTGTTTTGTTGTTATTTTTGCAGTGGTTTTACATGCTTTAGTACCAACCAAGATTTTCCCTCCAAGTGCTGCCATTATTTTGCCTTCTTTTGTAGCAGTTTTTCTGTTCTGCATGATCAAATTCCTCATAATGAAAATTCTGTATATTTTCCATTTTCCTAGGTAAATGTTGTAGTTATCTTGTAAAGTTCCAGTTCGGGAAATAATATCTAAAAAATTGTCAAAATATTACTTCAGAGCTGAATATAAGGAATATCCTTAAATTTTCACAGGCAAGTAGGAAATAAATAAGGACATATTTCCAGATATACTTGGCAAAATATAGGTAGATTTCTTTTATGTGAGGATGTATATGCATTGGTTAAGAGAGAGAGAGAAGTCCTAGAACTATACTACTAGTGTACTGCAAGTTTTAAAAATGGTAGCTCAACAGCCTTTTAATCAAAGATAGCATACAGAAAAGCTCTCATATGTTTTCACACTAAAGAACAGTGCACCTGAACAGACAGACTTTCCTTTTGCCACAACCAAAACTTCATCTTCATGAAAATGGAAAGTTATCCCTCTAAATGAGAGATAATCTTGGATATGTTAAGCCAGCCTGTGGACTGACAGATATTATTTTCTTGTGTGGTTTTTTTTCTGACTGAAAAGTAAATAATGAATTTATCATTCAGATTTGCTGTCTCGATTTTGAACAATGCTGTACATTTGCACACAGATAAAGGAACAATGAGAAGTCAGTCCAACCTAGTTTCAGTTAGAAATGCATTTAATATAGATACCTCTCTCCTTAACTAATCTGTGTCTGTGAAAGTACACATGCTGCCTTCAACTAACAGCTGAAACACCAAACACGGTAGCATTCATGTATATGTATTTTACAGGCATAAGCAGGTATTAGTTGCTTCATTGGGACTTTCTATTTGTCGGTGAATATCAAGACATTCAGTAAAAGCACAGAGTGTGTCTATGCTTCTGTTACCTGAGCTCCATGGAAATGAAGGTGTGGGATGTTTTTTCACAGGGAACCTTCCTGTTGCATCATTTTTATGGGTTCATCACTACAATACAAATTAGCCACTGAGTTACAACTTCTAAAGCCCCTAAGTGTTAGAACATTAATTATTACGTTTATAGTTTTTTCTGGAATTCCCTGTGTTTGCTGAGAATGGAACAAAGGATTATGAGTTTAGTACATTTCTGCTGATGATGGAGTGATAGAATAGAGTAGAGGTTTGATTTTCATAGGAACTCATTCTGGTTGATATATTGGTTTTGATCCTTGGTTTCTTAAGTGAAAAGAGCACAAAGGGCTGCTCTAGCATGACTAGAGATTTCTCCGTAAGGGGTAGGCTACAGCCAGCTCTTCATAATTTTCCTTATTTTCCTTGCCAGAGTGGACATCACTGGAGCATGCTGCATGCCAGTTCCTGACATTGACTATAAGAAACTGTTCCACTTGACTTTAAACTATAATGAGAGCTAATACTGTCCCCAAATCAACCCTGGTCTTAGGAATAAAAAGACAGATTTTCTCCACGCTGCCTTGAAAGCTGCCACTGCTTCAAGTCTTCTTGAAGTATTACCCAATTATTTGCTGTTTTCATTTGTTAATTTTGTCAGCGCTTCCAGTTTGGAAACATCATAAAGAGAAAAGTTACTTGCTTCTGAAAAGACTGGTAGAAAATGCTGTCTTCTGTTTCAGTAGGAAAGACTGACTGTGACTCGATGCTGATTTGAAGCAAGACTGTGAAATCAATCGTCTGGAAATCAGAGGGCTTGAGCAGCTAAATCACATGCTCAATCTCAAATAAGCAGGGAGCAGAACCCAGGAGGAAGGTTAAAGTTAGGGTGTGGAGAAGCATTTGAGTGGCTGAATGCTTGAATTTTGGACTGAATGATTTTTCATTACATGGATACTTTAACAGATGTGCTTGGTTCAATAGTGAACAATCCTCTGGATATCAGCATTAATACTAAAATATTCCATTATGGTCAGTACATTTATAATGAATACATGAATCATTAATACCAATATTTCTTTCTTAGTTTCCTACAGCAGAAGTTGAGTATTTCCAAGCTAATGCAATCCTAGGATGTATAAGCCAATTCTTTTGCGATAGAAGTATGGAAGTTGTGCTAAGCACCAGTGTACATCTGGTACTCCAGAAAGCTAAATTCATACAGGAGCCAATGCTGAAAAAGGCTCCTAGGATCATTGTAATGATAAAGAATAAATATTATTGGCATAGACTAAAAGTATTTGAGGGGGTTCACCCAGTTGAAAGCTCCCTATAAATACCTCTGTGGGGCAAGCATCTGAGAAAAAGAGTTATAAAAAGTAAAGGATTATGCTGGAAAAAGAATACATTAGTCTAAACTGGTCATGAATACATTTACACAATGCTTTCCAAATATCCAGTCAAATTTTTGTATTATTTTACAAACAGCAGAGTGAGAGAAAGAAAGTAACCCACTTTTCAGATGATTTTGGACAACTTTTATTAAGAGAATTATATGATGTAATTACTTGCAATAGCTGAGGATGACACTCTCTGGTACAGGCCTTCTCTTCAAGGCCAATTCTTTTGAAGACTTTTACCAAGTGAAAGTACTGTCTTATTTTTTTCTCTTTGGAAAAAAAATAAAAAAACCCCTGTCTTTCCTTGCACTAATGAAGCCAGTGACTTACACAATTGTGCATGTCACCAGAATGAGTGCTGTTTGTAGAGGAAGCCTGGGCACACATTCCTAGATGGGCTGAAGGAGCTCAGCACTGGATGCTTTGGGTAAGGAGGTTTCTGGACTAAGAGGAAATTGCTGCTACCTTTGGGTTGAAATAAGGGAGCATCTGTCCTGGTAGCATAGCAGTGCTGCAGCTGGGTCTTCCTCCTCTATTCCTTCATTACAAACTTACTTCTTGCTCCAGTAAGTCTAAATGAGAAATTAGATAATATAATTGTACTTGTATTACCCCTATCTCCCTCCTATCTTTCTTATCTTTTCTCCTACCTTAGAGTTAATTCTTTCTTTTCTAAGCTCAGCTAAACTTCTTTTTCTTGTAAAATTCAGGAGATCAAGGAATTATTTAACCTGGCCACCAGTAGGCTTATTCCTGGCTCTAACATTAATTTCTTCTTTGGTATCTCACCAGCCTGATTAACATCAGCACATTCTTCAATTGCTTCTGCTTTTTGGTCATGGCACTCTCATTTCTGTATGAAAGAACTGCTTTATTAAGTCTTTGTATTTTTCTTTATTAAATCTTTTATAAGAGATTTAATTGCTGTGTATGTGTCAACAATATTTTACCGATGTTTACAGTGATTATATCTAATTTAATTGGTTTATTTAAGGGCTGTCAGGACAATGAATATTGGTTAGCAACATGAAATTTTTGAAAAGTTGGAGTATTTACTGGTTGTTCTTATTAAAGATATTCCAAGAAATGACTTGAGGTGTTGCCTGGAAGCAAAATAAAGAAAAAGACCTTCTTGAGGTGTATTGTATGCAGGGGAGAGTGTTCAACACTTCACACACAATGTGGATTGCCTGTGATGGAGACTGATGAAAACATAGGAAAACATTGCATTTTTCAGGCCTTTCAATTTAGATAGTTCTTGAAAGAACAGAAACAACAAATACCTATGCTTTTGTATCCTGCAGCATACGATAATGTTCTTATAAAGAATTAAACAAGTGGAAGCTTCTTACACTCTCTACTCTATAAAATTCTCTACTTGAGGAGGAACAGAAGCTTTTTTAAGGGTGTAAGCACGAGTATTACAGTGAGAATATAGAGAATGGAAAAATAGAATGGGGAATAAAGCAGATATAAAGAAATAACAGAAACTAAAACAGGAAAATCAAACACTGTAAGGATTAGCTAAGTGAACACCTGCCTTCTGGCTGCTGAAAATAATAGTTCTCTTTCCACTTTGAGACTGATAATTCATTTTTAAATGTGGTATAATATTTTTCAGTTATATTTTAACTGCACTGAAGGCAATCCTCATGCAGAGAAATAATTTCTTCTCAAAGTCCAAGAGGTTACAAATAATTACTTTAATAATAATTGAATTATGTCTTATTATCAGTATCATATAAGAATTATATTTGAAAATGCACTAGTAATGACATAGAAGCTTTCAATTCTACTTAAAGTGATACATACTTTGATTACATGTCAACTGAAATTAGTACTAAACTTAATGAAAACTGCACATGCTACTGCGAATGCTCTTTTTAAGTCACTGTAAGTCTTGCAATCCGTTGCATTTGGATTTGCATGCGTAGTACAGATTGACATTGCCATTGTGAACAAACATTACATTTTATATATACAATTGCCATCTTTCACAGGCGTGTTACAGCACAGATGCTCTAAAATTCTATGTATAATACATAGAATAATACATATAATACATATAGTGATTACGTTATTTCACATACATTCAGATATATTACTGAAATTAAAAGAAGCTCTTTCCAAAAATGTACTGCAGTAAATAGGTCAAAAAAATCATAGCATATATACAATCTGGAGCTCATGAGAATAATTCATATTCTAGCATATACAACAAAAATAAAAGGTGCTGGGAGATATTTTTGTGAAATTAAGATTAAAGACCACAGAGTTAAGTAATCTGATGAATAATTCTGCTGCAGTCAGTTGAGTTTTACAGCAGGAAGTATAAGGATGATGTGCAAAGAAGGCTCCCAATCTTATCATTATCACTAAAAGTAAGATGTCAAAAAAGAAAAAGGAATAAAGTAGTCAAGATGAGTGTCATAGCATGTCCAAATTGCTTCATGACTAGTTTGAGATGCATTATTCATAAATCAAATAGCCATTTAAAGGTTCAAAAATGACAAGAAATTTCACATAACTGACTCAATAAATGCACATGTAAATCGTTTGAACAACATTTTTATTCCCTCTATTTTTTACACATTTAAAGTACTAGGTATTTTTCTGAAAGTTTTCTGGATCAAATCTAATTCTGCTGTTCATATTTATTATACAATTATTAGGGGATAAATTACCAAAACTATTCTGTATGCAGCCTTGACTGTGATGCCACAAATGCATTTGTGTGTAATAACACAGTTTTAAAATCCCATCTGTAGGGGTTTCACTTCAGTGAGGCTTTTTGTATAACCTAGGTGATTATATCATGAAATGATCAGGCTTTAACAATTGTATTGGTCTGAAATAAATAGTAATTTTGCAGATACCAGTTGATTGTAATGTATGTACTTCTTCTCCAAATGGGACTTATAACCTTAGCTACAGTGAGAACAGTGATGTGCCTCGTGTGTTTTGTCCAATTTTTCCTGATATTTCATATGCAAGATCAGTATGGGAAAAACATATGGAAAGGCAGAGCACCCTTTCTTTGGGGATTTCGATGAAATAAGGTTGGCACAATCTTTATTTTTCTTTTGGGACAAAAAAAAATAATAAAAAAATACAGCCTTCTCTTTACATAAGTGACTAGTGTAACCCAGTGAACATGACCTTATTATACTCTTCACATAATTAATAAGAATACTGATAGTTTTCTTATTCTTATCTTGGCTGTATTTTCTCTTTCTTATTGTAATTTATAAAAGTAAATTATTGCAAAGGTTGTATGTCAAGGGAATAACAGGCTTGACCTAATCTCTCACATAGCTACAATGCAGCTGGGTGCCTGTGATTCAGTAGTATCTACAAAGGCAGGAAGAAAGGTGAAGCTAAAAGAGAAAACAGTTTAAAAGGCCACAATCTCTTTCAAAACTGTCATCTATTATGACTAAAGAGAAGGAAGGTAAGTACTAGCTTTAGCCTGATAAAAGAAATAGTGTAATGATTATCTATTCAACATTCACACTTCTACAATATGATTTTATTTTGTGACCAACACCAAAAATAGGCCATTACATGATGTGGTACAGTGCTTGAGAGTTGCTTGCATCCTTCTTAGTGCTGAAAGGTTCTGTCAACTGTGACATCAGCATTACAAATATAATATATGCACTCCTTTTTTCTGTAAAACCTTTCTGAAGAAAATATTCGAGGTGTGGCTAAAATAGACTTTATAAAGGTGTTAACTCATATTCTTCAAGCTGACAGAGGAACAAATTTTTTATCCCTTGCCAAAGTGTAATGTTGAGAATCAATTAGTTACACTGAAATTCTGCTTATAGTTTTGGGGGTTTCTTCTTTTTGAAAACTTCTTTCTAATCTTAATGCAGCATTTTACTGGATGTCAAGCTTTTTAAACATCTGCAGAAGAAGGAAAGAAAATGGATTGCTGAAAGACTGAGGTATTTTGTTACTGGTTCTCAGCCTGGGACCCAGATTCAATTCCTTCCTCTGCCTGAAGTAATTTACACTCTTGTTTCCCTGTTCCCAGAAGAGTGCCCTCACTATCAGGATATTCAGCCTTTTCAGGCGGGATCTGTCAACCTCTCTTGTTAAAGCTAATCCAACTCACACAGGAGAATTCTACTTTCTGATTAATGCACAGGGCTGTAGCACCTGCATTAAGCAGGTTAAGATGGCACTACCGTGAAAGACAAAAGTCTCATTTCCTACTCCCCTCTCTTATTGTACACTCCCATCAACATCTTTTGTATTTGGACTAGATAGAGTGTGGCAAAGGAACATGACACCAGCTTCCTAAACCAAAAGACTTGTTTCATACTGTAACAAATCACCACCAGGACATTGTGTATTACCTCTCAGTTGCAGTACTAATAGCTATTTTAATGCCAAGACGTATCTAAGTGTAATGTACTTAGAGAATAAGATTGTCAGAAGCAACTTGTGATTCTAGCTTTGGGCACTCATTTTGGATCTGCAGTACCATTTAATGATTATGTATTTTGTACAACATACAGAAGGATTAGAATTAGGAAATACAGAAGAAGAGGATTAGACCCAGGTAAATGAAACCCAGATACATTTAGATCCACTGAATGCTTCAATAAATACTTACAGGGTATGCTATCATGACGAATCATGGAATCATGTCTCCCCACCTTATCCAAAATTATTTAGTGAGAGTTATGAATCTGTGCATGGCTTTTTGAAGAGTGGCATTCAGGAAATTTTTCTTGTTTATCCTTAAGATTGAATTAATATTTAGTTAATAGATAAGTCATAACAGCCATTAAATTTCACTCAAATTTGATATTTTTAAGGTTGAGAATATGTAACTGTAATTTGATATTTTTAAGGTTCAGAATTGTTCAGAATATGTAACTCCTTTTGTCTTTTGGTATAGAAAATGTCTTCCAAGGATGTTGCCATTAACAACACTCTCAGACCATAAAATATATAAAATTTTTAGGGCTTCCAATGACTGCTCACTAATTGTCAATATATATTTCTATATATTTTAATAGACTCAGCTCTTTTGTTGTGTCAGAAGAAAGGAATATCATTAAGATGTTAATACTTGAGAAACACTTGATCTTGAAATTAAGCTTGAACTACTATAAAGTAGCTAGAAAATATTAAAATATACTGTGTTAAATGCCTAGCTAGAAACATTCAAACCCTTCTTTCTTTTGTTAAAATTTTCTTAACAGTTGTGATTAATGATTTATCATATATTGACAGACTAAGGATGTTTAATGCATTTCCTGATATGCAGTTTGGATTCAGTTTTCCAATTTTAAAAAAAAGAGTATTATTTGGTCTAGAAAAAATTATTATGAAACTAGAAAAATACAATTTACACATAGCATAGAAAACTCTACTTCTCATACTTTTATAAATTTGCATTTTTTTGTCTTATTTTCTTCTTAAGGTATCATGTTGTTTAAAATCAGTGAAGAATCTTAAAACCAACAATGCTTTCAAACCCCGAAAATTAAAAAATATCTTATGCTTGTAATCTCTTTTGTAGCATGGGAATGTTTTTTAAGTTATAGATATATATGCTTAGGTTTTTTGAAAAGATGTGTAATTAATTATATGGTTAAGTGCTTTGTTGAACATAGGTGAATTTCTTGTTACAATGATATGCCTAAGTGGATGGCCATGTGTGTGAGTAAGTAGCTTGATAGTGCATTAAACTATGAAAGTAGTATGATTATTAATATTTAAAATATTTCCCTTTAGATTATCACCTCTAGTGATTAACAAAGTGAGTTGTTACCCAGTGAGTTGTGCAGTTCTCTGTTTCACATATGGAATAAATTCACGTCAAAAATATCTTCTCTGGATACTAAATAGTGATAATATAAACAGATGATAGAATGTATTTTTCCTCAGGAAAGCAGGAAATTGAGGATATTGAGCTAAAACAGCAACAGCAAAAAAGCATGAAATTGTGCATCAGCTCATGCAAACAAAGTTAAGTTTATGGTACTCAAGAGAAAATCAACAATAAAAACCATTTCAATAAAAAGAAAGGAAGTGACTTTCACTTGTTGCCCATTTTTTCAGGAAAGTGCCAGTAGGTGTTCTTTCCAGCTTGCCTGCAAGGCAGATGAAAGGCTCTTCAGATTAATTACTGCTCAGTTGTGACAGGCTTGGGAGATGGTTTCTGTTCCAGAGCCTACTTTTTTTTTTTAATGGTGGTTTTCCTTCATTTCTGTCTGATCTTTGACTCACCACTGTGGAATGAAAAGAAAAGCTTTCTGTGCACTGCCCAGACTGCCACAAATGTTATCCGGATAGTAGCACACAATTAAATATAGGGGTCTTTTTCCTAAACATTTGTATTGCTGTTTGTAGCAGACCCTCTGCTGAATGGAGAAAGCCCAAGATCTTTCCCAAAGCACCTTGACGTGCAGTGAAATATTGGTATTTGAATTAGAGCCTAATCAGGAGCAGCAGAGAAAGTGACGTGTTTCAGAGCTGCCTTTTTTGTAGCCAATTACTCCAGGCTCCTAGTGTTCATGTCTTCCATGCACTTTCTTTAATTAGCACTTTATTAGTTTGGCTTCAGAGACATGGTTCTGGAAAAAACTTTCCTGATGCAGCCAAATGGTCACAAGCAGGAGGTGATTAAATTTAGTCTTAAGCAATAGGCATCTGCATGCATTCTTTGAATCTGTGTGCTTTAAAAAGATGTGTTCCTAATAATTTATGCCCAGAGGGATGTTATGCTGTCAGTAAATGCATGTGAAAAACTGTCTCACATTATTACCTCTGTCTAGATGCTATTCATTTAGATCTATTTTAATAATAGGATTCTTGACTCCTCCCTATTAAGTTCAAGTTGATTTATGTTAATGGCAAATGAAATATGAAATGCAAGGGTCTAATTTTTGGTAGATTGGAAGGGAAAAAAAAGCAGCAATTTCTGTTCAGTACAAGCCTTTTTTATTGCTTCCATTATGAGCAGGTCTGTTGTCTTCATTTTATAGCTATTAACCCTGATATTGTCTTCAGAGACAATTATTAAAGAAGACTCTGCTAGTCAAAACAGCAAAAGAATTGAATAAACACAGATGATTTATGAAAACACAGACAAGGGTTTTTTTCTCTATTTATTGAGAAATGGTAAATTCAGCAGGAGATGTAATTGTGAATCCTATGGGTTTGTTAAAGCGCAAATGATAGCAATGCCAGTGAAAATTTTTGGTTTAATTAAAGGCTAGATGGCTGGTCAGGCTCTTTGGCCCATTAGGTGCCAGCTGTGACAAGCGTATCCAAGAACAGGGAGCAGGCAGTGCAGGCTGTCTGAGGGCAAATGGGAGTTAAACTTGATTAAGGATACTTCTTATTTAAATAGTATGGGGTTTATTCCCCTTCTAAGTGCCTGATACCTAGCAGGTGAATCTGCTTGGGTTTTGTTGTTTTCTTTTTTTCTTTTTAAAATCAGCAAATCCTGTCTGCAGGTCTATGTGCAGTCAAGGCACCTTCTCCTGAGAGGAAGAGTCTGAGTTTCAGAGTCTCTGGTTGGTATCTGCTGTCTTTGCTACTATTGCTCCGCATCTTCCCTCAGTGGAGTTGTAGTCTGGAGGATGCAGAGCAGGACCACAACGTTCTAGTTTCTAGAATACCCTTTTTGGCATTTTAATGAAGTTTCTGAATCCTACTGCAGAAGTTATTGAACATACTCTTCCCATCTAATTGCAGTGTTGTTCATGAACAGGTGACTCATGGCTTTGTTAATTAGTGAGCATGAGTTCTGGCTGAAGTTGTTGAAAAGATTATCATTTACTGCAAATTTACAAGATCTGTCTAGGAGTTCATAGTTATGCTATGGTCTAACTGATTTAAACTAATGAAAATACAAAAAGTACGCAAAGATAGCTATTTTTAATCACTTTCTTTCTTAGGCAATATCTAGAAGAAATATTTTATTGTAGCTAATAAAATCCATAAACAAAAAAAGAACTTGATTCACTATCCTGTACATAAACAGCATGCATGAATTCAGTAGACTCATTTGTATTTTTCAGGGAGAATGTTCAACACAAAGGTCAGCAACCTCTTCCAATATACACCTTAAAGAGTCATTTATATCTGTGCTAAGAGAATACAAAATTCTATGGAAGGCTAACCTAAGGGCACAGTCCTGGGATTCTTTACAAAGACCTCTGGAATGTAAAAAAAGTGATTCATGAAGAATTGTATCTTAATACTAGTCAATAAAATATTGTTCTTTATAGACAACAATTTTGAAAGAATAGGGAAGAGATAACTGATGGTCAAAACAGCCACAAGATACTGTCAGCTTGTATCACACTCATTAAAAAGAAATACTTTTTTTCTCCAGATAATATATTTTTGTTAGACTCCACAAAGCACAGCAAAAAATACCAACCAATTTTTTTTATCAGTCAGCATTAATTTTGAAACGATCTTAAACATAAAGCTTATCTACTTTTATTGCTCATTTAATGAATGAATTCAGTCACTTGTGTTGCCACACATCATACATTTTCAGCTGGTAGGTGGCAGAACCTCCTTGGAAATGAGCAAGGATTGACATTTAGCTTCATTCATCAACAGCACCAAGACTTGCTGAGGTCTGACAGGATCGCTAGTGTGCTTTAGCTAACAAAATCTGGTGCTCTCACTAGTGCTCTCATGTCTCATAAGCAAGGCTGCTGCACTGTGTATGACTGGATCCAGAAACAAACTTGTGAAAAACAGAAATTTATAGTTTCTGTATGAGCTCTGGTGCTTTTAAAGCTGTAGAGTAGTAAATCTCTTTTGAATTGCAATTGGTTGGTTTAGAATTGGCACTGCTTTTAATGTGACAGTTCTTCCCTAACCCAGAAATGAAACCACTCTAAAACTGCATCTAAAGGCGTCTTGGGGAGAAAAAGTAAGGATGCTTTATAAGAGCCGAGCACAAAACTCTGGATAGCACTCAGAGTACAAAAGGGATCGCATCAGGCAAAACATAGTTTTTAACCTATACCTTGTGCAGCCCTAGGTAAGTCCTGCAATGAACTTGCACCATGAAAAATTATGGTGGAATTGTCTTCTTGTGCTGTATGGTCATATTTCTACTGTATTGAAGCCTCTTAAGAGAGAGCAGTGTTCAAGAATTAAGGAGTTAAACCCACAAAATACAGGCACTGTGAGAAACTTTTGTGTTAGGAAACAGCGGAGGTAATAAATTTTCTAAAGAACAGAACACTTTGACAAGGGAGGACACCAAACATAGACAAAATAACATAAAGCAAGGAATATGGTAGCATCAGCAGTTGAGGAAGAGCCAAGGTCAAAATGACCTGGCCAAATGCATAGTAGAGTTAGCCAAAATAGGGAAAGGTAAAGAGTTCACTGAGGAAGAGGAGATAAGACCCCCTCTACTGAGGATGAAGAAACAGGAACTACCACCGAAAGCCTCCTCAAAAAGAAGACTCCTCCCAGACTCCGCCCAGACTCCACCTAGTATAAATATTATAATAAGATATTGTAATATATGAAAATGCATATAGAAATGATGCAATCCACAACCAAAATTGTATAAATAACTGCACTGAGTGTTAATTCATCGGAACTCTTTGTCCAGGGCGACCTGAGGGTTCCCCAACGCGTTGCTTAATAAAATACCTCCTGCTTTGAGCAAAAAAAAACTTTGTCTCTGAGCAGTACCTTTGTGCCTTCTTGGGGCAATATTTGGTATCAGTATTACACGCAAAAAATCTGTGAATGTACACAGAAAACCAACAAAGATATGTTCACAATGTATGAAAGAACTGGATTCTGGCTATAACTCTGTCCAATAACAACCATATTGTGTGCTTTATTCAGTTCAGTTTACAATGTTAATCTTTACATTCAGTAGGAAACCCACTTCATTTTCTAGCTGATCATCTGACTACCTATCTTCTGTCTAGCTGTCATTTTCTTTTAAAAATTTTTTCCCTATATCAGCTTGTGCCATTTCTGTGACACAAGCAGAAAACATTTCATTCACTGGTGAAATGCCTTTAATTCTAGGGGGAAGTAGAGATAATCAGTACACAAAACCACAAGCTTCCCCTCCAGACCCTTCACTATTCTTGTGGCCCTCCTTCAAACCCTCCTTAAGAGATTAATGTCTTTTTTATCTTGTGGCACCCAAAACTGCACACAATGTTCACGGTGAGGCTGCACCAGGGCAGAGAAGAGCAGGACAAACATCTCCCTCAACCAGCTGGTGATGCTTTGCCTGATGCCCCCCAGGACGCGGTTGGCCCTCCTGGCTGCCAGGGCACTGCTGACTCACGTTCAACTTGCCATTAACAAGGACCTCCAGATCCCTCTCTGCAGTGCTGCTCTCCAGCCTCTCATTCCCTAGTCTACACACACAATCAGGGTTGCCCTGTCCCAGGTGCAGAATTTGGCACTTGCCCCTGTTAAACTTCAGACAGTTATTGATTGTCCATCTCTCTAAATTGTTGAAGTCTCTCTTCTGGGCCTCTTTGCATTCAAGGAAATCAACAGATCTTCCCATATAGGGTTCTTTAATACTTCAAGATAGTGTTAAGAGAATAAGCCATGGACTTGATCCCAAAGGGTTTCTTTATTAATTTAGGGGAGAAAATAAGGGAACTTGGCAAAGGTAGAAAAAGGGCACTATACAACCTAGACAAAATGTTCCACCACAATACCTACTGTACATATTAATCCACAACACTTAAGATCCAATCAATCCATAACACTTAAGTCAAAATCCAATCCCTCCAGCTCCAAGACACCCAAAGCATCAAGAAAGGAGCAAAGAAAGAGAAACAGAAGGAGCAAGAAGAGAGAAGGAGAAAGAGGGAGAGACAGATTATATAGCTACCATAGGAATCTTGAGAAGACCAGCTCTCACACGTCCAGAGGGTAGTGCCATGACATACCGCAAACATATGCCTTTGGTTTTATTTGCTCTGGTCCCTGTGGCAAAACCCTCCACGGGGAGTCTCTGACCCACCAGCTGCTCTGGGGTTCCAGGCCAGGGTGAGGGGCAGTGTCCTCACTTTCTGTGCCAATCTGAGCTGCGTTAGGGGCTGCAGGAGGTGTGGTGTGTTGTATTTTCGTGGGCTATTTGTGACTGACAGCTATCCTATGTCCATGTGGTTCATGAAGATGCTGAAGAGCAGTGAGTCAAAGATGGAGCCCTGCAGAACCCCACTATTGACAGGTTAGCAGTCTGATGTTACCCCATTCACTATAATTCTTTGTGCCCGAACTGTGAGCCTGTTAAAGTTAATGTTGATCTAAGTTTTAGCAGTATTTTATAACTTTTTGAAGTAGAAATGTTAAGTACTTACACAAGACAGAGTTCAAATTCCTTTACAAAAAGTATTTGACTTAAGTTCAAAACAAGAATTCTAGAAAACAATTGATTTCACTCATTTGATACACATTTTTTTCTGTTCAACTAAACAATATAATAGAAATTATTTCTAATTTATTATGTATACATAATTTTGTGCAGTTATGATACTCATCCTATCCAAAACAGACAATGAAGTGAAAAAATAAAGCACTTGCTGTAATTGCATGCATTGTTTAGCTTCTTCTTCTGTCAGTTTAAAGTGATTTGCTTAAAATCAGAGTACAAACTGAGAAATGAAATTCAGAAATAGTTTCTATAATCTTTATTTTTACCACCAAATGCCTCTCAATATTTTTTAAAAAATTTCCTTTCTGAAAATAGAAAACATTGAGAATCTGTTGCTTCTTGTATTTGCAATCATCAGTGTAATCTTTTTCCTAAGTTTTTGTTATTAAACCCAGGATTTTTCTAAATTCCAACATTTTGATTATATTTTATTTAATATGATGAAAAATTAAAGAAAAATAATGGACCAGTTTTATTATTTCTGAAATAAGAAAATTTGTAGTGCTATCTAGTTTGAAGATTTTTTGTTTCTTTCTCATAAAGCCAAACTTAAAACCAGAATAAGAATTTATTTCAGCTTATTTGACACTAGAACAGTGTTAGACTAAAAAGCAAACATGCTCATTGGGATTTCAGCAGTATAAATAAGTGGTGTCTGCCAGAAAGCATGAACAATGACATTTCTTTTTTTAATACTTTGCCACAAAACTACTTCTGTTTTACAGTAATGCATAATACAGAAATAAGTCAGTGTGAAAAATATATTCAAATATGAATTAAACGACCTAAAGAAAGTTAATTATGAATAATCTTTTCTAAAAGCTATAATACTATTAAATGATCAGGTTTAGTGTGTAAACTCCTTTTTTCAATTTATAGAATAGACCAACCAATAAGAAAGATAACTGTCAAAAGAACTGTAGGGAAAGCCCATCTTATTTATATGTGATTCGCTGTGACTTTTGTAGAAAAAAATGTCTGTATAACATTGAATTAGAAACTTTCTTTTTGTTGGAATTTTCTTTGAAAAGCAGTGATGCAGAAGCAGAATAACCTTCTGTGTCAGGTTCTGGAAGGGGAAAGATAAAAATACAAAGGAGGAAACAGGTAATTATGATCATCTGGCTGAGTAGTGTAACGCATGTTGTGCAATTGCAGTTTAATACCCAGAAGTTCTAGATAGATCTGCCCACTGATGTTTCAAAGACTACCCTTTTTTACATATAACATTAAAAGTCTTGTCTGACTATTCCATTATCTGTTTAACATGACTTTAGGGACTGTAAAGCTGTTTCAGAATGTTTTTCCTAAAATGAAACATTTGGAAAAACCTCTATTTCCTCCTTCTCACCCCCCCCTCCTCCTTCTTCTCCTTCTCATCCTCCTGCTCCTCCTCTTTCTTCTCTTTCTCTCTTTTTCTTTTTAATTTCTATATAGTTTCCTCTTAATTTAACATTTCTTAAAATGGGATGAGTGTATGGGAATTCTGGTAATCTTAATTTAACTCCTGGTTCTGCAACTGCATAGCTTCAATTACATCTCTAAAGGTCCAAGCCTCAATCTTCCCATCTGTAAAATAGGAATAATAACTCAGAAACACTCCATAAATTCTGAGAATTCTTATTATTTTTTAAAAAGAAATTTAGTAATCACATGTAGAATCGGCAGGTAGAATGATTCCTTTGTTATTAAATGGATAAGAAAAGTTTTCCATGGTCTCTTTTACACAAATCATTAAGTCAGAAGCAGAACATCCCCAGGTGAGTAAGAAGGAACTGATGGGCGTTGAACCCCATGAGCGTGTCTACACCTAAACAAAGACAGTCCAGTCAAGACACTGTTGCTCTTCTCACCATCACGCCTTTGCTATATGTAAGTTTATATGATAAGTTCACATATGTGAAAGAAGGACAAAGGGAAATTGGACTATGGTGTCAATTTCTTCCCCCAAGCAGCAAGAGATAAGACACACAGACATGGCCTCTAGTTGCAGCAAGTGAGGTTTAGATTGCATATAAGATAAAAAAACCTTCACCAAAAGGGTTATCAAGCACTGGAACAGTCTGACCTGTTGGAAAGAAATTGAGTCACCATCCATGGGGATATTTAAAAGATGTGTCGATATAGTGTTAAAGGATATGGTTTAGTGGTGGGCTTGGCAGTGTTAGGTTAATTGTTGGACTCAATGATTTTAGGGGTCTTTTCCAACCCAAACAACTGTACAATTCTGTATTGGAGAATGCCTTAGTGACTCAGCCTTTCTGGTGGGTTACCCTTGGCTGGCCACCAAGTTCCCACCATGCTGGTCTAGTCCTCTCCTTTCTCAATAAGACAATCAGAGAAAATACAATAAAAAGTTCATCAGTAGAGATAAGAACTTGACATCACTTACAAATTACCCTATGATAGACATTTACAAACCTTAACAACCAATCCATATACAACTGCATCTCATCAAGCATGCTCCAATAATAGCATCATGGACAAGTAGACCCAGTGGGTAGTTAGAGTGGGTCTTGGTGAAAAATGTATAGCTACTAAGAAAAAAGTGTACTGGAGCAATTGCCTGCTGGCCTGAGATATGATCACAGACTCACAAATTCACAAAATATGCTGAGTTGGAAGGGATGAACAAGGATCAGGGAGTACAACTCTTGGCCCTGCACAGGACCATCCCTAGGAGTCCCACCATAAGCCTGAGAGCATCACCCAAATGCTTCTTGAACTCAGGCAGGCTTGGTGCTATGAATGCTTCCTTGGGGAGCCTGTTCCAGTATCCAACCACCCTCTGGGTGAAGAACCTTTTTCTACTATCTAACCTAAATCTCACCTGACACAACTTCACTGACACAAGACCTTTGGGTCTTGTCACTGGTCTCCACAGAGAAGAGATCAGTGTCTGCCCCTCCTCTTCCCTTCACGAGGAAGTTGTAATCTGGGATGAGGTCTCTCCTCAGTCTCCTTCAGGCTGAACAGACCAAGTGACCTCAGCTGCTCCTCATACAGCTTTCCCTCAAGGCTCTTCATCATCTTTGTTGCCCTCCTTTGGACACTCTCTAATAGCTTAATATCTTTCTTATCTTGTGGTGCCCAAAACTGCACACAATATTCCAGGTGAGGTTGCCCCAGTGCAGAGCAGATTAGGACAATCCCCTCCCTCGACTGGCTGGCGATGCTTTGCCTGATGCCCCCCAGGACACGGTTGGCCCTTCTGGCTGCCAGGGCATTGCTGGGCACTCATATTCAACTAGCCATCAACCAGGACCTTCAGGTCCCTCTCTGCGGCAGTGCTTTCCAGCATCTCATTCCTCAGTCTATACTCATCCCAGATGCAAAATCCAGTACTTGCCCTTGTTGAACTTCATATGGCTGATCATTGCCTAGTCCTCTAATTCATGTCTGGAGGTTGCTGCTGCTTCTCTTCCAAGCTGAAGACTTTTTCTCTCTTTTGCTTTCTGTCGTGCTTTCTCTTTTTTTCTTTTCTCTTCTTCCATGTCAACCTCATAAGAAGAGTTGTGTGCCATTAGATTACCAGTTAATCTCTGTGGTTTGGTTATATTTACAATAGTTTGTGTACTTGACATCACTGTGGATGCCCACAACATGCAGTGGAGATGAAAGTCTGAGAAGCTTCTGGTACCATTTGAATATGAGGAGTTTGCACAGACCCCTTGTCATGGTTCAGGAACAGCTCCCGCTCCCCTCCCATCAGACTCCTCCACTGAGAGCGACAAAAGGCAGAGATTATGGGCTGAGATAACAATTTACTAGAAGTAGCAATGATATGAGAAAATTAACACTATCAGCAACAATATTAATAACAACTGTGTACAAATGAGAGGTAATTTTACATGCAAAATGCTCACTGACCCAAACGATATGGCACGACCTGGAGACAACGAACAAAAAGCCAAATGGATCTCCCCCAGCTTTTCTTCCCTGCTGCAAGCCACTCCCCTTTTCTTCTTGGAAGTGAGAATCCCTTACTTCTAGCTAAAACGCAAGGTGTTACAGAAAAAAACCCCAGATGTGCCCACATGGCTCCAGGCTCTGGCTCCTTATGGCTACTTTGAAAAATTAATCCTGCCCTTGTCTGAACCCAGGACACTCTTCTTGATTCAAAATTCACATTAACTTTAGAGACACTCCCTACACAGGGACATTTTTACTCTGATATTCTATTAAATTCTCTCCCCTCTCTCTTTTCTTTTTCAGGTGTTGGCTGAAAAGGTAGCAGAGAGAAAATCAGTAAATTAATTATTTCAGTCAGCCACAGGGAAAGTATCTAACTTTCCCAAAATATTGCTTTTACACATTGAAAATGCTTTTATTTTAGTTGTCAAAAGTTGGAATAATTTTTCAGCTTTTTTTTTCTTTTCTTCTGACATAGCAATATTAAAAATAGCTCATGAAATGTTTTGATGAGGGCCAGAAGGTGATAACCTAAACAGTGCTCATGTCAATATTTGAATATCAGTCTTGTGCAGGAGATATTGCAAATTATAAAATGATTTTAAATGTATCTGTCTCTGCTTCAGATCTCTGGTATCTTTATAGGTGAAATTAATATATTGATACATCATTTTGTGACTCAATTGCTATTCTTCTTGCTCTGTAAATTTGTAATATATGGAAAATACTGCAGACTTCTATTCCCTGATGACCTATTGAGTACATGAAAAATTGAGAATCCTTGGCTTGCATTTTAATAGTTTGCATATAGCCTACATTTGTCAGGCACTTGGTTATGTTTTCAAAATGAATAGTGGTGTTTTTAATTGTGACAATCAGAGAAGAATAAAATACTGAGCAGCTCAATGCCCATTCTGCACACAGAGCTGTACGTTTTGTGGATAAAAATATGGCCATGAAACTGGACTTTTAGGTTTCTAAGGCTTGTAATCAGTAACAGACGTTCTGAAAAATGGTTTCAAGCTACTCAGAGAATGGAATCTGACAAAAAAGAGGTAGCTGCTATAAAATAAAATTTTCTAATTTTTAAATTTCTAGTTTCATATAAGTTCAGAAGTGGTTGGTTCAGCTGAGATTTTCACTGAGATGCTGCAGCCAGCTCACTAGTACTACCGGTATTCTGTCTCACCAAGTTGCACATCTGTTCTTTTTGCTGAGACACTACCTGTTTTTATATAATCATAAAGTATTTGGAAAGACTACTTTTTTATTATTTAACATTAACCTTCTTCACACAAACAATTCTTAATTTCTTTTTTTTTAAATATTTTAAAATATAAATAGCCAAGAGGTGGCAGTAGTCCATCCTGTTTTTACCCCGTGTTTTATCATTGCAAGTATATACTTGCCTTTATTTGATAGACACAACTATTTCAAATCAGATACATAAAATTTCTTTAAGTTTTCAAGTACCTAGCATTCTGAGTACAGCTCCCATTCAATCAAAGTCTCAAAGGTCTCTGTCTAAAGCAGAGGAAAGTATCTCCTTTAAAAGCTCCATCCTCTGAAGACAGTGAGACAGTTGCTTACAAAGACTGGGTAGGTATGAGTGAGATGAAGCTAAGCCTTTCATCCTCATTCACAGTAGGAGGACAAGTATATCCTGCTCTCCCAAGCTTAAATATTCCCTAATGTAGAGCCTTGTGGTGTGATTACATGCATCTCTATGAGTTTGTGAGGTCCATGTCCCCAAAAAAACCACTCAAGCCACAGTGTTATGAATGATTACTGCTTATGATTGTTGCTGAAATTATTGCATAATAACCACAGGGAAAGGCATAGAAGAGAAATGAAGATGGCAAGCTGACAATAGGGCCAAGGTCAAACATCAAGAATGAGTTTTTCTGCTCCCAACATAAATTTTTCCCTGTAGGGGTAAGCAGAGAAGTGTGTGGCTGGAGAAACAGATTATTTTCACCTTTCCTCTGTTTTGCTTCCAACCTTTCTGCTTTGCAATGAGCACTTGGCTGAGTGTGAGGAAGGGCTTCACATAGGTAACCAGCTGGTGTGAAGAGCAGGGCAAAGCTGGCTGCAATGTGTGAAAATTGCTGGAGAGCTTTCTTATCTCATAAATAAACTCCACCTTACTAGGGAAATTAAGTGACAAGCTAGACTTTTTCCAAAAATGCATAATTCTTTCCTTTGGCCTTTGTAAACTGAGAGCTGGATTGATGAGCTGTAAGGAATAAGACAGGTATGTCCTCCATCTGGAGTGCTGGAGGATGGCAAAACTGTGCCCATAGTCAGAAATTTGGTGTGCTCCTTTCTTAGTAAGAAACATATATTGGTGAATACTGTGATTTGGTATTCATAAACAACTGGCAGTCTCCAGTCCCTGGAGGGATCAGCCAAACAAATATAATTATACCAGGGTCCAGAAAATGACGCAGATACTTTTGACCAAATTCAGAAATGAAATTCAGGCTAAAAACCACTGTGGGAAGATCTCTTGTGCTGAACAAGACCATAACATACTCAGTATATGTTACAGTAAGTATGTTAAGACTGTAAGCTACAGTCTTAACCAGGGCTAGCTACTTCATTCCACTGTTTCTATGTCAAAATGAATTTTATCCATATCATCAGAAATACACAATCAGAAATGAAGCCCTCTTTGCCAAGGAAAGGCTTCTGAGCCACAGATGATGCAAAAGCAGCAGTCAGGACTCTATCAAAAGAGAGGTAGTTATACAATCCCTTAAAAAAAAAAAAAAAAGAAAAGATGTCTTTGCTTACTTATGGGAAAGGTCCAGGAAAGTCACACATAGGTCATAAGATCTGTTTAAATACTGACTGCAGATAATGAGGAAAAAAATCAATAGACCAATAAAAAGGAAGGCAGGGATGAAAGAGGAAATGAAGGGTATGCTAATTCTGGAGACTGGATTATTTTTGTAAAGAGGCACACAACACGTACAGCTGCAGGTTCCATATATATGTGTGTGTATATATATTTATATATACATTCAGGTTAGCCAATGTCACGCCCATCTACAAGAAGAGTTGGAAGGAGGATTTGGGGAACAACAGGCCGGTCAGTCTGTCCTCAGTGCCAGGGAAAGCTATGGAACAGATTATCTTAAGTGACATCATACGGCAGGTACAGGACAATCAGGATATCAGGTCCAGCCAGCATGAGTTTAGGAAAGTCTGGACCTGCCTGACCAGCCTAATCTCCTTTTATGACCAGGTGACCTGCCTAATGGATGGGGGAAATGTTGTGAATATTGTCTACCTGGACTTCAGTAAGGGCTTTGATACTGTCTCCCACAGCATTCTCCTGAAAAAGCTGGCAGCCTATGGATTTTGCACTCTTCACTGGTTTAAAAACTTGCTGATGGCCAAGCACTGAGAGTGGTGGTGAGCGGAGTTACATCCAGTTGGTGGCTGGTCACTCATGCTATTCCCCAGGGTTCAGTGTTGGGGTTAGTCCTGTTGAATATCTTTATTGGTGATCTGGATTGGGGGATCTGTAAGTTCACGGACAACAGCAAGGTGGGTGGGAGTGTTGAACTACTGGAGGGCAGGAAGGATCTGCAGAGGGATCTGGACAGGATGGATCAGTGGTCTGAGGCCAGCTGTGTGAGGTTCAATAAGGCCAAGTGCTGAGTTCTACACTTTGTCCACAACAACCCCATGCAGCCCTACAGGCTGGGGGCAGAGTGGCTGCAAAGTGGCCCAGCGGAAAAGGACATGGGGGTGCTGGTCCACAGAAGGCTGAACATGAGCTAACAGTGTGCCCGGGTGGCCAAGAAGGTCGATGACATCCTGCCCTATATTAGAAGTAGTGGGGCCAGCAGCATTAGGAAGTCGTTGTCCCTTTGTACTTGGCACTGGTAAGGCCACTCGAATCCTGTGTCCAGTTTTGTGCCTCTCACTTCAAGAAAGACATTGAGATGCTGGAGCATGTCCAGAGAAGGCCAAAGAAGCTGCTAAAGGGTCCAGAGACTAAGTCATATGAGGAGTGGCTGAGGGAGCTGTGATTATTTAGCCTGGAGAAAAGAAGGCTCTGGGGAGATCTAGTTCTCTACAACTACCGGAAAGGAGGTTGAAGCAAGGTGAGGGTTGGCCTCTTCTTCCGTGCAACTAGTGACAAGACAAGAGGGAATAGCTGCTCCAGGGAAGGTTCAGGTTTGACATCAGGAAGCATTTCTTCACTGAAGAGGTGGTCAAGCATTGAAGTGGGCTGCCTAGGGAACTGGTGGAGTGACTATTTCTGGAAGTGTTCAAGAAATTATGTGGTACTCTTAGTGCTGTGTTTTAGGTGACATGGTGGTGCTTGGTCAAAGGTTAGACTTCGATTATCTTTGAGGTCTTTTCTCACCTTAATGATTCTGTGATTCCATGATATAGTTCACAGGATATTTGGCTCAAGCTATGAAATGAAAAAAATTACTTAGCTGGTGTTTGAAGTTGTTAATGAAAGTTTTCTTGCACAGTTATATTTTTGCAATTTGATTTTTATTCTGGTTAGTCTTAAAATACAAACCACTCACTTTCTGCACCATTTAGGTGGTTATCTGAGGCATGGAGAAATTTATTGATTTCAATTTAGGCCCAGACCGACTCCTTGCAGAATGTGATAGCACAATCTGTGGGTCCTGGAGTAGAGGTTTCTACGCAGGATATGGGAAGAAAAGTCTGCAATGTGGCTAGAGAGTGCAAAAACCTGCAGTGGGAGGCCCAGGTGTAACATTCACACACTCAGACTCTGAATACATGCAGTAGGAGAGGACAGGAACTGCAGGAGTAGGGGAACTGCAGTACAGATTTTCTTCTACAGGTACCTGCTATTACCACAAACTTGCCTTTTCACAGGGAGGGTGTTACGAGAGAAAACAGGTGTCAGTTCATGACAGTGGTCTTTACAGATATGTATTGCTAAAATCTGATAGTAACTAAGGATTTAATTTGTTCAGGATTAGTTTGGTTATTTCACATGGAATCTGAGGCCCACAGTTAGGGTTATCAATGGTGACATGTGAAATCAGACAGAGATAAAAAAGTTCCACCTGCAGAAAGTAAATCAATGGTTTATATCTGCTAAATTTTTTCATTTTATGCCTTTTTCAGGGTTGCATTTTGGGTCACAGTAGGTGGAGACCAGCTGTGTGATCAAAATATTGTAGCCTTGGCTCGCAGCAGGTTCTCTCTTCTTTTTCTGAGTTTTCCTGAATGGAGATTTGTTAGAATTGAAACTATCCACAAGATCAGAACCATTAAAGTAGAAGTTATGACTTACACTCTGTAGGTTATTGCAGATAGTTCCCAGTAGGATTAATAAGGTTGTGGCCTAACTAAAACATGAAACTCTTCATTATATTTTGTTCTACTAGGTTTTTTGTAGAGAAGGGAATTTGGAACAAATTGAAATTAAACTTTTTTTTAGCCTGTGTTTTTAAATTAACAGTGTAAAATTTTTACTTAAAAGGTAATACATTTTCATCCTCAGATGATTATAAATGCAAATTGTTATTTTCCATATCACATTATTTCTTATTTCTTCTCTTAACTAAGTTTTTTAAAAATATAAACTATGTAAAAAATAGAAGAACCACTTATTTTTCCAATCTCTTTAGCAAAACAGTAAAATTAAAATAGCAATTTAATTCATATTATCACAAGTATGTAACAATCAAATCCTATTCCAGAGAGAACATGTATTCATCTGATACCTAATGATAATGCTATACAAATATTCTGGTGTGTTCTCTGTAACAAGTTTATGATCTTGTTGTGTCTGGTCCAAGTTTCTTGACATTCTGAGTACCCCTTTGGGGAAATATGACATCTTGCAGTAATGTACGCTGTGCATGTCAAAAAACATCGCCAATCTGCTTCTGCTACTCTGAGTTATAAAATTGGATGAGCAGGCTGCTCATTTTTTAACATATGCAGGATGGTGATGTTTACAATACCAGCTGGAAACGCAACTACTTGTACAAAACAGTGCATGGAGACAACAGAACAGGAGGAAGAAAAGATAAAAAACCAATCAACCCCACAATCAAATTTTATATATGAAGCAAGCATTGAAAATAGAAGAAAGGTGATCTTTAGTAGTATTCCTGAACCTTACAGGCCAAAATAAAATTTATCTGAAATTTTTTGGTTTGTGAAACAGGTAAAGAGCTTTCTTTTGCTAGTTTCAGATTTTCCCATTTATTAAAGGTACACCACCCCCTTCGCCCCTAAACAAAGCATTCTCTGCCCCCCCAAAAAAACCCAACAAAAAACACATACCAACCCAACCAAAAAACTAGCTAAAAAAAAAAAAGTACCTAACAAATAAAATAAGTATTGAGAAAATATATAAAATAGAATGTGACCTGGCTAGCTTCATAGAGTCTCTTTACTGCACATTAAGAAATAGATTGCTAGACAAGGTAAATGAAATCTTCTAAGTCTTTGAAGTAAGTAAGTCTTAGGTCTAGAGGATTTGATGATTTCAGCACTGGATCACAAGTTCAGCTGGTTCAGCTAAGGATCAGCTCTAGGTTGCTTATAGCATATATTAGGTCATGAAAAGGTCTGTCCTAATGTGATTACATTGCTTAGAATATTTCATCATGCTCATCTAGAGCTAGGTCAGAAATTTCTATACTTCACAAAACCTACTATCTTATATTGCTTTAAGAATATTTAGAAAAAAAACATAAAAGAGCATTGATATGACATTTTGTGAATAAAATGACACTTAACTGCATGTGATTTTCAGCAGCAATCCAGTATTTAGATAACAAAAGAAGTCAGAGTAAAATCTTCTGTCTTAAACAGCATCTTCTCAGAATTCTGTTTGTAAAATGACACATAAATTACCTCCTGAGTGATATATACGCCCTTTGTAAGTCTAATTTTTGGCTATAAATTTCTTATTTTTTGTTTTGCATTTAATTAGCATAAAGAAAATATGAGCACATGAATAAAATTTATAGTGCTAGCCATCTGAATTGGATAGAATGCTTAAATAGAATGACAGATTGTGTATATATAGACCTATCTGCCCTGGGTCTCCTTCATTTATACTGGCTTCTCTGTGTATTGCAGCAACAATCTCCTTTCCATGATGCACGGTGCAAGATCACAGTGTAAGGCAAGCTGTCTAAGGGAAAGAAAACAAAAACAAACGGGAGTGAGACAACATATTTCTTCACGTGCTGGTGTTTTTGTTTTGGTTTTAGTTTGTTTTTTTGGTTTGTTTTTTTTTTTGTTGGCAGGTGATATTCTTCACAGTCACTATTATGGGACTGTGTTTCAGATTTGTGCTGGAAACAGCGTTGATAACATAGGGAAGTTTTTGTTATTGCTGAACTCACATAGTGTCAAGGCCTTTTCTGCTTCTCACACCGCACCACCAACGAGGAGGCCGAGGGTGCACAAGGAGTTGTGAGGGGACACAGTCAGGACAGCTGACCCCAAGTGACCCTTAATTTCAACCCACCAGTTTTCTCAGTTATATGACTCTTCTGATTCACTCCCTGCCCCTACCTGGGGGGGTGGGGAGTGTGTCAATGAGCAACTGTGTGGGGTTGAGCTGTCAGCTGGGGCTAAACCATGACACATCGCTAAAATAAATATTTCCTGCAGTATTTAATAGCAGAGTTCCAAAGTTATGTAGGAAATGTTCAGCATGCCCTGTGCAAGGAACACTTGCTATTCTTCCACCATCTTCTTTGGAAACATGTTAGCAAAGTAAAATGAAGCTATTGTCATTGAGAGACAATCTAAACATCATTTAGTATGGGATAATGTAAAAACTGGGGTAATCTTTTAGACCTATGGTTTAAAAAACTTGCACAGCTTGTTATAGGAGGATTTTCTCTGTTGCATTCTGTATATATACAAATACTATAAACACCTCATGTAATTATTTTTTATCTTACCTGTAAATGAATAACTATATAACTATCAAAAACATTGCAAATATTATTATTTAAAAATGGTCTTTAAAAGATACAGGTTTAGGAATCAAATTTTCTTTTCAAAGTGGTAACAGGATGGATACTATAGCTAGAAAGAAAATAGTAAAAAATATCCTTTACTTTTCCTTTCTTTTTTTTAATTTATGTATGAAACCAAACA
>JAWWLV010000088.1:95170178-95200971 GCA_035041135.1 Platyrinchus mystaceus | reverse complement strand
GTGATCTTTTCCCCTAATTCTATTCTTCGTTATTGTTTAATGCAATTGTTTCTCTGAATTTGCCACATCTTTAGCACATTTACTTGGTGGTTGTCTGCCACAGGATTTGCCTGCAGCAGAAATTTGTTTTCTTGTAACTTCATTCTTCAAAGAGATGGGAAATTGGAGATAATCTTTAAACAATAATTAATAGAGTATTGGTAATGCAAATGCCAGATTAACCAACAAACCCTTTACAATTATGAAGCACGAAAAGAGAAGTACCGTCAGAGAATGATTTACACCACATAACCATAGGTAGCTATTTTGTTTACCTAAGCACAGAGGAGGTTGTGATGGTCTCAGTATACATAATCATTGAATCATAGAATATCCTGAGCTGGAAGGGACACACAAGGATCATTGAAATCCAACTCCTGGCCCTGCACAGGACAGCCCCAAGAATCATGTGTTTGGGAGTGTCGTCGAAACTCTTCCTGAACTTTGGCAGGCTTGGTGCTGAGACCACAGGAATTTTTTCAAATGCTTTAGTGTGTTTCAGAAGGTATGTTTGATCCCTGCTCATAGTTTCTATCCTATCAGTTAAAGATCCTGTTTCTTGTTATTGTACTACGTTACCCTTTAGTCTCAAGCCCATGA
This sequence comes from Platyrinchus mystaceus, assembly GCA_035041135.1. NCBI lineage: Eukaryota > Metazoa > Chordata > Aves > Passeriformes > Tyrannidae > Platyrinchus > Platyrinchus mystaceus. The sequence goes on along the minus strand of JAWWLV010000088.1, from coordinate 95,200,332 downwards.
TGTCTGTTTCCAATATCCAGTCTGTCCCAGCCTTGCTTCCTGTCTTCAACCTGTCAGTGAGGGTCCCAACTTCTCCCTGAATTCCTGTCACTAGGCAACATTCCACCTTTGGAATGAGTCAGAAGAGTTCTGTCATTTCTAAGGCATCCAGGTGCCAAGAAAGCTTAGCGGGACAAGACACTACTGTCCTGTGCAAAAGTAATTGACTGAAGATCACTGGATAGGCAACAATTGCCTCAGTGTCAGGCGGAAGTTCCCAAACCCTCAGCCACAGGTTAAATCATGTATAAGCATAGAATTTTTCCTTTTTTCACGAGTGTATGTGTGTAATTTAGGTGGCTGTTTGAAGAATTCAAAACACAAGATACTTATTTACATAATGCACTCAACAACAGAGTTGCAGTAGCATAGTTGGCTGTCTAAGAACATTATCTGCTTTCACAGGGAACAAAATATTTTAAAATACTTGCTTTTCCTACTCTATTCAGTAAGACAATATAATTTGTCTCTTTCAGTATTTTCTGCCACAAAGAGTCTCAGGGGCAGTCTGCAGTTTGTGGCATAGAGATTTTATGACCCCTTCCGAATTTATCATCTGTTGCCTACAAGTAGTAAGACAAGAACTCTATGACCAAGCAGTCTCTTCCAGACTCTGTTCTTAGGCAGTACAATGTAGCTAACATCACTAATTTTTTTCTCTAAGCACAGGTCTAGACCAATTTTCTTCACTTTGAAACAAGTAGTTTAATGGTTCTTCACAAAATATGGTACTCTAAGCCTAATCTAAATCACAAAGAGATGAAATGAGGTAGAGGATAGTTCCAGAAAATGTAAAAGCGCCTTTTTTTTTTCACTTTCCTGTAAAAAATATGTTACGACAGATGTTTCAGTCACAATGCAATTTAGCGTTGATTCACACTTTGGATGCCCACAGTTCAGTGTTCTATCACTCATATAAGGCTTAAGACAGAACGTACTGAACTACAAAAGAACAGTATAAAAACATAAGTTGCAAATTAATTTGTCTAAATCATGCTAAGAATTAAACAGCCGTTTTCAATCAACCCTGCAGTTATCTTGCAGACAAGACTATGACTTCTTTGTTAGACTATTTTAAAATTAAATTCAAACAGAGTTTTCTGCATCTAGTTTCCTGGAGCTTTACTTTCACAGCTCCTCCTTCCATGCTCTACACAGCCTGGGATAGGCTCAAGAAAATGACAGGTCAAGAAGCAATTACTTAGAGTAAATAAAAGAGCAGCAATAAAAGCATTCCTTGATGGACCGAGTCTAGTAAAGCTAGGATTTAGTCAATTAAAAGACTTTTTTGTCACCACCAACAAAAACAAAAGTGCTATCTTTGATGACATGGAATTTTAATGTATAGCTGTGATGGGCAAATGATTGGTTTTTTTTTTTTAAAGAAAGGCTAAATGTTGATGTGGATTTGCACTTTTCAAAATAACTGTTTACCTTTATATTATTCTCTTAGTGTTGTGGTAATAAAGACAGGAGGCAACTTGAAGATGATGCAAGTTCTTGGTGTTCATTTTAGAAACTGAAAACAGTCTGATCTTCTGTACACTTTTGGATAAAAACTTAAAATGTCTCTTTTAGAAATAAAGAGAATAACCCTTTTTATATTTAACTAAATTTTGAAATATATCTGTACATTCAAATTAGTGTTTCAGGCAAATACATTTATTGGTTTATTTGGGGTTTGGAGGGGTTTGTATTTGTCTTTATTCTACAAAGGATAGCTGTGACTGGTTAACATGGCTGAGACAGTGGATATATAGCTAGACTTGTACATATGATATGCTTCTTTGGTCAAAGGTAAGATATTAATAGCAACTTAGTGAAGTTAGGATTAAAATTTAGTTATGAAAGAAATTTTGAAATGCAGCCTTTCAGAAAGTAACAATGTGTAACATGGAAGACAGCTTATAATGAGCATATAGAATGTTTATGTACATGTGTTTTGGTACATTATGAATTTTAAAAGTAGTATATAATCAGAACAATTAGATGGTAATTTCAAATTTATAGCAATTTTAATGCACAAATTTATCTTTATGTAAAATCATCCAAACAAAGTTTTTTCCATCATAGTATTCGAATGGGTTATTATAGTGTAAGTATTTTTACTATGAGATGGATGAGGTGCATCTGAGCAGTTATTGCTTTAAATAAAAATATATTTCAGAATAATGAAGTCAAAATAGGTATTAAAATATCCCACATCTTCACAGGTCAAGGCATGTTGTAACACACCTATTGTATCGCTAGTCATCCACTTATGCTGTAACCACTGAGAATCTACACTAGAACCAATAATAAGTATAATAATAATAGCATACGAAAATATGCATTAAAAAATAGAAATGCTGTATTTGATAGCTGCAGGAACTTTACCATGAAAATCAGGGGGATGGTAATCTTTTCTTTCAGACACTCTCCTGATTATATATACTCATTTGAATGCAAGCTAAGGAAGTGCTTTACATTTCAAAAAGATATATTTTCTTGGCAAAGGATAGGTGTGCTGCAGCCTGTATTCCAGGAATACCTGTCCTTTTCAATAAAAGGTCTTCCATCCTGAAACTGGGCTGCAGAGTCTTTCTTATAGAAATAGATTTTCTACTGTTGATATATTGTTTGAGTTCTTTATTCTCTGTGCATCAGATGGCTGTTCCATGGATAAAAATATCATGTTTTCTGCAGAACTTTTTCATTTTGAAAACAGCAAGTGTTGAAGCAAATTTCTTTGAGATTAAATGGGAAAAAAAGAACATAAAATAAAAAAGAAAGTATAAATACATTTTTTAAAGCCAACGGAAGTTATTTAATTATTAAAATTATGGCAATGGGCCCATGGTTGCACACATTGCCTATGAGTGTAAATTAAATAGAATAAGTAGCAAAGAATTGAAATTGGAAATAGTATGAAAGAAAAAATTCTATTCTACCTGTTTTATTACGATATAAAATAATAGCAATTTCAAAATGCACCACAAACTTTTCCCACTGAATTAATTTTTCTTTGCCACTCTAATAAAATAGCGAGAGCACACTTTCCAAAGAGGTAGTTTCATTAGCATCCATGAAAACTACTGCTGGGGTAGTAAAGAGCACATTTTCAAAAACAGAAGAGAGAGAAAGCAATAGAGAAATAGTAACATTAAAACCAAAATCATTTTAATAAGAAATTGTGAGTAGTAGATCAAAAGTAAAAATGAAGAAAGCAGACATATTAGTCTACAGGGTCCTGGACAGAGATCTCAGAGTGCACCTGAGTGTGGACTTAAAAAGCTGGGCTTACACTGAGCAAAACCTAATTGCCTTACATTGCCCAGATGCTTGTGTGCTCTGGACAGGAACCATTCAAGAGCTACTTCTGGCCTGTCACCATTCTTGCAATTACTACCAAAGTAAATGATTTACTTTCAGGGATATGAAATTGTAGAAGTGTTACTTGAAATTCTGACATCAACACCAAAGTCACTGTGGTTTTCCCTTTCGTCCTTAATAGAAAGAGAGGCTGAAAAAGTCAGCTAACATTAGAGTCTGATTGATCTCATTAAGAACAAAGTTTGAATGAATTCAACTGTGAATTTGAATGTGAATGTCATCAAGTTTGAAATGGCTACACCTACCTACAGGTGGGTATAATAGGATAATTCCAGCTGGAAGGCTACTCAGGAGTCTCCAGTTCTACCTCTAGCTCACAACAGGACCAGTTCTGAGGTCTGTCCTAGTTGCTCAGGGCTTTTATCCAGATGGGTCTTGAAACTGCCACAGCTGGAGAGCACACAGCCTGTCTGGTCAGCCTGTCCCACTGATGGGCTGTCCTCAGGGGAAAACAGCTTATTGCATCCACTCAGAACTTCTTTTGTTCCAGTTCATGGCAATTATTTCTTGCCCTCTCATGGTACATCAACATCAAGAGCCCATCTCTGTCTCCTCAATAGCCTCCTCGTAGGTGTTGATGGGCTGCTCTACAATGCCCCTGAAGACATCCCTTCTCCAGGCTGAACCAGACCTTGTCCTTCACCCTCTCCCCACAGATCAAAGCTCCATTTCTTGCCTCCCGCAGCCTCCAGCTCCGCCTTCCCCCAACAATGTTTCGGTGGCTCTCTCCTAAACCTACTCCAGTTAGCTGAAGTCTTGCTTGCACTGCGGTCCTGAATACCACCATATTCAGGAGCAGTTCTTCATGCTGGGGGGTACTGCTGCTGTGTCCTGTCGCTATTCTGGAGATCTGCCTGGGAAGCACTAGCTGTAATTCTTCCCTGCCTGGGAACCAAAAACACTGCTATGATCAGGTGCTGGTCTCAACACCACATGGACTGGAGTCTCATACAGGTGACATAAAAAATTCTGTATAGATGTAGATTTCACCTCTGATTACCAACATGTTCCTTTAGCATTTTATTTCCCATAAATTGTTGCACAATTGAAATACCAGGATAATGAAGTAAATTAATTTAATTAAGCACGTAAAACAGTTTCAGGGAAGCTGTTAGGTATGTTACATTCAAAATGTTCTTGTGAAGTTGGATAGACAGTTTATCTCTGCCTTGGGCCCACAACTAGATGTGGGGATGTCTACACAGCAACCCAGAGTGTCCAGTTCCTTGCAGATAGGATTATTCAATTTAACTTTAACCCAACCAAGTCAAATTCTGGTATGGCAAGAAGTACTGGAGCTATGCAAAGGGCATGCCCCCTGCCATATAGAGATTCTGTACACTGATAACCAAAGCTATAAGATGAAAATATATCTACATGTGCTGTGCTACACGCTAGAGGATGGGCAGTTTTAAATCCCTGCATGATATTAGTGTAAAAAGGGCACGTGGCTTCATTAACAAATTTATTTGTCTTGTCAGTATCCTCCAAGCACCATTTAAACCAAGATGGATCTCTGAGACACCTTCCTCTTTGTTCTACAATACTCTGGGGAGAGAAGGATGTTCTGACTTGTATTCTTGTTCTCCACCCAGAACAATAGTGGCACAGTCTCATCACACCACTTTGGTTTTTTAAGACTCCCTGGTTCCAAACACTTTCAATACTGCATATAGTGTAATACTGTACACTGCAGTACTATGATCCTGCAGGCCTGTGAGCTTGTCTGCCATGTTCTGAGACACAGCAGAGAACCATCTCTCCCATTAATGCTACAACAGTCTTCTTTCCCTTTTTGGGCTGCAGCTGAAAAAGGGTGTAAAGAGGTGCATTCCCAGTCATTACAGCAGTACATGTCAAGAGAATAGCTGCAGTTGCATGGTTATTCTTCAGAAAACCTTGTCCAGGGAGTGAATTAGGTACTTTTAGAGTCTGTGGTAGACCAAAAGTATTTGGCCACCTACCTTCCTGCTGCTGGTGGTGACCAAAGGCAGGCATTTATAGACAATTTTAAGAAACAGAGAATTGTCTGAAAACTTACTCTGCTGTTATTCCTGATCAGCAAAAAATACTTTAGGAATTTTCTGAGCTGGACAATACATCTGGATCATCAAGTTTAACAGTCGCTGATGGACAATCCTCCATTTGTTTAATGTCTTTAAAAACACATTTATACATTTGTTTTCCAAAACATCCATTGAAAATGAGCTCCACAACTTAATGATGTTTGTTTGATTTAGCTGCCTGTTCCCAGTTGTCCTCCTACTCTACAGTTATCCAGAATTTCCTGCTGACATTAGCTATGCAGCTGATGATCACAGAGGAGTAAAAGGCATTTGTAGTGATCGTTAAAACTGAGCTTTGGAAGTTATGGCATTTCACCAGTGGGGAAAAAAAAAAGCCCACAGACCCCAAGAAATATTATTTCTGCTTATCTTAGAGTACTGAAGGCATAAAATGTTTAAAATAAGATTGTGGAAACCATTGCTGGTGATGGGGACTCTTTTCAATCCAGTGTATATTGTTTAACTAATGCTATCAAGCAATGCAGCCTGGAGACCTAACTGGGAACAGATCACTGTGTTTTTTATGCTAAGCTTGAAATAGGCTTCATAGAATCAAAAGTTCAATTCCTGATAATGCCAGTTAAACCTAGCAATTTAACTGAGGCAGAAAAAGTGGAATAGTATGTAGTTTATTGTGCTATGGGTCTTTCAAAAAGACCTCTATGATTTTTTTATTTTATGTGGTCATAAAAAAGATCCCTTAGCTGTTCTTTGCAGCTGATGGAATTTACTGTGCTCTCCTTGGAAAAATTTTCTCTCCTTTTAACATTATGCAAGATAGTACATATAGCTCAGCTGCTGTCCTCTGACTCCAGAAGGGGATGTGTTTCTTCAGTTCCATATGTTTACAGTACATAAAAGAGTTGCAGAAATTTTTGACACAAAAATATTTCAAATATAGGCTAATATTATAATAGGTGCGTGAACCTCAAAATGTTTTCAAAACACAGCCAGTCATTCAGGATATGAGATGATGCTGTAATTTTATCAAATGACTAATTATCTTAAAACCTTATTCTGAACTGACATTTCATAATATGATGACTAAATCTGATAACTTAAATAAACAAGTATTTAGGTGGGTCTTACTACAGCTCCCTAATCTTGTATGCCGTTTCCAAGAGAACTTTAAGATGACTGAGATCTATGTTTGGCCTCCAGTGGGTTCTTTACAATGTGATGAGTAACTAACCCTAAAGCAGGACATAGAAACCTTTTCAATTCGGCTATGGAGTTTTATTCTTATATGAGAAGAATACTTGAATGCCCAGTAGCTTCAAGACCTGTAGCTTGGAGTCACTTGACCTCACTTCTTGACCACATTCTGACCAGAGAAACAGTCTAAAAGAAACTATTTGTAAAAAAATGTTTTCATTAAAGAACTTCCAGTTCTAATTGATTTTTCCTTATGACAAGTTGCTAAAGCAAATGTATTTTACCAAGACCTGCTAAACAGTAAGACTTCATACTATTCACACTGCCAAATTACACAGAGCACATGTCAGCATGTACATGTGAAAACCTAGATGGGCTCAGATGGAAATACCCTTTATCAAACTAATTTTTCTGTATGTACTGATTTATATATATAGTATTGATTTTATTACCCATTCCTAGGGATAAGGTTTTAGCTGTTCCTAAGAATATTTGTCATTCATCTAGTGAATATCCCATATCATAAAGAAAAATTGTTTCCTACCTAGATGCCGTGATATCTTTTTGTAAACAAAAGTGTGAGTTTACAAAGAATATAATGAAAAATTGCCAAAAATTGACAGCTTGAGCACCAGTAAGTATTAACACCCTCCTTGCTAATTGCTGCCATCACAAATTAATGGGAGTCTTTTAATTCTCCTGACAGTGGTTATGTAACATTCTGTAGTTAAGGGAACTCAAGTCAGTACATAACAGATGCCGTCATTAATATGCAACTACATATGCTTCCAGTGCACAAGTTTTTGTGAGATTTTTTTTCTTTCCATTGTCTTTTTTTTTTCCTTTGCTATTTGAAAATAGTTCTTTAAAATTCTTTTTTTCTGCTTTTACATCTGGGTGTTTTAAAGTGAATGGTTTTAACCCTTTTCCTTTTTCCATGAGAGAGCATGTTTGGACTGTAGTCCAAAGATATGCTAAGTATGTATTCTTAGTAGAACCAGGATTATTTATAGTTTAACAGATTGAATGACTTTGCTGGGTCTCTTTTCTCTCTTGTTCCTAAGAAACAAAATAAAACTTTGGGAAACCAAGTGATCTGTTACCACAGCTGAATTTCAGCCTCCTACTTTATCAGGGTTAAAACCTATCTTGAACCTCTGAGTTCTGTTTCTTCTTCAAATTAATTTTTTCTTCTTGCAAATCTTTATGGGTTTCATTTTAAGTGAAAGCAACTGTGCACTTATTGTGCATACCTTGACCATGAACATGAAAGGTCACAAAAAGCAATACATCTGTCCTCACTTTTCTTTCCAGTATCAATAATTAGGTATGGCATTGGAAGGAGTGACCAATTAAAAAGGGTTAGTATAAAACTGTTAGATATTTTCTTCATTTTTCACTTCTTCCTTTCTTTAGTACCTTCTGTCATGTCCTCTTTCTTCATCTCTCCATACCCTCTTTCCTCATGAGAGAGGACATCTTCAACATTAGTTTGTGATGGACTCCTTTCACTCCTCATTCTGAGCTGTTTTCTCTCACTAACCAGGACAGCAGGAGTTTAAAACAAGGCAGAGTCTAAAAGTACCTTCATGACAAGGATACATACACCCTCTTTCTCTCTCACAGATCACAGGTTGGTCCCTTCTGTCCCTTTGCATCTCTCAACAGTCTCCAACAGGGAATTGATGTCACTTCTCCAGGCAAAAAACAGTTGATGTACATCTGCCTTAGGGACTTGGGACTTATGCCTGAATCACTGATGGGAATGTGAATGAATATCTGTGAATTGGAGGGGACATCTCTGGAAAGATAACTGCACATGAAAGACTTCCACCCTGCACATAGTCACAGGTTCGGAGTCTCTCAGGTCACCAGAGCTGCTCTGGTCTTTTCATCTCTCCTGACTAGTTTAATGGAGACTACATGACCAGTGGCTTGGAACAGAGATTAGATTGGTGAGAGCCATAATCCAGAAATATGACAGCCATTTCTCTTTCTCACTAATACAATCAAATGATTGTTGTTAAGTGGTAAAAGACCCCATTGAGACAGAACCCAGATTGACCTGCTGTTTGTGATTATTCTATTTCAGGTGTGCACCACTTCTCTGCTGTTATAGCTTCTCTGCATGCTGACACTTCCTTGTAACTGTCCTGCCACTACAGTGTCATCCACAAACCCGGTGAATGTGGTCATTGTCATAATTTACAAGGATAATGAACAGCATCTGATCCAGGAGAAATTCCTGGTAAACTCTAAATCTGATTTCTGACAGTGGGACTTTGAACCATTCACCACCACCCTTTAAGCTTGGTAGTTTAGATCACTTTGTACTCAAGAAAACTTGTCTGTGGGGATGTTGCGGGAGACCACATCAAACACCTTGACAAAATCAGGGCAGATGACATCCACAGCTCTCTCCTCATTCACGCAGCAAATTTTTTCATTTTTTACAATCACTGTCAGGAGACAGTCGCCCAAGAAACGTGAGCACTGGGTGCCTGCACGTGCCCTGCCAGCTTACAGCTGCATCCCTACCAGCCCTCATTTGCTGCACTTTGGCTTCCTTCATTCTGCCAGTGCCAGATAAGCAGATCACAGAAGCTGAGCACAGACAATCTCTGACTCTGTGCAGGTGTCACCTGCCACGACACCCTTTCCTGAAGGTCCTTTTTCATGAGAAAATGAACCCTCTAAAACACCTCCTGGATCAGGGTCACAGCTTGTGAACAACATTGCAGTTCCATGCTCCTTTCTCCCATGTCACTCCCACAGAACATGAAAGCTAAGCACATGTGTCTCTAGCTTTGTGCAAGGTTTCTGGAATGGCAAGTTCCTTCTTACTGCACATGCTTTCTGGCAAAATGCCTCCAAGCCAAGGTTCACTTATGGCACAAACTCTGTAGGCTAACACAAGTCTGCCTCAGCAGTCTGTCTTCTGGCACTGGAGCTTATATGAGGAGCAGGATATCACTGTTATATAGTAATTAAGTGTCCTGGAAGTAAATGATTTAACTTAGCCAGACCTGTGACTTCAAACTGCCTTTTCTGAAGCTGAATGCTATGAAATCATACCTTATGCTTCAGTATATAACTGATACATCAAAGAAGCCCTTCTCAGTTCTTGTAGCTATCTTGACTTCCTCAAGGAGTGAGGAGATGGAAAAGATAGAAGACCAACATTTAAGCAACAAGAGGTGTACAATATTCTTGATGGCCAGGAGTTTTCTGTTTTCTTATCTCCATTTGTCCACCTCCTTTTCCTGTGTACACGTACCAGACCACACACACCCTGAGCCCACACAGAGATGCCACACAGTCAATTTTTTTTTCTGATTCCATGGTTTAAGTGAACATTTAAGTGTTTCTGTATATTGTGAGGAAGCCTGTGTCTTTCTAAAAGGGGCAATAATTTTTTGGAAAGAGCTAGCTGTCCTTTAGACAGCCAATTTTAATCTTTGTCTACACAGCCTCTTATTCCTAATTGCAATACTCTTGCTCTGTTTGTCTTTTCTTCACTTTGGAACAGATTGTCAGTCATAAAATATATTTGTACAGGTGACAAATTATCCATGAAAGCAAGCTGATACCACTTAATGTGTCTCACTTGTGACCCAAATCTAGATGTAACTCTCCTCCAGCTTGAAAAGCTAATGCATTAACCCACTGTGCCATCTCTAACTCACTGTGACCACTCTCTACCTCTGGCAAGCTAATGAATGATTCAGTGTTTTCATGGCTTCAGTTCAACATTCTATTTCTGCAGCTGGAGACACAATTTTAAAATATTGCAAGTGGAACACATTCACAAAAGCTGTTACTCATTAAACCAATGTGTTTGTTATGTTGTCCCCACAATGGCTTTTTCCATAATCTGTTAATTTTCAATTTCCTATTGTTCTGATACTGCAGTATGAATAAAATGTTCTATAGAAACCAAGAGGTGACTTTACATTATTTCAGCATGATCCTGACCTCCATTAAGAAAATATATAGGAACTCTTCAAGCACTAACTACCTATGAATAAATCATTTCCCATAAAAAATATGGAGAGAAAAATAATTCTGATATTAAATTTATTCTGTTCCATATAACTCTGATTTAATCTTTTCTGTATATGGTACTATGGAAATACTTGGGTCACTTTATTAGCTATGCAGCAAGAAAATAATTTAGTTATTCTATCCATCTATCCATCCAGACACACCGTTATAAATAGAAATATTATTGTTACTTCAAATCAAACACATGGTATGGAAAAGAACATCTAGTTTTGAAAAGAAAGGGCATTTCAAACGTAGTGTATTGGAAATAGTCACTGCTTTCCTAGAGCTGGAGCAATTTCCAGTTCATAAGGATCATGGATCTGGGATTCCTCCCAGCTGTATTATCTTGTGCCTGCTCAGTGGTGACTTAAAAAAGAAATGAAGAATGTGAAATAAAAAGAAGTAGCTTAGCTGAATTTTATTAAGAAGTAGCAGACACTGCACATGAGGCCATGAGGTTTACTTTTTCATTTATTTCAAACTCAATTATGCAGATATAAGGAAAGTGCTTAAGGCTGTTACCTGTTTTGCTCTCATTGATTTTCAAAGGATTGAGGGGGTCTAAATTCATTAAAAGCCTTTGGAACTCTAGTTTGTAATCTTCTGTGATTATATAGCCCTGAAAATTAGAGCACATTTTATTCCCATAAAAATGGTTGCGCAGCACATCTGTTGAAGATTTATTCTATCAAAAACAAAGGAGCAAACATCTCAAAATTCCACATTAATTCCCAAAAATAATATGAGGCTCCCCATAGGGAGAAAATTCTGCTGTTCAATACTAAGTTATATAAAATACATCTAGTCTATGCTGACCACTTGCCACACTCTGTGTTTGTGCTGCAGTAGATTTAAGACTATTACCCACCTTTTTATCTTTCAGGTCAGAGCCAAAGGTTTATCCTAGAATCTATCAGCATATGTTTCTAAAATCACCCCTAACAGTTTTTTTATCCAAAATCTCAATGTCATCATGTCAGCTTGAGCATCAAGGTATAACCTAACTTGAGGAAAATTAACACCATTGCTTTCAAAATGAGTATTAGCCAGCTTAAATGTTAAGAATAGATCAACACCTTTAACAAACATGAAGACATTTTGCAAATTATTTTCAGAAGCATCCAAAACTGTTGTGTAGCTCATTCAGTGTCACATGATGCAGTATATCTTGGTCCCAGCTCATACTTAAATTCTACTTGATTTGGAGAGATGCCAGCAGTCTGATACACACCACCCACATTACTGCTGCATTTTTCTCTGGTCTTCTTTGCTAGGAGTATTCTTCCCTTCAGACAAGACAAGAGGAATGGTACCCTACAGTGTTTATACTCTGATTAGAAAGAAAAGGAGTAGATATGTTTATTTTTTTTTTCTATTATTTTTCTGGCCATTTTTTTCTAGCCAATTTCTTAACCTTAGAAACGGGTCCTTTTCTTCCTGTAGAATAGCTGTATTTGGATACTGTTGTAATACATTGGTTGTTTCCTACAATTCTCCAATGAATTAATTGTTACAAATGCTGTTGTCAGGCCATTCACATTTTCTCAGTATGCAGCAGGTTTTACATACACAGAATGTTTAATTAATTTTCTGATTAATGGCCTTCTTTTATTATGCTACTGCCATTTGGCAGCTGTTTTGACAAAACTGCCTTCCTCATTACAGAACTTCTACTTGTGAAAGGAAGTCAACCATAGCAAATGGGCTTATTGAATTATCCAGCTCACCAATTATATAGTATAAAATTATTCATCCTGATATAATTTGATCAGGAAAAATCATTTATCTTTAGTAACTGTGTTAAATTAGATATTATTCTGCTGGATAGATGCAATTTTGCAAGTGTCTGTGCTCAGAGAACTTTTTTTTTAATTTACTTGAACACTAAGTTATTGTCTGTTTTCTGATTTCACTTTGTTACCAAAAAGGTTAGTTTCTGACTAATTGCTCCACTGAGCCCAATTCATTCCAAGCTTAAAAAGCAACACTTAGCCATTTTAGAGCAAAATGCCAGATTGATACATATCATTGGTGATAGAGGTTTAAAAGATCTGATATAAATGTATTTCTATCTGTTTGTAAATCAATTAAATCAAAATCAGTCTTGAAGCTTCAACGTTATTTAGTTGTGCTTTGCATGTGTTTTGGCACTATTCCAACAACGTTGCAATCAACAGTGGCAATGCAATTTTAATTCCAATTTTATTCAATCTAACAGGTTTAAAATTAGTCTCACTTTCTATACATTTGCATCTTGTCATTACCCTACATAATCTCTCTCATAAAAAAACAATGCTTGATGCATTTGAAAAAATAATGGTGTAATGTCTCAAAACAAAAGAAGTGTAACAGATTATTTTGGACTGCAGTGAACAGATGGTTAAAAATAAATAGTTATTATGGTTTAATTTGAAAACCATTTAATTTATCTTATGCTCCAGGGTCGCTTTTTCAGTGTAAAATGACCCTGGAATTCTTGACAAACAGTAAAGATACTGTATATTTGGGATACACTCATCTGACTGTAAGTCAGCTTAAGGATTCTCCAGATATTTCACTAGGATCTGCAAATTTCTCAAAACATAAATGAGTTCTTTATCTCCTCTGTACAGCTGGATAAGCAATGGCATCGTGACTCTACCTGTGTGAATGGACATAGGACTGACACCTTGTCCTTTGGTCTGATTATAGTTTTACAGCACTTTTACTTTCCATCTTCTATGCCTGCAAAATCCACACTGGTTTTTCAACATCACATCCATTCTTCTCTGCTTTCGTCTAAGTGCAGTCTGTGCCTCACCACCAGGGTTTATCATACTGTGTGGAAGGATAAGCACTCTGCTACTTGTTGAGAGAAGGGTCACAATTATCTGTACTACACCATGAAGTCATTTATCTGGAGGATAACCCTGTGTATGTCAGTGGGTGCTGGAAATACCTAGGATGGTAGTGCTGTTATTCTACAGTGACTACTGTATGTTTGGACTGTGGTTTAGCTGGTGCCAGCGTCAACTGTGTCTTAGATATCCTTGATATACATAAGTATAGCTGAGTTTCTGGAGCCTACTGGTAATGAGACAATTAACCCTTGACAATTAATCTTGAAAGCCTGTACCTGTTGTAGGATCAGATTATTCTCCTTTTTGGGATGATCAGTCATTTCTGTTAATTGAAAGATATTCCTGCCTTCGTGCTCTTGCCTTGGCACTGGCACTTAAGTGACAGTCACTTGTTTCTGCACTCTGGTTTCGGTCCAATTGGTCGCTCCCCATTTGAAGCTGCCTGGATTATTGATCTGCTGGAAAGCAGGTCAGAATATCCACCATGGTTTTCACTGTGGATATAGGAGGCTTTGCACCATCTATTCTTTCTCTCACTGCTGTCCACAATGGTTTGTTTTTTGGGGGGTTTGTTTGTTTATTTGTTTTTGTTGCGTTTTGTTTTGTTTTCTTTTTCCACTGACTAAATGCAGATTGAGAATATTCTCAGTTTTACCAGACACACCTTTGAGTCACCTATCCTTATTCAGCGTTATCCTGAAGAGCTGACATTTATTAAGATTAATAAGAATACTACATTAATCCATGAATACTCTGGTAAGCAGTTTATACAAATTATCATCATCAGTGCTGGACATTTCATGTCTCAGAACTTGAAAGTTGTCTTCCAGGACAAACCATCACAATGCCATTTCTGGGGATATCGACATTTATGTTGCTGTCAGTGGTTGTTTTGCTGTGGCTCATGCAGCCTTGTAGCCCACATTTACTTGATACATGTTCATCCACTGTATTCTCAGAGAGGTGAAAGTTCCTTAGTATTGCAGGGGAATGACTCAATAGCTCAATAGCAAGCTGGAAAATGAACAGCTGTTCATCTTAATGTCTGTACAAGCAGGGTACAGGGTCCATCCACCTGCATAGCTGAAAGAGGTGAGGGCAGGGACAGGTGAAAAATTTTGTAGGTCCTGAGAAGCATGCTGCTCTCATATGGGAAATAACAAAACTTTTAGGTAATTGTGATTATTAAGTCATTTTTTATCTACAGGTGGCATATTATCTATAATGTTTAACTTTTTTGAAAGAAAATTTCTATTGTAAGAAGGTCTTACTGAATGGAATATGAAAAATTAATTCCACCTTGGTAGAGCTGACACTTTTTCCTTCAACTATTTTTGTTTTCTTCTCTGCATTTCTGTGAACTTAGTTCTATGTGGAGCCTATTTATGAAAGTAAAAGAGCAACAAAAACAAAGAGTTGGAACCTAGGGAAAAGATATTGACAATGAAGAAGAGGTGAGTATCTGTGACTAACAGCTTTGGAAAAAAAGGAGGACTGTATCAGTCTTTACAACTACCTGAAAGTAGGCCACAGTGAGGTAGGGGTCAGCCTCTTCTCCCAGTAATAAATGACAAGATGAGAGGAAATGGCCTCAAGTTGCATCAGAGGAGGTTTAGACTGCATATTAAGAAAAATTTCTTCACTGAAAGGGTAGTCAAACAGTCTAACAGGCTGCCAAGGGAAGGGGTTGAATTACCAACACTGGAGTATTTAAAAGATGTGTAGATGTGGCGCTCAGGGACATGGTTTAGTGGTGAACTTGACAGTGCTGGGTTAACAACTGGACCTGATGATCTTAGAGGTCTTTTCCAATCATAATAATTCTATAATACTATCAGTGGGCTTCCGCTCACTGATTAGATAATTTTTGATTTTTAAAATGAAACAATGAAAAATACTGCAACATCTTTTCCTAATGTGCATAAATAGATTTCAGGAGTTTTTCCCATGTGTACTGGCTCTCCTTAGGTGATGCAATGAGGAAACTGTTTCCATACTAAGGTCTGGGAGCCTTTCTCTCCATCTCTCACTCCCAGCAAACGTACTCCTCAACAAATTTCTTCACAGGTGATTCTAGCGTCACTGACTGTGGCTCTAGGAAAACACTGTATATTACAAATGAGGTATAAACCTTGGTGGTCTTTGTTCAGTACTGACTCCACACTAGGAAGAGAACAGTGAGAAGAACAAGAAAGCTTGGTATAGATATACTTCTGAGAAGATACACCTGGCAGCCATACAGAGGTGAGCAGCAGTCTTTGTGGGATCACAGCTTTTCAGTATCAAAATGTAAAGTTCTGTAAATCAGAAGAAAAATGGTAGCTACAAAAATTCTATCCCTTGTTATATACCCTAGCTTGACCTCTCTGCATTCAGACCATTATAACTTCCGTGATTCAATCTGAGATGGTTCAGATAAGTCCTGCTGGATAAGAGATAAGAAGCAGGGCTGTTGTCACCATATAGAGCTGTTTGAAAGGACCCTCCATGAGCCTGGCTGCTGCTGATGCCTAGTACAATATGTGACTTTAAGTGGTGCACTTATTTTCAATCTTCAAGAACAACAGTTCCAGGTCAAGCTGTACATAACCACATTGTGTCCACCCCCACATATTGTTTACGTGGTGATTGAAACAATATCTCATCTCATTTCTATTTGCCAGGTTAAAGGAAGTTTCTGCCTGGAATGGGCTCTCATCTATTTGCAGCAGGAAATAAATTTCTTTTAAAAATAAATCAAAAAGACTCTCAGGGCTGCCAACACAGGTCAGTGTAAAATGATTCTATAATACTTGGTTATTGCAAAGTTTTTTCTGAGTATTTTATCTGAAAAACACTGAAAACCTCTCAAAAGTAATTCACCTTCCTAGCTAGTTAGTACAGACCTATTTAATATATTGAAACTTCTTGCCTGCCCCAAATATTTCAATTATGTATTTCAAAATGCATTTTTATGGCAATTAAGAGTTTAAAGTGGTCATTTAAATGTCCATTCTCACTATAAACTATTGTGTTTAATAGATAAAACAATGAGATGAGGTAACCATGCATTTCATTAAATTAGTTAAAATTTCAAACTTCAGATGATGTTACAGTATGTAACTTAAGTTGCCTGCCCCCGTAGAATACCAGCAAAGAGGAAAGGACTTCAACATTGTAGTTTTTTTCAGACACGCTGTATAGAACTTCAATGATTTCTCCCAATTCAGCCCTAGCTGTAATGAGATGATTTTTTTCATTTTTTTTAATTATCCCTTAATGTAGACATGACACTGCAAAGCGAATGAGGAAAGTGATACTAATACACCTTTATTATTTGTTTGAGACAGGCATGAATACCTTTTCTTCCAAAAACCATAGAATTTCCTATACCTTTTATTAACTTGTAGAAACTCATACATTTTTTTTTTTTTGGTATTGAAATGTAATATATATGTGAATGTTTATATGACTAAAGACCAGTTTCCAAACACACATCTATATGCGAAGACTTATTGTTAGAAAGCTAAATCACATCAGGAAAAAGAGAAGCTAATGGGATGAAAATGATCAGATAGAAAAGTCCTAACAAACCAACAGATTTGTCCCTGATTGTTGTTTTACTGAAAATAAATTGAAGTACCAGCTAAATCTTTTTATAATGCGCAATATTTTGTTTCTGTTGTAGTGCAAACATAATGTCAAAAGTTAGATTATTTACCAGTCTAAAAATTACTGATACTTTTTTTTCAATGTTTCTTTCAATCAGTGTAACAACTTGTAATTACAATTGTGTAAGAAATTTTCCACGCATAACAAAACTTTTTTTTAAGGGGAAACTTTTTTTTCACCAGGTTAGGCTTCTCTTTGCTTTAAATACTTCAAAAACAAGCATTATCAATTCAAGTTCAGAGAGACAGCAAAATTACAGAAAAAAAATTTCTAAGCAACTGAGAACTAACTGCAGTGCACATGTATTTATCCTATGAGCCTGTCACCCTGTTATGTTGTATATTAGAGCAGCTGCCAGGGAAAATGGCTACTTGTATCACTGCATGTGTTCCTTAATACAGGACCCCATAAGTGTTCAACAAGGAGATAAAGCAAAGAAGTCACTAAAAAAAGAGCTCAGCAAAGCTGCTTAAAATTGGAAATGGGACAAAAAGTTATAAATCTGTGTAGACAAATTACTTCACTGTGTATCTTTCAACAGTGACCAAAGGCTATCTGCACATTCATTGTGAGGTCTCACTTGTGTAGAGTAGTGTGCAGTTGGACTAGCTTGCACAGTGTGAAGTGTCTTCTGCTTAGGTCTCCATGGTAAGAGAATGGCAATAGTTGATTAGAGACTGTGTGTCTTCCTTCTGTGGTGCTCTGTGCAAGTAGGACAACATCAGTAGGTATTAGCAGCAAGACAAGAGCACCTAGAAAAGTGATTGAGTGATCTGCAAGCTTTTTACTGTCAGCTAATGAAAGTCCATATAATGATCTTCCACTTTCTAATCTACTACACAAGCATGTCACGTTTCAAAATCACCCCTAATGCTATGTAGTATTTAAAAAACACCATGAATAAACAAGCCCCAACTTAAATATTATGTAGAGAGAAGACATAAGAAGAGGGCAGTAGAAATCAGAGGTGTGTGCAGCCATCTCAGGTGATCGAACACCAAGCAATTTGGCAATTGAAACTTCTTAAATGTTTACAGAAATAAAAGCAACAAAATGTTTCTCTCACACGTGTGCTCAAGTGATTAAAGCACATTAATTTATACCTTGCTACATCACATTGCAATTTTTTAATATTAGTTACTTCCTGAAAGTAAAACGGTCAATAAATTATCAAGTTACTAATAATGTACTTCTTCATTTACTGTTGATGAGAAGAGAGGTTGGACAACTAAAAAGTGTCATCAACAATATTACTTTGGGGAGTGTCAGCTCACTAGTCAATTTTTAAATTACAATTTTTTAATTTTCCTAATTCATCTCTGAAGAAAATGGGCATTGCTAAGCTTCAAAACCCCAGATGCAGCTGCTCTAAATTTACTTCTTCATATCTGTGTTGTCTTAGTGTCTTTTGAGAGAAAAGACTTCTCAAGGGAAGCTCAAGACTATTTCAGAGGAGTGAAATTTGTCTAGATAATCTGTAGTACCAGATTCTTCTAAGGAGTTATACATAATACAGTTGCTTAGAAACAAAGTTCTTAAGATTTCTAGACAGAATGCTGAAATTGGAGTTGAAATTAAAAAACCTTTGTACTTTTAACAGGTTTATATATTTTCATATTTCTATTTTAAATTTACATCCCATGCCATATATCATTGTGCTTAACCATAAAAGCTGGGGGAAAGTGGGATATTTGGAGCAATGGCATTTGTTTTCCCAATCATCTGTTACACGAGGGAGCCCTTCTGTCCTGGGAAAGACTGAAGACCTACACGTCCATGGGAAGTAATGAAATAATGTCTCATTTTCCTTTGCTTGTATGTGAGGCTTTTGCTTTCTGTATTAAACTGTCTTTATCTCAATCCATAAGTATTCTAACTTTTGCCCTTTGGATTCTCTCCCCAGTCCCACTCAGGGAATGTGAGCAAGAGGCTGTGTGGGACTGAGCTGTGGGCAGAAGTCAAACCACCACAGATGAAAACCCTTCTGTTGTATGTTTTAGAAGTAGAAGAATGTACTTGGCTAGAAGATCATCATCTCAGGTAGAGAGAAAGAAGGATGGGGTGAATTGGAATGGATTGGATGGGCTGCAAAAGAAAGAGTGAGATGGAGGGAAGATCTCTGATAGAGTAACTATCTCACAGTGGAAAGAAGAATTTTTTCTTTATTATTTCCTCCCCTCAACCATTTGGCAGGAGGGGATCTGTGTACTAAAGGCAAGACAAAAATTTATCTTCTCCTTCAGGGATAGTGATGTGGTCCCTAGTGATGTGATTCTGATTCCAATGTGTCTCTAAATTCTGTTCATCGGATGGCTTTGACTGTACAAAGCTAGTTTCTTATTAGAACGGGAATTGAAACAAAGAATTTTCAGGAATAAAAAGAAATACAAAGGAGGGGATGAGAAAGAATAGAAAAAAAGTAGTTGTAAGCATGTCTCCCCCTTCCCTGCTACATATTTGAATTATGGGTTTCAGAAAACTCCACAGAATATCGGTGATTCTCACTGTTGCTTGTGATTCTTACTGCC
Source organism: Platyrinchus mystaceus (assembly GCA_035041135.1). Taxonomy (NCBI): domain Eukaryota; kingdom Metazoa; phylum Chordata; class Aves; order Passeriformes; family Tyrannidae; genus Platyrinchus; species Platyrinchus mystaceus. Next base: position 95,180,634 of record JAWWLV010000088.1, on the reverse strand, counting down.
CCTCTCCCCTGCTTGATGTTCTCACCAACCCTTGTGAAATGTCATCTTTTGTCTCATTGCAGAAGTCTCCACCTTATCTGCAGTGTAGCAAGCAGGGCAAGGAAAATAGGCCCTTTTTAACAAACCACATCTTTTCAAAGGACTTACGTTCACATATATTAACAGTGAATATGTGACCCAAACACTTTTTTATGAACTTTTGAACAGAATAATGAGAGTATTCAGGAGAGAGAGGAAGCACACCTTTCCAAGTTATCCTAGTCAGAAAAAAATTGGATAATTTCTACAAAACCTTATTGTACAGTAACTTAAGAAAGACTACAGAAAAAAAGACATTTGGACACAGCTCTTGTTTGTCTGTTTCCTTTTTGCAGACAAGAGTCAGAAGCAGCACTTCTGGTTTTATTTCTGTAAAGGAAATAAAAACTAATGGGGTTTGTTCAGACTCAGGTCTAGCACATTCTTTTTCGAAGATTGCTAGAGAATTGCAGAAAAGGACAGAGAAAGTTAAAGTAGGAGTAAATTAAACTCAAAAGATCAGGTTTCAATAGCATAAAATAGAAATATTATACTCTTAAGAAAATTGTATTGGAGAATAATGGACTCCCAAATTAACCTAGGGAACTCTAAAATATTTGAGTAACCATTCTGTGATCCTGTGGTCTTGATCAGGCTGTAGGAAGTGTGACCTTTCATTTAGATGAAATCTAAATGAAATTATATTATTTGCATCATTTCATATAGATGCAAACTGGATGGAGGAAGTGACAAAAATCTCACTTTGTTTTCTGTAGGTAATTTTCTTTTTTAGAAAATGAACATGTATATAAAAAGCAGTTTAACAGTCCTCTATGCCACACTGGTATTAAGACTTTTGTGTGAAATTTTTCTCATCGCTTTCTATGAAACTCTAAATTAAAACCACTTACAGAAACAGAACAGTATCTCCAGTAGCCCAATTTGTTTTGTTCTCACTGAATTTTGCATGTTCACCTAAGCTTAGATGAACATTTTGTAGACAAGGAAGAAAAGTAACTTAACATTTTAAAATCAAAATTTTAATTTCCTCTCCTGTTGTTTCCCCCCATCACCAAAATTATCAGTTTCATTAATTGTTCTGCCTTCTTCATCAGACATATAACCCCGTTCTCTTAAAAGTAGCATATAGCACAACACAAACTATTCATGCTTAACATCAGATCCTTCTTGGTTGTTTACAGTATCCTGAAAACTTATTGGATGTTTTAATTGTATTTAGATGTATTTATTTTCCAAACTGGTGGAAAAGAGCATGTTTGTTAAAGTTTCCTAGAAAGCTGACAGCATTTTCACTGTGTTATGGAAATGTATTTGCTTTTCCAACAAGTGTATTACAGGAAGCTCTACGAGAACACTTAATGAGCAATTGGAATAGGGGTTGTCAAACCAGTCTAAGAAATGATAGAAGCAACCATTTTAATAAACAAAGGATAAAACATGTTTTGTTTGTGTCATATTGAAGTAGCATGTTCTCAGAGCTGCACTAATCTCTATGCTTCCAGCAGAGGAACTACGTTTTTCAAGTTTTTAGTCTCAACATTTTTGCCACAGATTTGGGGTGACAGTGGTATATTTGTTTTCTGCAGAAGCAATGTCTAGAGTATTTCTGAGTCCAACACTGCTATATTGCTCACTTAGATGTATTATGTTAAGCACTGCACAATGGGTACTCATGAGAAGAAAAGCAATACACTGAAAACAATGGAATTTATGATTTGGGCCTTAAAAAAATTGACTATTTTGCTACAGAGCACTATTAAATGGCATGTCTTATGTTTGCTAAAATACATGTGATATAATTCACCCAGCTGAATGGATTCATGACTTTAAATAGATGGTAATAAAGTAATGTAAAATTTGCTTATTTGTCAACCACTTATTAAATGTATTTGCAATGGCACAGTAAATTCTATGAAATATACTAAAACTGAGTGATAGTACTTCCTATTTTATAGGAGACTTTGCTTTTAGTAACATTAGATTGATAAGCTACAAGAAAACTCACACTCATATTCTGAATAGATATAGCACTACTGTTCAGAGTTATCATTCATCTTGATTACACTGGCCTTAAATGGTTCATCTGTTCTAAGTCTCCAGTAAAAATATATAGCTTTTTTACAGAATGCAACCAAAGGGGAAAGAAATCAGTGTCAGAATCCCCAGTGTTTAATTTTTTACTAATCTCATGGTGTATCTATTCAAGGGGGGAGGGGGAGGGACAGAAAAAAGGATTATTCTTTCTTTCAGATTTTACATTTTGGATTGTAAAATAAAAGCTACCTTGTCCGAAGTCCAAATTCTGTCTGATGTTTGAGCGAACTGTAAATGTTATCAGATAGAGAAAAGCAATATTCCTATCTTCCCATAGGAAGTAGTAAAAATGACTTGCTGACTAGAGGGCATTTTTATACCTGAAGTTAAATACATGTCAAATAGTAAATCAGATGTATGACACAATTGTACATCTATGTCCCTTCATACAAATATATATTCCCATTAAATATGTGTATTTACACTCCTGAAATATGCATAAGTTACTGATGAAAAATTTGTATTTTTGGTATCCAAACCAAGGTCTTTTTTTTTTTTTTTCAGTCGGATACTTAGTACTCTCAAAGCTCTGTGGGCTCTTTCAAAGTGTATCCACTGGAGAACCAGGTTCTTATTTGACATTACAAGAAGCAATGACTTATGATGAGCACATGCACTTTTAGCCACAAAGTCATTGCAGTAGGGCAAAGCTATCAATCACTTGTGGTAAAATGAAGCACAACAGGCCTCCCAGAGAACAACTTGTACATTAGCAGGGCGCTTGGCTTTGTAGTTGGTAGCAACATAAAATCAGGGCATAAGATCAACCAGTTTAAGTTAATTCAGAGTATTTATTTATGTATGTATTTATTTATTTATGATTAAAGGATAACTATGTACTTTTATAATTGTATTTATACCTTTGAGTTAGAATTTAGCCAGAAAAAGGTTGCATGATCATGCTACCTTGCTTGCTGTCATGAAGGCCAAAAAAAGAAAAAAAGGAAGTTAGTAATATTTTTTCTCTCAGATAAAATTATTTTAAAGCTCATTTCCTCAGTGATATTTCTACTTCATCTAATATATCCAAGTCTAGCTTATTGAATGCTTGTTGTTTAATTTATTGCTTCTGATGTGAATAAATTTATTTCTTGAATGAAGTGTGATATTGCAAATGTTATGGAAAAGTTTTGGACTGCCTTGATTGAACAAGTTAGTAGTATCTTGTCATCAGTTGTCTTTGTGCGTGTGTGTGTGGTTGTTGGATTCGGTTTTTTTGGGGGGAGTGGTTATTTGGTTTTATAAAAGAGGGTTTTAATTAAATTAACAAAGTACAAAGGTATAAGACAAGAATATTAAATATGTTTTCTGGACTGTCTCAACAGAACACTTAATGAGTTTATTTTTGCTTTTGGTAAATAAGAGTAAGCAAAGGAAAAAATGAGAACAATACTCTGGCCTGCTGCTCGAAAAAATCAATACATGCTGATCATAAACCCTCAGGAAATAGGAAATCAAATGTTACCTTTTGCAGATTAATGTGGACACTTATTAATGTGCCTACTCATTTGCAAACCAGCTCGTATTTTATCTTACTAGAATAATAGATAAAATTAGAGTACATATGGAATATGTGATTGATTCTTATTAAAACATTTTTGTTACTGAAGAGTAATGTTTCATGAGTTTTGACTGAATTTCATGGAAATCTTGTTCTACATAAAACAAATTTTTCATGCGAGATGAAGTTTTAATGTGAGCAGACTTTTTTATTCCTAATATGAGCAGACTGATTAAATCAGTTACAAAGCTGAGCAGGACTGCAGAGAGAGGCTAAGTGAACTATCATCCTTGCTGAATGTCCAGCATAAGGACATTGGGCAAAACATGGCTTTACCCAGGTTGTCAACTGCCAAGAAAGTTGGGAGCTGGAGCCTAAGAAAGCTTTTAGTTTACTATAACCTCAATTCTTGCATGTCACTGGGAACTATTAAAACTGAAACTCATACTTAGAAAAATTTCTTAAAATATAAATTCATGCAAAGGTAATCTTTAATAATTTTAATGGTGGTTCTGAAGAAAGTCCTTGATAGAGGTCTATAAGAGAAGGCAGTTTGATCTCCTGTCAGTTGACACCTTTTCTCACATAGAATAATGTTTAACAAAACAGTCCCAATCCAACTACTGAATTTTAAATTTAAGGCATTGTGATAAATTCTAAAACTCCTTCAGTCCTGAAGAGAAGTAAATTTTGATGTGGTAGTATAACGTTTATATTTTGCTTAGGAAGATTCTATAACAATATTTTCCTCTATTTTTAACCTTTCTTCCTAAGAAATCCAGATAAGAATTCAGAGACATATACTCACACCCACTCCCCTCATTTTACTGAAGGCATTTAGAAAAGAATCAACTTTGATATCTCAGTTATCTGTCTGTTTATCTAGAGTGTGAATTTATTTCTTCTTTCATGTTAGAATGTGACAAACATTTTTATTCCCTCAGTATTTAAGCTTGTTTTTCAGTACTCTGATGCAGTTCTTGTTATTATTGGACTACTGCATTCCTAAGCAAAGTACTCTAAAGGCACAGTTTGTTCTTGAATATAGTAGGCACCTTGGGAAGAATCACTAAGGTCTCAGTGTAGAAGTCAGCAGACTTTCATCGTAATCCCTTGAAGTCACCCTTTAACTCAAGGCTGGGTCAGGTAAAGTGTTTCTGAAAGACAGAGATTAAAAAAAAATAATTAAAGGGAATCAAGATATTAATCTACTTCCATTAAGTTTAAATCATAAATGTAACTTTTCTGTTATCTACCCATTGTCTTGACCCCTGTTATTTGTAGGTTCTGTAATTTTGAATACCATCTACCTCAGGATGCAGCTGCTACTGGAAAATATTTTGCAGCTTTAAAAGAAAATTACTTTTTGAAGTTGCCCTTTTTGAAGTACTATTTTTTCTTTTTCTTTTTTTTTCTTTCTTATATAGGAGATATCAGAAATAGCTAGAATAATTAAAATAAAATTTATTTCCCTTTGAAAATATGTCTTTGATAAACCACATGCTATCTTTTAGTTGACACTTTTTGTAAAGAGTAGAACCTCACCTGTGATACATTTCTGTGTAAAAATATTCCCTGTATCCAACTTCTGCTCTATATCAGCCTGTATCATGGTGGTGTGCTTGATTTAAAAAAAAAAAAAATTGTCTAGATGACATAAATGTGCACAGTTTGTTATTGTCTTCTTACTGATAGGGTTCTAAATGACCATATGGAGGTGAGAGAGGGGGCTTGGGACGACGCTCCTCTTCTTCTTGAGCTACTGAGCTTAACATCTATCTGCAACTGCAAAAAAAAACCCCAAAAAAACAAAACCAAAAAACCAAACCAAACCAGAACGAAAAAAAAAAAAAAAAGCTTCACGTGAGAAAAGAGATGCCCCGGTTTTCCATTCTTTTCTTGTCATCCAGAGTGTTCTGGGAAACAAGAGCTCTGCTAAGTGCAATTTTCAAGCTTTACCAGACATAGGTTTGCTCACTGAGAAAAGAAATGAGACATACACATTTTCCATTTGTTGCCCAGGAGAATCTGAGGATGAGAGAATTGGGCAGAGGTTTCAGCTGTGCAGAAAAAGGAGGCAAAGCTGAAACAAAGAAAACAATGAGCCTTAAGGCTCATGGGAGGTGGTAGGGTAAAATTCCTGAATTTGTGATTGCCTATTAGAGCCCCTATTAAGACCTATTACAGCATCTATTATGCCCCTATTAAGAAAGGGTAATGTCAGTGCTCTACAACAGTATTTTCTGCACAACAGCACTCACACATATTTAATGTCTGTGGACAGAATGGGCTGAATTTGCTAAAATAGAGAAGCTGTTCTACCTTGTAGCACTTTGAGGTGCTAATTTCTCTGTATACAAACACGAGACACATTTAACATTTAGAAAAAAAAAAAAAACAAACAACAAACCAAAAAAAGTCCTATAAACTCCATGGGGTACAGATCCTGCACAAGCAGGTTGTATGTGCATACAGGTGCTACTATATCTGAATCTGCCATTAAGAAACAGGGAATACAAACCATGATTTTATGTAGTTAAATGAGAAGAAACTGCTTTTTGAATATGTGCAGTACCTGTGCACTTACACTAAACTGCTTCCTATATGGTCAGTTACATATACTGACCCTAAACATGTAGATGTAATATTTGCCCTTCATCAGTGTTGGAACACTTATACTGTCAAAGACAGTAATTAGTCTTTTAGGAAGGTTTGTCTAATGTAATATTTTGGTTGCAATTGATGGAGAAAAATAAAAGCTGATCTGTTTCAAATCTTGCTTCTGCTTGGTTCTCTTTAATTTTATTGTCTTTTGGAGGAATCACTTGTCTTCCTTTGTTTGTTTGGTTGGTTGGGTTTTTTTGAGCTTGGTTTTGGTTATTTTTCCTTTTCCCTTTTTTTCAATTCCAAATGTAAATGTATACAGGTGAATGGGTGCTGCTCTCCCAGTATTCTAGTGATAAGAAAACTATGCAGAGAGATGAACAATCTTCCATAAGACACCATCCAGCACAATCATTTAATTTTTTCAGAGAGCTCTAGTGGGTAGAATTTATGGTGTGACCACCAGTCTACAGACTGCAATTACAAAAATTTTCTGCCAGAAGGAAAAAGGAAAATAGAACAAATATTACCAAGATTTAAAGATTTTACCACATTAGCCTTCCTGAACGTAGAAAGTAGAGTTTCTTTCTTTCACGTCTTCTTGCTTGAAGCATGGACTAGTATGCTGGTTTTAATCGGAGGTCATGGAAAAATTGGGAGAAAGAGTAGGATAGTTTTATTGGCAGCAAACCCTTTGAAAATAAAAAAAAAAGTCTCCTTAATTATATCATTAACAGAGACTTTATCTTCAAAGTAGTCTAGAATGAGATGACACAGATGGCATATTCTTTTTGAAAATATGTACCTTTTCCTTATGATCACCAGCTTTTGCTAGGACTTTAATAAACTGGAGCCACTGAGAGAAGTAAATCAGAATTGTTATGGTAATAGTCTCAGATTTTTTTCCTTTATATTGGTTATGATTTCCTCAGTATGTGTGGAATCTCATAAAATTACATGGGAATTCACTTTTGTTAAACTAAGCTGTCTTATAAGTGGGGGAAAGAATTGTAGCTTCATTAGAGGAATGATATTTTGTGAGTGAAAATATAAGTATTATACTTCAGTATTTTTCAGTGACTTTTTTCCTTTTTTCTCTCTCTTTCCAACCCCCCCCCCCCAGTTTGATCTCTATTACAAGGGAAAAAAAGGGTGATGTTTTGTTCCTTTATTAATTTTGTAACTATTAACTCTCCATGCCTCAGAACTCTAAATCACCCGTGAGAATACTTCTTATAAAAGAGAGTGACAATAAAGTATTCACAAACGTTAAAAAATATGAAGGAGAAATTTAATTTCCTAGAGACAAAACCTGGTTTTATTTATGCTATAATTCAACAAGTTTTTATTTTTTTGGGTTTTTGTTTGTTTGTTTGTTTGCTTTCATCTGGGGGAAAAATACCATCAGCATCTGTCCCGCTTTGTCTGAATTCCCATTACAAAAACAAAGCTTACCCAATAATGAAAAATGTTTTTTACAAAGTATTTGCTGAAAATTAAAGATCTCCTAAGACATGAATCAAAACAAATATGTGCTTAGTCCAGGTTTCTAAAACAGAAGTGAGGAAGGTAGAGTAAAAACCTTTCCAAATGGATTTTATTAAGGAAATGTTCCACAAGGTATGGATGACCTTACAGAGATGGGCTGAAGAGCTGTACAGGTTATATCACACAAGCTCTGGTAAGTTGCAGATTCTGAAAGCTGGATCTGTGTATCCAGTAAATTGTTTCTCTTCGAGCCAGGTTACAAATTCAACATTAGTGCAGCTTGAAAGCAATCTATACTTTTATGCCTGGTCTCCAAGAGAGTTGTGATGGCATAGACTTCAATAATCTTTCAAAATGTTTTTGTCCCCTTCCCCCAAAAACATGACTGTAGTGCCACAGTGTGGGGTAGCATAGTGTGAGCACCTGTCATTCTGCATGTTTGTGCTTAAAAGAGACCGGCAAAGTTTTCATAAGACCTGCAAGTATTTTTACCATGGTATCTCTGATCAAGCCCTCTGACAGTGCAGGTCTCCACGAGTCCCATTTGAAGTGTGTCAATGCTGCTTCAGGTGGGCAGTGAAGGTGGTTCAGCTGCCTTAGTCCTCAGCACAGCCCTGCAGAGCACCTGCCTACCTTTGGAGACACCTCTGATGGCTCAGTCACCTATCAGCCCTCCACCCACTGAGTTTAGAAGCTGTGTTCTTTTTTTAGCTTAGGTAGGGACAAGTGTATCTGAAAACATCGTCACCAAGTTTAAACAAAGGTCGGCACACTCTTTTTCTAGGTCATTAATAGATCGGGTCTTGGAAACACTTTGTGCTGTCTCACAAAGACAGGATGTCTGCAGGGAGACTGAGAGGAGTTTCATATAGAGGCTTGCAGAGAAGACTGCAGGAAAGAAGCAATTCTTATATCTATTTTCTAACATAGAAGCCAAGGAAGCAAATGGTCTAAGTTTACTATGTACTGAGTTAAGGGAGAGTTCAGAGCATGATGATAAAAGTGCTCTTAAGAAGTTTTCTTGGGAGTTCATGGTGCAGGTTTAAACTGAGAACTTATCCACAGTTTTATGGTGTGTGTTGTTCTTAGTCGTTCATTTTTGTGTAAACAAGCAAGCGAGGGTGAATAATCCCAACAATTAGTACTGTAAGAGAATAAGACAAAGGTGAGAACAATTTTTTGGTCTGCCATCTAATTCATTAAGTTGGGTCAATGAGATGCTAATGCTATGATTTTTAATAGTATGTATTTTTGTTAGAGGGCATTCTCAGTGAACTTAGAATTCTCATTTGGATACCCTTCAGAAAGATAGAGTAAAAACACAGAACAAAAAGTCTTGCTTTCTTATTTTTTGTACTTCTGCTAATGCACTTGTGTACCGCAGTGACCTTTTCTCAGATACTACTATACTTCTTCCTACATATGGCATGTAATTGTGTCAAAGAGTACTCTTCTAATTTTCTGCCTGTATTGTACTTTTCCATGACGAACTAGGTTTGGGAATGGTCAAAGAATAGAGGTACATGGAAGACATAACAATCAAATTTTGAATTTAAACTGTGAATTGTAAGAAGTGAATTGGGAGAAGAAGAAATATTTAAGAGTTATAATACTTTCACCAATCATGTCTTGAATCTTAATATTTCAATTCTCATAGTGCCTATTCCTTTAAAGCTTCATCTAGAAGTGTTGTAATGATATCTAGCGGATTTCTTTAAATTGATTTTTTTTTTTTACTTTTGAAAAGGACTTTGTTCATTATGCAAGGATAAAATAAGTATCTGCTAATCATTCTTCTCCCTGACGCAATTAAATGTCATAAAGACATTCTGTTTCACTAAACTAGGCATTTAAGCTAATAAATTTAAAGTCCAGATCCTGTTTAATTCAGTGAGAACTTATTTCCATTCGAGTGTTGGTACCACATCCACCACCAGAACATGGGCCCAGATCCACAGAAAAAACACTCTTGGTTATTTCTGATGATTAGGAAGGATTAGATGCCCTATTTATACAGATACAAAATGGAAACTGCTGTTACAGCCAGTTCCTTGTCTAAGGCAAGCCCTGTTTGGTGATCTGTACAGATTTACTGAGATATCTATTATCTGACATGAACCCCTTCCTGAAGGTTTCTAAGTAATTTTCTTTTATGACAATGATAGCAGGAGTTTCAACAATTTAACCAATATCTCTGTGACTCTTAACACCCATCAAAGGTGCAGGTGGGCTACATTCAAAGGTGTTTATCCAGAATAGATTCAGTTTGTTTCTTTTCACTGAGCAGAAAGATGGTTTTGTTTGGTGATTGGGAGAGTGGTGGCCAGTGTTCCCATTTATTTTTCTTAGTGGCTGTTTAAAAATCTTAATTCTCTCCACTATTTCAGATCAGGTACAAAAGACCTATTGTATGTTCACCTTTCCAAGCTTATTAGAAGTTAAATGAGGATTTTGACATTCACAGTTTCAAAATAGGAAATAGGTGGGATTTAGGGTAATATTTTCTGTGAGTAGAGCACCTGGGTAGAATTTTAGCTGTAGAAATATAACTGTTCATTTCTCATTTGGGGACCCCTGGTGGCCTAGCGGTTAAGATGCTGGTCTCTCAGCACCAAGGCCGCAGGTTCGAATCCCGTTCCTGCTTCAGGGTCCTCCGGGTAGATGGAGCTCGTCAGCCCCTAAGGCCATCCATCTAAGAGAAGGTCACTCGAAACAAACCTACGTCCTGAG
>JAWWLV010000088.1:95133378-95160269 GCA_035041135.1 Platyrinchus mystaceus | reverse complement strand
TGAGAAGGTTTCTGGATGGTCTTTTGAAGTCTTACCAGCCCCAAAATATTTAATATCTTAATTTATGATACTTTTTTAGGATTGTACTTGTGATATCCTCACATCTATAGCTACCTTGGATAAAATGGTGCATGCCATACCATAAAAAGCATAACATCAAGACATCCTACTTATGGATTCTGGGACACTGTGCCAATGAAGATAAAAAATTGTGGAGATGGTACACACCTTTGTCCACTTAGAGTGCGGTTTGAAAAAAAATAATTAGGGTGCTGTTATTGCAAAAAATATATTCATTAACCTTTTAATAAATTTATATCTATGAATTTATACCTATACATGTATTAATAAATTTAATAACTTTTTAAATATTAAATTACATTCATAAATTTAATTTTTAAATAATTGTGGTAAAAAATCTGTGAATAACACTCTACAATGAATCTGATAAACAGATTTACTGTCAAACTGGGTTAGCATGTTTATGACAAGACAGTTTCTGTAACTGGAGGCAGGATTGCCTTTGACAGCTAAGGAAAGGTAGTCCAACACTTATTTGTTACTTGATTTGCTCACACCCCTGGTTCAAATGCCTTCTTTGTTCTTTGCTCTCTTTCTCTCTGTGTGGTTTTTTGATTTTTTTTTTTTTTAATATATGAAAGTGTAAATAAGAGTGGACTAAGGCAAGGAGAAAATGTATAAGGCTGCTGTAAATAATATTCAGTGTAGTATTCAAGCAGCCAAGAACAAAACACATATATATAGTGCATCCCTTGAGCTGCAGTGAGATGGTTAAGCAGTTGCTTTATGAGTATTAGTTATTTTAATTCCACAGATCTTTTAAAATTCATCAGAGACAAAAAAACTGGTTTTGAAGGATTAATATTTCCAACAAAAATTGCAGAAATTCTTTGAGTATAATGACGGACTATTAATTTTAAGAAACTTGAGAATGTAGCTGTGAATATATTATGAGTTTTAATATTAAAAAAAAGAAAAAAAAGTGTTGAAGAATAATCCAAAACTGATAATATGAGACTAAAAGAATTTCAGACACTGGTGTTACCGGTAATTTTGCCACTGGGTCCAGAATTCTCTTCTATGAGCATTTCAGAGAGTAACCCAATAAAATAATGTTTTATAAGATGATAATATTTAGAAGACTTTTTTTCATACTCTGATCATACATATGCTTCTGCATCCTTATCTTTGTGGGTTTTGCACCTTTATCTTAAATGGAGATGTGACTGTCCGTAAAATATATTATCAAAACCTCTCATGAAATATTTCCTTGAATGACAGCAGTAGTAGTAGTGTGACCTTGTGTAAGAAACCTACTATCACTGATTTATCACTACCTTTCATTCAGGTTATCTACTGTTATTATTGTTAACATCAGATATGACAGTGAAGGATCAGAACTATAATTTGTATCCTAGACTGTACCTGGTAAAGAATTTCCTTTATGTTCTATCAGACAACCATCACACCATGCTATATTTACTAGAGGAAGAGAAAAATGATAGGCAATGTTTGCATTTCGTACCCACTTATACTAATAAAGCAAACAAGCTTGATTTAGAGCAAACAGAAGAGTCCAAAGAACATTGCCTTGCAGCTCTGTGGCCACAAGTCATACTGGTGTCATATCTTGTGTTTTCTTTCTCAGTTTAAATTTCTAACTGCTTAGAAGGATTTTCATCCCGGAGCAAGGCTTGAATATAAAACATTCTCATATAAAAAGCAATTTATGTGGGGGTCATAATCTCTCCCCAGGCAGAGCCTTATATTTCTGGTATGTGCTCTGTAGAGATTTGCTTGAGCTGAGTATGAGCCCTAAATCAAGAGTACTTGAAGAGTCATAACAAAAAGCACAGCATCAGAGATGCACTGCTTGCTGCAGTCTTCTCTCTCCCAGGATGGATCACTACATCTTCTGATATGAATCCGATATATATTGTAAACAATGTACATGAATGTGCAAGTAAACCCTAAAGAACTCTGTTTCTGCTGCGACTAGACTTTTTGGGTACTTGTGCCTTGTATCTCTTAATTATTGAAACAGAAAAGTTTTGTTGTTTGTCATTAACACATTCTAGTAGTATTATTCATGACTTGGGGCACGTTGCTTTCCTAGAAACCTGTTGTAAATATTTTATTTTTTTTTTATTATTAAAGAAATTACTTTAGGCAAGTGATTTCTCTCTGACTTTCATCCCGAAGTCTAAGCCGGGGATTATGTTTCACCCTTGTTTAACACAAGACCGAATGGTGAGATGTCAAACATCTCATAAAGAGCAAAAATCTGAGAGACTACTGTTTGTATACCTAATTTTGATTTCTATTGTTCCAGCATTTAGAACAAACATTACTGTCTCGAATATGGAACCCCACAGCACATGGCTTTCCCTTCAGTACTTTTGATGTCCTCAAGTAGAAGAGATTTCCAAAAACAATGGGAGAAATAAAACTCAAGAAAGTATACCTCTCTGCCTTTCTCTCTCAAAAGTAATTGATATTAAGTCACTTGTAAATTTTTGTCTCTGTATTTTTCAACTGTTTAGTTGTTCATAGGAAAGAATTTCTTGAATTCTTTTTGGTATATAATTTTGCAAGTAAAAGAGCAATTGTATTTTCGTGCAAGACAATGGAAAATGTCTATATATAGAGACTTAGTCTCCAGAATATTAATTTTTAATGCTTTAACATTAAAACCGTATTATATTTTTTCTTGTTTTCCTTACTAACTTTAAAAGAAATGCTTTTAATTTTTTAGATTAAAAAAGCAAATAACTTCACAGAAGGAAATTTACTATACGATACAATAAGATATGATGTTTCACTTCAGTTTTTCTTTATAGAGGAAAGGGCTTAATAATGAAGAAAGCAATACAACTCATACACTTCCTCCCCTCCCTCTCCACAGTTTAGTAATCCAAAGGTTAGCTGCCTAAATATTATAGCTTCTTACTTATAGCTTCTACAGAATAAATAGAAACATGTTCTTGTACAGAAAGGTACATCATCTACCTTAGGCATGTGTCCTAGAATGACATAATTCTCTCTCTGTTGACTATGAAAAGCCTAGGACGTCATTTTGGACAGTACAGGGCATGATATCTTAAATAAATGGTGCCTTGGATGCATAATGGTAAAATTACATTTTGACTTAAACCAAACTGCTGCGGAGAGACAGTCTGTTCTGTGTCAGTGTACTCCTTTAAGACCTTGTGGAACACTAAACTACTGTGTTCACCAAGAATTGTGGAGTAGGCTCTTCACTGTGGCAGTTAAAGAATGGCTTTTCTCAGCTGTCCCTTTCACAGAGAGATTCATAATACCAGTAAATAAAAAAGCACCTCTAAGTTCTGTAGAAAATTTATTAGGAACTATGTAAATCTTTAAGTAGTAGAGGATGATGAATCATATGTCAGGTTCTGGAACTACAATTTGAAGAAAAAGCAGTACTACATGTTTCTTGCTACTTTCATTTCACTAATGTGTCACTAAAAGAAAAGGTAAAACTGGAAAACCAATAAAAACATAGCACTTTTTTTCTGGCAAGATTTTTATTTTTTACGTACTTTTTAAAAAGTTTTTTAGCAAATACATAGTCTGCAATATCACTAAAAAAACCAGCTGTTTTGTAGAGTAGAGAGGCTTCACCAAAGCTTGAAAATAAAATACAGGTAGTTTCTGAAATTATCACACCCATCTCCTAAAATAAGCTTTAAAAATCTGAGTAATATCTTGATCTTGCATGGAATCCTACATTTAAAGGACATTTTCCATTTTCAAGTTTACTAGGTCATGTAACTCAAAATTAAAAAATCTTAAAACTCAGTAATTTGTGAAAGTTGCATTCAGTTCTCGAGATGGAACCAGTTACCTTCCCTACTGTGGTTTGTCTTACTCACTCCTCGGGCTTCAGATTCTGAAAATATACAAACTAAAGATCTAATAAAGACCTGGTTTTGGGGCTTTTTTTTTTTTAACAACAAAATAGAAAACTTTAATTTTTTTTTCCCCCTTGAGAGCTGGTCAAGACTAGGACACCACAGGAAAACAGGCAATCATAAAATTAAACTTCAGGACATACGATACAAACCTTAGATCAAACAGCTAAGCAGCCTATAGCTCCACATGGGACACAACTTCAAGAAGAAGTAAACCTCACAGGGATTCAGAGCACAAAAGCTTTTTTTGCATTAATTCCCTGTGTGGACAAGTGTTCAAAAGTGCAAGTTACCATTACACTCAGTAGTGTCAGAGGAAGCCCAGTGCAGTCAATTGAAACATGCTGGAGCCGTAAAAAGATGGCAAATTCTCTGTGAGGATATATTGCTCTGTGTGAATGCATTTACAAACTACCAATCCGTAGGAACCATGAGGGTAAAGAAAATTATCAGAGCAGTTCCCTATTATTTTTGAAGTGTCCCATATTCTGTATTTTTATTAGTTTTGCACAAAAAGTGACACTGATGAGACTTCTTGAAATCTAGTAGCTTGAACGAGGCAAGGCACGAAAGTTTATCCAAGATAAGGCTGCCAGAATTCTGCAATGGGAAAAAGTCAGAATTTTTGCTCCATGTCTCTGGCAATAATCAGTCATTTTTCTTTTTTCATATTTTCTAAAAGATTTCTCAGGCACCCACACTGAATCTGAAAGACAATAAAATAGTTTGAATTATGTGGATTTAAAAAAAAAATTGATTCTGATACTAGAAAGTGTCTCTCAATTGCAATGACAAGGAATGCCATTTGCATTACTGAGGAGATGAGAATATATTAAGGGGTGGACAACAGCCTATCAGATCTAGAGTTCTATCTTTTTTTTTATTTTAGAAGCATATAACTCAGAATTATAGCATCATCTTTTCCCATTGATCCAGACTTAATTGCAGGAGTAGTGTCAGTAACATGACATAGTAGCAACTCTATACAGGACTATTTCTAGAAGACAAATTCAGGTGTTAATGGAGATTCCTAATAACTCAGTATGGTTTTCTTGGAGTTTCAATAGAGAATAAAAATTCCCAAACTACTTGTTAATGTGATTGATAGACTTGACTGAAATCAACTCAAAATCTAATGTTCTTTTATAAAGAACTTAATTCATACAGTTTCACAGGTCTCTCACAGTTAAGTAACTGTGTGTATTGATAGAAAAACAGATCTCATTTGCACCTGGATTTTTAAATTATGTGCACTAGAAACATCTATAAATTCTTCCATCCAGGAAATAAGTGTGAGATAGTGATTTTTTGGGCTCATTAGAGCTAAACAACTAATTTTGAATTTATAATATCATCGCCAAGTTGGGAATTGTGATAAACCCCATGCTGTTTTATGAGAAAAGCATTGAATAAAAACCTTTTCTGTTGGTGTCAGGGAGGGTCATCAGCTGCTGGGAAAGAAGTGAGTGAATAATCAAATATCTGATCTCTTTTTAAGTATGATGTGACAAATATCCACACAAAGCTCCCTGGTATAATATAAAGAAAAGAAAAGGGAAAAGGGGAAAAGGAAAAAGAGAAAAGGAGAGGCAGAAAGACAAAATGAAAAATAAGAGTGGAAAGAAGAGAGGACAGAAGAGGAGAAGAGAGGAGGGGAGGGGAGAAGAGGGAAAGGGAGGTAAGGGTGTGCTCTTGGAAAAATTCATGTTCTCCAATACTATATAGCCCAGTGGTGGATATTTTGTATTTTGATCACTGTTAGCTCAGTATACTCACAGCTTCGCAGAATCAACTAGGTTGGAAAAGACCTCTGAGATCATCGAGTCCAATCTTTGACCTAACACCACGTTGTCTGCTAGACCACTAAGTGCTACATCCAGACTCTTCTTAAATACATCCAGGGGCAGTGACTCCACCACCTCCCTGGGCAGCCCAGTCCAATGCAAATTACTCTCTCGGTAAAGAACTTCTTCCTAATGTCTAACCTAAACCTTCCTTGCTGCAGTTTAAGATTGTGTCTTCTTGTCTTATTGCTGGTTGCCTGGGAGAAGAGATCAACCCCACCTTGCTGCAACCTCCTTTCAGGTAGTTGTAGAGAGTGATGAGGTCTCCCCTGAGCCTCCTCCAGGCTAAACAGCTTCAGCTCCCTCAGCCACTCCTCACAGGACTTGTGCTTTAGTTGCCCTTCTTTGGACCTGCTCCAGCACCTCAATATCCTTCCTGAACTGAAGGGCCCAGAACTGGACACAGTACTCAAGTTGTGGCCTAACCAGTTCCAAGTACAGGGGAAGAATTAATGCCCTGATCGTGCTGGCCACACTGTTCCTGATCCAGGCCAGGATGCCATTGGCCTTCTTGGCCACCTGGGCACACTGCTGGCTCATGTTCAGCTTCCTGTCAATCAGCTTAAGTAGAAAGTGAACTCATAAGAAAACTACAATTTATGTTACTTGTGAAATGAATAAATATCTGGTTTAAGAGAACTGTAGAGGAAGAAGAGGTCATCCATGAAAATGTTCCATTGCAGTAGAAACTTTTGTAAATTCACAAAGATTCAGTGGAAAAAAGTATAAAATGTATAAAAATGTTCATAAAACGTATAAAAATGTTCATAAAACATATAAAACATATAAAACATATTCAGTATTAAACATGTGGTAACTGCTAGAGAAGTCAGGGCTCCATAGAAAGAAGCTTCAAGGTGCTATTTTTTTGAAAAGAAATCCTTCCTTCTAGAGCTGAGGCAATATAATAGGTCTATTTATGCATTTAAGTTTGGAATTTTCATTCGTCCAATTTAGGAAATGAGATTTTTTTTCTTTAAATAAATGAATAATCTGCGTTGTATAAAACATTTCTGAAAATAGCCTGTGATCAATTTATATTAATGAAGAGTTTTACTGAACCTGGTGATGTTCCTTTTCTGAATAAATTCAGCTATGAGTGTCAAATATGATTTGAATGGAGTCTAGATAAGGATTTGTAGGATTAAACTATGCTAGAATTTCAGAGAGCAATATTTGATAACATAAAAGATATACAAGTATTAGACATGCCTTTTCTAAGTTTTTTGTCAGTCATGTGTACCATACAGCATAAATAGGCTTAAAATGGACAGGAATTATGACAAGAGATCAGAAGAAGAGACTATACTGCAGTCCTGAAGATGTGGAGAGAGGTCTCTAAAAATTAACACTAAAAGGGGAAAAGATTTAAAAAAAAAAAAAAAAAAGAGCATGAATATAGTGGAAATGAGCAAAAGAAAAAAACAAGTACTCCTTATGTTTTATAAAGCAAATCCTTACAAGACTCATTTTAAAATCATTTCTATCACTGAAGAACTGCATCATTGGAAACTGAAAGTTTTACCTAGAGAAAAGAAGCACTAAGGAAGATCAGAGGTCTGGAATAGCAGAAGCAGCAATCTTCAGAAAACTGTAGGGGCAGTATTATGCACTCAAGCATACATTGGGTTTTAGTTTTCAAATAAATCATTTCAATTTTACGCAATGTTCACTTACTCAGGAAAAAATAGAACAAAACTTTCTGCAGAATACTTGCTTCAACTCTTTTAGGGAAAAAAAAAAACCAGTAATTTTTTCATCTTTCTCACTTCTTCAGTAAAACTTTTGCTGGTGACCTAAGTTTTTCCCTCCAATTTTTAATATATGGTTTCAGTGTTCTTTTTTAAAGTGTTCATTTTTTTCTTGCCATTATTCCCTTTCTTCTTGTTCTACAGATTTCATTTTATTAACATTTGACTGTTCATGGTGTTCCTGTTCTGATCCTCTGTTATTTTCTTTGGCCATTACAAGTGTCTAAAGAAGAGTTCAGCTATACAGAGACACTATCAGTGCCCCAAATATGTTTAGGACAGAAACTAGACAGAGATTTTTTCTTTCTCTTGATCCCTTGTGTGCAGAGAAATGCTTCACTAGACTCAAAAACTTCCCATATTTTCTGTGTACGTCTTATTTTTCCGAAGTCTAAAGACTTAAATTTAGTGATTGAAGGGCTGAGCTAAATTTCAAGCTGAGGAAATAAGTATTTAAGTACAGCCAGAAATGTAGTCCAGTGAAAAATCAGCAATGCATTAGTTCATTCATGGCCCTACAGGAAATGGTGCTGACCTGTATCAAGTGGTGCTGACCTATATCAGGATTTGATCACTGAGATATTGTGAGCATGCTTTTCCTGCAAGACCATCATTGAAAACCCTAATTCATGGGGTTACTATGTGGACTCCCCCACTGATGGACACTTTTTTGTCTGTTTTCAGCTTTGGCAGAAATGCCCTGACCTAGCACAGGGATTTCAAATTTCATGAGACAACTTAGGTAATTTGAAACGTTTCTTTCCAATTGTTTCAAGCTGACAGAAGTAATGGATAAGCCTAGGGAATATCAGGACCCTAACTCTGTGTCAGTCTACTAAAATGCATTTTCAGGGTCCTTAGCTCTTTTCTGCTGCGGGAGGAGTTTGGCCTTGAAGGGGAAGATGCTGTAAATCTCTGCTCCTTATTTTTCTGGTATCATTTGTATCCTTGTCACAGCAGCCTATTCTTGCCTTCTATGTGTCCTAGCTAATCAGGACTGGGCAGGATATGGATCCTTGGGAATGTGTTACCACAAATGTCCTATAAACTAGTCTATGCTTATTGAGTTGTCCACAGTTATCAGTTTCACTAATTGGAGGGGGATTTTTAATTCTGAGTTTTCTAGTGTCAGGTTTCTGTGGCAGATGTAGAACATGAGCTCAAAGGAATGTATGGTCAAATGCTAATAAAGAAAGTAATTTTCATGGCTATCTTAAAAGAGCAAGGAACTTCAATTCAGCTTCCACTCTTGGAGAGAAAAACAAATGAAAATAGTCAAAATAAATTCTGATTTCAAATAAGTAGTCAACTTGCATCGCTGCTCTAAGGCTTGCTTTATGGTAACAAAGTAAATTTGGAGCAGAAGTTCCAGACCATTAGAAAAAATCAGCAGATTTGCTTTTGGGAAAAAAAAAAAAAAAATGAAAGAGCCTGAGGATTGTTCAGGTTTTCTCAGGTTACTGCCTGTAATCAGTCCAGTTTGAATAGAAAAACTCCAAAATTTTTTTGTCCCTGTCACACTTCATCCAGACAGGATTCAGTGATAGATTGTCATATCATTCCTTTATAAAATAAGACCAAAAAAAATATTATCTGCTATCTCTTAGATAAATACCTTAAATTTTATTTCAAGACTGATCTTGCTTCCTTATTATGTTATGAGGACCTGCTTCCTGCCAGACCATACATGATAAAAACTCTGGTGAAAGTAAGAGACATAACTTCACAAAGGGAATAGCTGAGTATAAATGATAGTAAAAATGGCATTGTAACTGTCTTACTTGCGGGACCTGCTTGGCAATGGGGAATGTGTCAGCACTGTGGACAAGGAGGATGGTTGGGCATATATGGACTGCATTTCATATTTTACTATAGTGTGCCAATACTGGGTCCTCCAGATATGCTATGCTGAAGCCCTTACACACATGTAACTCCACAGAGATCAATTTAAAGTTAGGATGCTTAAGAATTGCAAGATTGTGCCATTTTTTATTAGTTAGATGAGGATAAAATTGGAGATGTATGTGGTTAAAATAAATCAAAAACTGAAGGAATCTCAACTTTTAGAAAATTGAAATAATATGTGTGATTTTTCTAAAATATATACATTACTAATTGTAAGGAAACAAAGAGCAGGGCAGCTTAACTTTGTTAAGTTTGAATGTAAGCTAAAAATACAGATAGAACACCTTCCTCTAGTAAATGTTGAGTCAATCAACATGAGTATTGGCATCAAGTTTTATTGTTATACTAATATTTTTTCAAGATGGTTACTGAGATGCAAAAAATAGTACCTATTAGTTAATAAAAGTTTTTGAATTTCTTTTTTAAATGAAAATATATGGTTTCCTTTACATTTGGATATCAAGACACCTGAGTCTAAAAACTTAAATTGCTAATCCAATACATCAAGCAGTTCTCTTTTGTCCTTGTAGTCAAGCGGTGAACTTTGACATGTTTGAATAATAACTTTTATTTTTTTAATTGAAGAAAAAAGAAGTAATTAAATACTGCACATTTATAAAGAAGGAGATACAAAGAGGTGCAATAGAATAATAGAATTGAGTTGGAAGGGACTGTCAAACATCATCGAGTTCCAACACCCCTGCCATGAGCAGGGTCACCTCCCGCTAGACCAGATTGCTCAAATCCCCATCCAAACTGACCATGAACACTGCTAGGAATGGGACATCCACCACTTCTCTGGGCAGCCTGTCCTAGTGCCTCACCACCCTCACAGTGAAGAATTTCTACCTGACATCTAATCTAAACACACCTATCACTTCAGACACTGGGAAAAAGTAGTTCTCAGCACTCTTGTAGGCCTCCCTTTGGTACTGGAAGCTGCTATAGGGTTGCCCAGAGCCTTTTCTTCTCCAGGCTGCACTGCGTGTTAAAATAAATACCTACAGACACTTATGCAACAATGATGAATGTCTGTATTCTGTTTAGGTTCCACGTAGAGATGAGAGGTGTAATGCACATGGAGGCAAGCACAAGTGCCTGTTCTGTTGGATTGTACAATAATATTCTCTATATGCATATTAATTGGATAAGATTTTTTTTCTGCTTTCTCTTCTCATAGCAAGCAATAAAAGGGTTAGAAAGTTTAATAAAGCAATCAATAGGTAGAATCTGTGTGAAATTTTTTCACTTAAATTTATAGTACCCTTTCATGTACAAATCTATGCAAAAATGACTCCTGGAGTTACATAGATCATCTCCAATCTAAATCTTTGATCCATGTGAGTTAAGTGAATTCAAATTTCAAATGCTTATTGATTCCAGCAGGGTAGGAGTTTAATCTTTTCCATAAAATTATAGTTTATTCTATCAATGCAGCAAAATTAATAACTTTTATAAAAGATAATTAGTCTTTTTCAATGTGTTACATGCAACAGTTTTATTTTATTGTGGCAAAATATCTCATAAACTTTGGGAAAAGGATGGAGGGTGTTCATTGCTTGCTGTCAATAAAATGGACAACACCTATACTATTCTATAATGATGGAAAATTCTAAATTATTTTTGTTACTGAACTGATTATTGCCTATGTAACTTACAAAAAGTAAGTATGGCAATGCTTCTTTCATTGTTCCAGAGGCTCAGTTTCATCGCTAAAGGATATAATTGCCTCTAAATACATTCTGTGAAAGACTGGGCTGAAGAAAATATGCAAGTCTTTAAATCAACTTTATATGCTTGACTAAGCAAGGTAAAAAAATAATATATATATGATTTATGGCTAATATATGATTTGAAGGTACTCATAAATAAATTTGTTATTTTTTAGCAGGTTAAGATACTTTAATAAATCCACACTATTCTTGCTAATTCCATTTTCATTTAAGGCATGTCTTCATTTTCCTATTAACAGGCTACATAGTTGAGCATAGGGTACCTAAAGAAAGGATAACTACTTTTAGAAAGTATTCTTGGGAATGTGTAGACTCCTGCACAAGATAACAGAAGCATCTTTACCCACTACTTTCTGCAGTTAGGAGTCACAGCAAATAGACAAGCAGGCCTGTAATTTGTGGAAAAATTGTGTGCAAGACCTTTCATATATCCGATTTGGACAGTAGGTCAGGGAGACAGGAAAAGTAGGACAGAAAAGATATATCTATCTTTATACCTGTGGTTTTACACTGCCTATATTTTCCAGACCTCAATGCAGAAAAAAAATGTGGCAAAGACACCCCATGTGTCTGATAAGTAAAAGCATTAGAACTGCCACATCTGTCAGCTGTATTAGTAACATGGTTTGTGTGATCTCTGTGACAAGCTAAAAGTTAGCTATAAATGGAATTAAAAATGTGCAATGAATATTTCCAAGAAATATTATACAGAATGAATGATCAACACCCCATTTTTTTTTTCAGGGAAATATTGCAAGCTTTAATGGATGCACTGATTAAGGAATACTGTAAGAGAGTTTGGTAAGAGAGAGTACAAAGGGAAAGAGAATCGGAAACTGGAAA
This sequence comes from Platyrinchus mystaceus, assembly GCA_035041135.1. NCBI lineage: Eukaryota > Metazoa > Chordata > Aves > Passeriformes > Tyrannidae > Platyrinchus > Platyrinchus mystaceus. The sequence continues at coordinate 95,148,237 of JAWWLV010000088.1, read as the reverse complement.
AAAAAATCTAGAAAACAGGGAAAAAGAAATCCAAGTTGCTAAAGCTGTATTTGATGAGAAAGCTTTTTTTTTTTCAGATATAAATTCTTTCTGCAAAAACAAAACATGCAGAAAACTGATAAGGGGAGGACAAATGAGAGGCAAGAAAGAGCACTTTAAAAGACAGTAGTGTAAGAAAACTCAGACAACTCTCCATTGTGGGAGAGATTTGAAGGAGAGGGCTGACTTTCCTAAAGAGGAGCTCCATCTTTGTCTACTAGAGTAGTGTTTTTTCATTTTTTTTTCTTTTGTAGAAATGTTTGAGTTACATAGACAATAATCTATTTTACCAAAGCAAATTGTGAAACTGGGATTGGGACCTTGAAATTTGCCTGGTTTAACTCCAAAGCAACATGCCACACTTGAAAAAGTTTAATGTAAGTACTGGATCCATCATTCAAGTGACGAAGACAAACTCAGTGCAGCCTGTGGCCTGAGAAAAGTTTGCCATTATTCACTCCTGGGATTTTTTTCCTAAGCTACGGAAAGAAAAGTGAAAACTCCAAGAAGCAAAGGCTCGTTAGTTATTCCCTGGAATGTTCTTTCCAAAGCAGAAGAAAACTCACTGGTCATGGGTGTTTTCCAGTCTCCTCTGTGAAGAGGAAAGCAATATGCAGACAAGCTGAACATTGCAAAATATTGTTAAGTCTCCCTCATGCTTCAGTGACTTAATTGTGTTTTTTTATGTAGGAGGTTTTCAGGCCACTTTGCAAGGTGGAGAAATATTGTAAAATATGTAAACGGCCATGGCTTCCGTGAATCAGAAAGGCTAAAGGAATCATCTTGGTGTTGTGATAGAGATGAAAAATAATTTGTCAACAATCACATATGCACAGATACACACAAGTGAAAACACAAAAACCTAAAGAGGCACTATGATGCTAGATGGGTTGGTTCTCAAGGAACTCCTTTCCCATCTTAATTTCTGTAATATTTCAGTTAAGTCAGACAAATTTGCACTAATTAAATAGCTTTTGACTTCATTATTACTAGTTGTTTCTACAGACTGAGGCTTATTAATTAATTTAAAAAAAAAAAAGAAAAATTTACAGTCAAATTGTGTTAATATCTTTTTAAGTCACTTAACTGTAGTCTCTGTGAATCAGGCTACTGGCCAAAGACATTTTGTGTTCAATGTCTTTACACACAAAATATAGATCCTTAGGCTTAAGGCATATGCAGTACAGAAATGTCAAACCCAAGTACTTTTTTCTAAATGACCCTGAGTTAAAATACGATTTTTAAATATTTATTTAAAATTCTCTCCTTCAAATAATTCAACAAGACATAATAAGAACTAGGACAGTCCATGGCAATGGGCTTGAGAAGCACTTCAAAGACTTTATAGATAGTAGGTCTTTTATTCTATAGCTGCTAAATTTGTTTAGTTTTTTCAAGCGTCTGGAAATTAACCTTGGCATGTTCTCAAGAAACCTCTATTTTCCAAGCATTTCACTCAGTTGCTAATCTATCGGTGCTCTATTAGCTTCCCTGCTTCTTTTTCTACAGGAGTACCATGTTTATAAGGGGCTGGATTTTTATGAAATATTAGGAGATAACACTTCGTACACATGAAATTTAATCCTAACTATGTTAAATCATTCTAAGTTTCTTTGATTATCAAACTTACCACTTCTGAGGATACATATATTTATATATATACACACACCTCATTCTGTGTACTTTTAGAGGTTTTGGTGTGTTGTCTGTCATGTGAAATGAATCAGGATCTTTTTCATCTTCTTGGTCTGGGTGACATACTGTTTCTGAGCTTTAAGCTTTTTCAACATCTAATTTCAGAGTAATTCTTTAGTGGCTGAACACCATCAAAATGATAAAAATATCCCTTCTTTTGGTGATGAATTCTGGGTCAATTCCAAGTTCTTTGCAAAAGGCATTAGATTTGCACACAGGTGGAATCCTGACTTGTACCAATTGGATTCTGAGGCTGATATTGCCATTAAATTGATTCACTAAAAAAAGTATTTTGATTGTGGTCATATATATTATGATTCAGTAAAGCAAATCTTAGTTGCTTGACTAGTCTACCAAATACTTGGATAGTTATTCTAGGGCTTTACATGTAACTGCTTAAGTTTTTCTATTTGAGAATACAAAAAAACCCCCCAAAACAAAACAAAACAACAACAACAAAAACAACACAACAACAAAAACAAAAACAAAAAACCCAACCAAACCAAAAAAAAGCCCTGAAAATATTTGAAGTGGAAATATCAAGCGTGCTATCTAGGATACATATTTAAAATGCATCATATCTTATGTCAGAGGAAACAAATACTGTTGCACTGTAGTGTAATGTTTTCACTACCAGCGAGAGTAGAAAGCTTTGAAAACCATGTTTTGTCTTTGTCTCAAAGGCCAAATTTATTCTGTCAAAGCATTTAATTTCTTCAAAACCATCTGCTGAATTCTGTATTAATATGCAAGTAGAGTTGCACAAGAGTTATGGCCTGTCATATTTTCAACAATACCCAACATAATGGCTTCAATATGCCTGTCATACGCTTATCTTGTCTTGACAATGTCTACAGTAATGCAGAGCTCAGCCTTTTTAAATAATTAGATAAATGTGTATTTTTGACACAAGCTGCTTGTTCTAACTTTCTGAAGTAACTACTATAACACATATTCTCTAGTGAGTGCTACATATGTATATCTTGTTCCCCTTTCTACATGTTTTCATTTTTAATCATAGTGTGATATATTTGTTGTAGGTAACATGCTTGCAAAACTATATGTTCTGTTACATGGTATATGTAACATATGCTTACGGAGAACTCCAAATGTCTGTCAGGAATTTATTACATCCTTCCTCTTGTTTTCAACAGAAACTGAAGCAGCTTATTTACTAGGCTTCTGTAGATGTATCTTAGGAGATACGGGAAGGTGTGGTGATACTCTAAAAGAGCATGCTAAGGTACAAGAACAGTATAGCTACATCAGCCTGTCATTCTGCTCACAGGGTGAATTGGCTTTCCTAGGATAAGTTCTACCCAAACTAGAACTCAAAATTTGTTGGGTACTAACGAGATTACAGTGACCTGATCCACAGCTAGCTCAGTTGTCACCATGGAGCAGAAACAGAGGCCAGAATTATTAGGAAGTAAACATCCTTTTTAGTACTGCCTGGTGCAATGCACGTGTTTGAATCATGCAAGTTAATAACATGCGTTTAATTTTATAAGGTTGAGTTTCACTGCAAGTTCTCATAAATATGTAGGTGAAATGACTGAATGATATTTAAATGAAAAGAAAGATTTTTATCCCTTCTTTCCCACTCTAGGACTGGATGGATGAAATTTACAAATGCCATTGCGGAGAAAAAGTCTAGCACATTTTTTCAAATACTTTGGAGAGGTACTAACTATCTAAAGAGTGTTTCATTACTTGAATAAACATACATATATTGTATGTTTATTCAGATTTATACTCAGCATTGGAGCTGAGTTCCAGCCTTTTATGAACATGTAGGTCCATACATTTGAATTTTTTTTGGTGATGCTCATACTGAATACCATCTAGATTCCAGAGCTGGATTTATGTCATCAAACTTCAGATGTTAGCATAGGAGCTAGTCATTTTGAAATCCCTTTAAAATCACAGGAGTTACTTCAAATATATGATTTATCTCATTCTGAGTTAGATATTTGAGAGAGATGATTAACTTCATCGATTTTAAAATGAAGTCTAGGCAATGAGTTCAGGCATAGCTACCACTGTTGGAAGCATTAAAAGTTAGGTGACATGTCACTGTAGGAGTATTTCAGTGTGATTAGCTTGAAAAGACTAACAGCTTCTGTAGGATAAAATATATATTCTTTTTAAGACCAATACCATTGTCCCATGTTCTTTAAACAAGTTTATCCAATGACTTAGATCTATGTCTTGTCGTTTGCCTTGCATTTGATTATGGATCGTAAAGAGCAATGCTTCTTAAATAAAAAAACTAGAGTTCCATGAACATTTGTACCTTAGTTAAAATTCTGTCAAATCTGCCTGTTCTGCTAGACAATTAGAAAAAGTTCCAGATTTTTTCAAACTGTTACATTTTTTATGTGATCTTAAATGTTTGTAGTTACAATACATAACTAAGTGAAACACTTTCACTGACTTCTAATAAAAATCTATTTTTTTAAATATTTATTCAATGTGATATGAGAGGTTAGATAATGGAGACCACACTTATTGAGAAGAACTAAGTTATGTAGGAATTTTGGTTTTGTAGGAGGACAGGGAATAAAATCGTGGGCTGGGTATGATTTGGAGTAAGAGGACTTTTACCGAGAATTTTACAGAGCTATAAAGAAGTAGAGAAACTCTGATTTTCCATTTGAAAATCCAAGAAGCAACCTGTCTATCTAACTTCTGATGAGCTACAGGAACTGCAGTTTTTAAGTTTTAATGTCAATTGATACTGCACCTCCTTAGTGCCTCTGCCTCCCCTTAAGCTGATGGCTCTCATATTGTGAAAGTAAATGGGAAGACCAACAAAGAGAGGAGAATGAGGCACATATTTACCAACTAGTTGAGTGACATCGGTAGAAAAAATATTCCATAAAGACCAACACAATCTGGCTACTGCTCACAGAAGAAGTGGATGGTGAGCCCTTGGGAGGAGAGAAAGTAAAAATATTTATCAGTTAACAGATTTTGGAGGAAAAAGAACTGCTCCAAATCCATTAATTGGCTTCAGAGTCAAACAGTGGCAGAATACTTATATTAGAAGCACTGGACTAATTTTTGTGTTGAACAAATCAAGACTTCTCACTATCTCATTAGGTTTGCATACATAATTTTAAAACATCTATTTTGGTATTTAAAATATCTATTTTGGTATTTAAAATATTGAGTAATTTATTTAATATGTGGCTACCTTTCCTTACCATTATCATGAATTCTTTCTCTGCTTCTTCTCTTTGCTGTCTGTGACATCAAATATTATGCTAATAAAAGCAAATTAGCTTGCTGAGCTCATATGCTTCCATAAAACACCAAAAAGTGCATTCAGAAGGCAGGCTGGTAATTTGCAATATAAATCTAAAAAAAGCATTTTTTTCCGCCAAAAGTGATTGTCTTGTCTTTCTGAAAATCCCCAAATTGCAAATTCAGTCAGTTCAGAATGCATCCTGAATATCAGAAGATGTTTGCTAATAGTCATGGTAACTACAGACAAACTCTGTAGAGATTTATTTTTTCTTTCTGCTTGTGATGAAGAAAATAGGGATGTGTATATCACAAGGGTACTAATTTCCTCAGCTTCTAACTTACAAATTAATGACAATGTAAAATATGAAAGTTTCAATTAACCAATAACAAAGATAAATCATAGCTACCCTGGAGACTTTTCTGAAAAGATTCTTATGGTGAAAAGAAAATTAGCTGATTTTCTGTACTTATGAAAACTCCTGTTGTGATATTGTTTTGTAAATTTTTGGATAGTTTGAATTTTTTTTAATTTCAGACCTGAAGTGAAAATATTGTGCTAATTTGTCTGTGCAAAAACAAACTATACATATATATAGGCATTTTTAATTAATTATAATTTATTTGAATAATTGAGCTCTGTTGGAAAACAGAATTCAAGATCTTTTTAAAAAAATTAAAACTGACTAGGGAGTATGAGACATTCTCGGTAAGACAGAAGATATTGCCAAAGAAGCAACGTCTTATTGACTGATCTTTTCTGTGTAGACTCAGAGTCAGCATGCTCTTGCTTCTGTGTAATGCCACGCTTATGAAGGTTTGAGAAAGTGTATGAGAACATACAATTGGAGGTAAACTGTTTGTGGAATATTTCTGGAATTACTAAAAATAAGTAGAAATAGAGCCACAAAGCATAAAGCAAGGAGAATATGAAAGGAAGTAAAGCAAGATAAGATACACATAGCCACTAGAAGATTGAGAGTAATAAGGCCTGCAGCAAACGAGACTGCAGTAGGACATGAACTTTCTAAAACTGTTTGCAATGCTGAAACTTATGGAAAATAGAAGTAAGTATTAAAGAGCCAGCATTATTCTTATTGTCCATCAGATAGTTGAACCTTCTGGAATATTTTTCCCCCTATATCTCACAGAACATATAATTCAAAAATATAACGACCTTCAGGGCACCTAGAGAGCCCAGCTAAGGCATGTTCATCCTAGACATCATCTATCAGGCTTTTCCTAGGCCTTGAGTCCCTGAAAAAGATCCTAGGAATTGAGATAAAGATCAGCCACTTCACTGAAATATTGTGCCTAGGGAACATTGGTAGGGATCATCATTAAGTTACAGACTATGTTGAAAGCTTCGGAATGGAGATATAAAATAATGCGGCTTTTTTGCTCTGCTCTCATGACCCTTCTGTATCTATGGATGGAGATAAAAAGCCTTTGTTTCCCTCTGAGGAGGGAGTATTTGCACAGTCTAACATTTAAAAGCAGAAAAGATACCTCTTCTTTCAATGTGACATAAAAAATGTGGCATTCACAGTTCTGCAGATTACAAGTTTATTTGGTCTTCTGTATGTCCTTCAGACCTGTACGTCTTCTGTGGAAACCATTTAAAAATTAAAAATCTTCTCATTCTTTTCTGGGAAAGATTTTCTGGGCCATTTTCCTTAGTAACTCCCACTGGGAGATGGGGGGTTGAGTAAAAGGTGTGTTGTTATTTCTGTTACTAGATTTTTTGTGAGTCTGTATAAATGGATCCCAACATATTCCTTTCCTCTGTCTCCTCAGGTTGAAACCAACCAGCCGTGGAAACTCCAGTAATTAGACTCTTGATTTGTAAATCCAGCTTTTGCACCATTAGCTGATAGCCTTGTTCATTAATTTCATTGTGTACATAATTGATTGTGCCTTTAGTAACTCCAAAGAATTTCAGCTGACATTAAAAAAGACTCTGAGTGTTAGGAATTTGGACTTAAAAAAACATGTCACAAACCTGTAGACACCTTTCTCTTTCCTGCACAGAAGCCTATATGTAAAGTATATATTTAAAGTTTTCTTTCTTTATTTATTAAAAGCCTTTTTATCTCTATCTAAATATTTAATTTTGTAGGGAATGATGGATAAAACAGATTAGTTGGTTGATGAGAGAGTCAAGTTTTTAATATTCTGTAATATTTTTCCAGATAAACAATAAGATTTTTTTTCCCAATGTGAATGTTTTTTAGTGTAACTCTACATACAGATTTTAGAAAACTAATCAAAACTTTATTATCTGTGTGAATCTGACCTTTTCATAACTGAACAGCCTAATCTCCCAGAATGATTTGTCCCTGCACTTTAATTATTTATTCTCAATATTTTTGGGACTCTAAGGTTGAAATAGAAAATCGATATCTCCCTTGTATATTAAAACTAAAACCCAAAAGTGGTTGATACCTTGAATACCCTAAAAATTTGTATCTAAAGTTTTTCAATATAATTGCTGTCTTGATCTTTCTCATCTTTTCTAGATGAAGATTCATTAAAACTTAGTCTAAGAAAGGATCTTGGGATGCCTAAAATTGGAACTGTGCATTCTTAGAAATGATCTTTCATTGTGAAATTTCTGACATTCAGTATCAAATCAAACCATCAAAGAAACAATTATAATGTCTTATTTGAGTATTGCTGGAGTTACAGCACTTTCCCCTCCCCCCCCACCATCAAGACCAGTTAGGCAGAACACTGTAGTCTTACAAAATGCTATGTATACATTTATATACACACAGAAAATCATAAACACACGCAACATGTATGTTTGTCAAGTTAGCAAGTCTCTTACCACTGCTTTTTCTTCCAGTTGAATGGCCATGTTTGTTTAACGCTTTTTGATGTCTCCTTTAGACCTTTGTTCATGTAGCCTAGGTAATACATCGTACAGTCTACTTTTTTGCTCCTGCAAGGCATGTCCCGTGTCATAACTTCATTGTACAAGTAACTTCTGTTAAACTTAATTTCAGCTTTCACATTTTTTCTTTTCCTTGACCTAAATTATTAATTTTTATTCTGTAATTAGACTCCCCAAGTCAAGACTGTTTGGCATGTGATGGTAGCTGGTAACTGATCTCCCTTTACCTCAACCTCAACCTGTAAGATTTTCCATTTTATTTTTTCCCTTTCTCATGAAAGCAACTGTGTGAGTGTTTGGCACAGCCCACCAAGGTAAACCCAGAATAATATTTTGATTCACTGATTATTACATAAAGCATGTTTAATAAACGACATTCTTAATTAGTAATTTCAGCCATGCTGAAGTCTGTCCTTCTGATAGCACTACAAGTTCTTCCACTGAATGTAGTGGCTACAGAATTGAAGAATATTAGGTATGTTTGTATCTTTATCAGAGCTTTATACATAGTAGTGTAGTTGTGATTTATCCCAAAGTGTCTTTCTTTAAGTCTGGTTATTTATATTTTTTCTAACACTTTGAATGACTAATAGCTGTTTAAATTGCAAGCAGTTATAGGCCTGTAAAGGAAAATGTGCAGTTAGTCACAGTTCCTTTTGCCTTTATTCAGTGAACATAGTAATTAAAGTCCTTTTTGCTGGCATAAACATCTGGAACTACAATAGCAAACCTGATCTTCCTTAACAACAAATATTAAAGATAGCAAAACATAGTGTTATTACTTATTATTATTTATGTATATAGTAAGGAATATTTTGTGAGGCCTTTTTCAAGCATAAAGGAAATTGCATTTCTACTTCAAAGTGAATATTAAATATTTTGCTAGAATTATGTTTTCAGGGACTCCACTGACAAACTTGTTTATTAGGTTTATGCAGAGTAAATATAACAACAAAAAGGAACATTCTTCATATTTCTGGCATGTTTTCTTGAAAAATACTACAGCATCCATACTGCATACAACATAGTATAATCTCTCTTGATTTATCAGGGCCTGACTTAAAATAAAACCCAAAATAATTAGGAGATTCTGTTAACTGAAGTATGGAAATAGTCAATAATTGCACAAAAGAAAGAAAATCAAATCAAGTATTCTTTAATCATTTAGAAGACATAAGAGCTGGGGAACTAAACCTTTCTATTTTCTTTCTATTTATCATTATCTACAAAAATCTAGCCAACAATAACCTCTATTTTATCATATAACTTTTGTATTCTTAAATATTGCTTTTGTACTTTTCACTTTTGAAATGTAATTTCCTCTGAATGTTAGATTTCTATTGACTATGAAAGCCATATGTGTTCAAGCTGCAAGTAGTAATAATACTGGTTTGTTCTGAACTGAGAACTAATAGGTGTTTTTCTTCTACCCCTTATTTCTCATATTAGAAAATAATAACATTAATTTCCTATTTGCTCTTGCCCTGTTAATCATGGGTTTTTATTCTGTTGTCTCATATCTTTTCTACAGCTTCAGAAGTTTTATTTCATTTTGTTATTACCTGAATAGATGTTTACACTGCCTGTGCGTTCCTTAAATGTATGGTGCAACCTGTTCTGTCATCTTTGTTGTCCTTCTTTGTCTTCTGTCTCTTCCAAGTTGCACTGTATGTTTTTGTGATTGAAAATGTGAGCTCATGCTATGGCCTAATTTTCTTTTTCTCCTCTTCCTTTCCTAATACGCTTTTCTTGGCCAACATTGAGATCTGCCCTATTGTTTTTATAGACATACTTATTCTTCGTGGTGGAGGACAGGTAAAAGATCATTACTGTTTATACAGAATAGGACAGTTTTTCTCATGTATTCTGGATCTGTATAGAATTCCAGTTGCTGATATAGTTAGGTCTGACCATTCACCTTCATTGTCTTACTCACCTTGAATGCTCCTTCTATACTTTTAAATCCTTGAGTGTATCACAACTTCCCTCTAGTGATGCACTTGCAAAAAGATTCTTTAGTTGGAAATGTGCAAGTTGTATCTCCAAGACTTCCAGGTGTCTTTGCTAAAATCCTGTTAATTTTTACAAAATTCTTTTTTTTTTTTTTTTTTACTTATTATTATTTTGGTCTTAAGTCAGCAGTCCTTCTATGGATGTGTAGGAAATCTTCCCTTTCTTTTCAGTTTCTTTAGTCTTTACTGCCTGTGGTGTGTTGACCCTGGCTAGACACCAGGTGCCTACCAAAGCTGCTCTATCACTTCCCTTCCCTGCTGGGCAGTGGAAAGAAAATATAACAAATGGCTCGAGATAAGAAAAGGTAGTGAGTGATCACTCACCAATTACTGTCACAGTCAAAACAAACTTGACTCGGAGAAATTAGTTTCATTAATTACTAATCAACGCAGAGTATGATAATGAGAAAAGAACTCCTAAATCTTAAAACCACTTTCCTCCCCCCACCCCTCCCTTCTTCCTGGGCCCAACTTCACCCCTGATTTTCTTTACCTCCTGCCTTGCAGTGGTGCAGGAGGATGGAGAATGGGGGGTTGTCATTTTTTCCTCTCCTCTCTGGCTGCAACAGCCATTGTGGAGCATTTTTTTTACTTTTCTTAAATATTTTATCCCAGAGGAGCACCACCATCACTAATAGCTTGGCCTTGGCCAGTGGTAGGTCCATCTTGGAGCCAGTATTGGCTCTGTTGAACATGGAGGAAACTTCTGGCAATTTCTCACAGAAGCCACCCTTGTAGCCGCCATGCTACCAAAGCCTTGCCAGGCAAGCATAATACCCTGTCTCTCTGACAAATGACTATATAATCAGAAACAGATGATTTCTGTACCCAGGGCTCTGTATTCTGAATACATCACAAATGAATTCTCTTGGTCTCCAACTTCTGTCCAAATTTTGCCATGTTCTTATACATGAATGTTTTTCCTAATAACAATAAGCAAGTTAGTTAATGGAGTTTATTCATGTCTTGTAACTTGCTTTAGTTGAGCTGTTTACTGAAAACAGGTTTTACTAAAACTGTAATGATGTGGGAAAAAAATTTCTTCAGGAAGAAATGTACTGTACTGTACAATATATGAGTTCTAGTGGATCAGAATTAAATAAGGTATAATCCTGTGGCAGGCCAGGTGGCTTAGCAGCTGTTCAGAGTATTGTGGAACAGGAAGGCTGGTTTGAAAGCAAGCTCATCTATCTTTCTCTCACCCATTCACTTGGCTGGGAAAGCTCAGCCCTGCTGATATTGTGATACAGTTCTGTGGCCTGACCTTGGGTCCTCTGCGTGCTAAGGGATATAAGTAGAGGGACTTGGCAGCTGGGAAATGGCAGCTGCTGAAGGTGTGGGTACTTCCCGCTGGTCAGCTGATAAAGTAACATAGAAGTTACTTACCTGCTGATTTTCTTGCTGTGTTTTTTTTTTTTCATAGTGACTAAAACACATATACAATGATTTGCTCCTCCTGCAATCCAAAGACATGTATATATTGGCAGATGCAGACAAACCTGAGGTTGTACTGCCCATCCTATGCTGGCAGTGAAAATGAGGGATAGAAACACCTGAGCTATTATGCTGTGAAATACAATATAGTTTCGTTAAATGTGATTACCTTTTTTAAACACTACAGGTTCTAACCTCTAAATTTCCTTCTAAAAGAACATATGAAGACTTTTTTATAAGTACTTCACTCATGTTGTGGGTTTGCCAACCAGGCCCCCCACCCCCCCCAAGGCTGAAAATAGTTTTGCCAGGTAGATTTCCGGAGCAAAACCAATCATGCCTTTAGTTTACAGCCACATGAACAGATATTTTTTGAGTTAAAAATTGCATAGTCCTGGAAGTTCATACCGAGGAAGTGTGTCTTAGGTGAGTTTTAGAGAAAAGTAGGAGTCAGTTTATCGAGCAAGTGATTGAATTTGTACTTAGTATATAAGGAAGGAAAGGTGAAGAACTGAGGTTTGTGTAAATACTGTATTAGTCCTTCCTGAGACTGACCAAGATAAGTAAAAAATAAACTTTGCTGACCTTCTTTCTGGAGACAGTAATGACCTCTGCACTCTCCCTTTCCAGTAAAGATATAAAAATAGATGCAATTTAAAGATATAACCATAACTATCCTTACTAAGAGCATGCATTGTATTTGGTTATTTGTTTCTGAGTTCCAATTCACTCACGTAAGAAGAAACACATCTTAACCAGCATTTGTCAGGTTCAGTGACTCCAGGTGGCATCTTATAACAGCAAAGCAGAGGAGGACAGTCAACTCCCTCAACTTGCTGGCCTCGTTTCTTTTTTTGCATCCCAGGATATGACTGTCTTTCTGGCTTGATAGCACAAATTGCCAGCTCATGCCTGGTTTTTCATCCACTAAGATGTCCAAGTCCTTCTCCTCAGTGCTGCTTTCAACCCATTTATTCCCCCAGCCAGTGTTGATACTGGACATTGCCCTGCCCCAGGTTCAGTTCCTTGTCCTTGGCCTTGTTGAACTTCACTGAACTTTCACATGGACCTAATCCTTGAGGCTGTGAAGGTTCTTCTGGATGACAACCCTTTCCTTCAGTATCATGAACTGCAACATTCAGTTTGGTGTCACCTGCAGATTTCTTCAATCCTACTCTCTATGTCACTGAATAAGATATTAAATAAGAATGATCACAGTATAGACCCCTGAGGAACAGCACTCACTACATTTTTCCACTTAGACATTGAGCCTGTAACTGTAAGTTTTCTGATATGGCCATCGGTCAATTTCTTATCCACCTAGAAGACTGTACATCACACCTGTGTCTCTCCAATTTAGTGGCAAGAATGTTGTGGAGAACGATATAAAAGGCCTTACAAAAGTCCAAGTAGAAAAGGTTTGTAGCTCTTCCCCTGTCCACTGCTGCGGTCACTCCTTCAGGTCACTAGATTGGACAGGCATGATTTGACCTTGGTAAAGCCATGCTGGCTGTCTCTAATTCCCTTCCTGTCTTCCCCATGTTCTAACATATCTTCCAGGAGGATCTGTTCCAAGGTTTTACTGGACAAAGAGGTGAGGCTGATTGGCAGGTAGTTGCCGGGGTCAATGACTATGAATAATGAATATGAATAAAGTATTTCAAATGATACTACCCTGCCGTGCTGCTGCCTCCTTAATTCAAGGCATCAGGGCTGACACAAAATGTTGTGGGGACACACACACAAACACACTAATTACAAATAAATGATATTTAAGGCCTGTGAGTATATGTAGGATAGGTTTGCTTCCACAGCAGGAACCTCTTCCTTCTCTGAGAAGATCTAGCAGAGGAGGTTTGTCATTAACAAATGATTTATCAGCAAGTTCCATTACCAAGCTAGCTGATGCTGTGTTTCAACAACTGTTCATTATTTAAAAAATGGCAAGTGGAAAACTTCAGAAACTTTAGTATGAACAGAGAAGGAAACAAATTAGAAAGAGAGAACAATGAAAAAGTTAACCACTGTTGGAGATATCCTCTTATTTTGCCATTCATTCAGAACCAATCTGATTTCTCTGTAAACTTTTCTCCCAGCCCTTCAAAAGACATCTTTGCGTGTTTCTTGTGTCTGGGGAAGAAACAAACCCCTTTTAAAAGAGTTTTAATTTCTTTGTGACCTAAATTATAATGAGACTAGGTCATTTAATTGCAAAACATATAGAGACAGCTTCACTTTTGACATCAGTTCATCTTTGCTCACCCAAATAAACATTGACAGAGTACCTAAAACGGAAGGAGGCACTGAGAAAATGTCTGATCTACCTTGTGAATACAAGGGCCAAAGTGAATACAGAGTGAATACAGAGGCCAAAACTTCACTAATGTTTAAGAGTTTGTCCTGCCTAATAGCCTGAATAGCTGTCATACTAGTGCAAAAATGTATTGTAGTCTAATATCCCTCTGTAGTCATGTAGATAAGTTAAGTACAGTTCATGTATGAACTTTAGCTGACAAATCTGTGCCATGAAATGGACTGTGGAGAACACAGTAAAAATTAATGTAATCTACTATGTCAGAGTGTGAAAGAAAGAAAGCAAAAAACTCCAGAAAAAGTCTTCAGACATTTTTTATAAAGTACTTATGATTTTAATCATAATATATCAGTTGTTTTATAGGTAATACTTTTCTCATTTTAGTTCCCTTTAGTTACAGTGGCTTCTAAGAAAAATAAAAATAAATCATTATTAAACACTTCAACATTCTGTGTTTACTTGTTAATTTTTAGTCTGAAATTTCTAAACTTGAAACTATTTTCTTGCTTCAAGCAAAACACTGTAACAAAGCAGAACAGTTTTTCGAATCACTGTCAGTGTCCACCAGGCTCCAGGGTTTCAATTTGTAAATTGACTCTGGCTTACTGTGGTAATTCTCAGGAAGCAAATTAAAATTTATTCTTAATACATGAGGAAAATAAAATAAACTAAACCATTTCAGTTATGAAAATAAGGCATATTAGGTAAATATTTTTATGCAATACAGCACTGCAGTCAAATTTGATGATACCAATATTTCAAAAAATGGAAAGAAGTAATATGCTTGTTATTTTACTCCTTAAAGTTTGCTTTAGACAAATGTTTCATTTCAATATCAAATTGTAAGGTACACTGATTCCTAAAGTGTAACAATTCAAAATACTTCTGAAAAAAATAACTAAACTAGAAAGAATTGTATAAGAGAAACTCAGGTACTGAATTTTACTTTTTACATTGAAAACCCTTATATTCTGAAAAGTGAGTTGATATAACTGGAAAGATTTATGACTTCTTAGATAACCACTCCCCCACAAAAGACAAATTTATGTGTCAATTATAGTGCAATGACTAAAGTTATGTTGTAAGAATCAGAACAAATTCAGGAAGGCAAATGATATTCAAAAAAGAATTGAACATATCTTCCAATGACAGCAATATCAGTATTTTGTTCTGGACTGGTGAAAATGAGAGAATATCCATTTGAATTTATATCTACCCTT
>JAWWLV010000088.1:95111441-95133278 GCA_035041135.1 Platyrinchus mystaceus | reverse complement strand
AGGATTGTTTATTTTTTCTAAATATTAAATACAGACACAGGGAATAAAAATGCTAAGACATCAGTTTTAAAGTTCATAGGCAAGTTGTAAAAAGGTAATGCCAGAAATTTGAGCTAAGTAGTTAAACTGGATCCTACTATAGTTTCTCTCAGACAGTCCCACGGACCCTCCTGTCTAGAGCAGCCTTAGGGCATGAGAATCTGAGGAACTTTATACAGCTCTCTGCAACAGTCAGCTAACCTCTCTTTCCTACATCTACTCTTTCCAAGTTTGAAACTATCTCTCACATTATCAATCTTTTTTACTCCTGCTGAACAATGTTGCATTTTCCTCCCAGTGTATATGTCCAGATAGCATAGAAACTTTTCCTTTTCTTGCCCCCCCCACACACTTACTCATATACTATTAATAAAATGGATGATAAATTTACTTTGTGTTTCACTGGTACACTGTGAACTGCCGAAGCTACTCAGACAGGTCCATAGATATTCTCCCCATGATGAAGGTGGCCCATCTCTTCATTAATCCCTTCAAGCTCAAACGGGAGTGTCAAAACCTCTACAGAAGACTTTTGTTCCTGTTGGCCTTTCACAAACTCCAACATAAGCTCCAGGCATGTCTGTTCCTGTGAAAATTCATCAAAGGTCAAAAGTTTATTCATCTTTGTCACGCATCCCTTAGCAAAGAGCTGTCTCATTGCACCTCTGCCAGCTTTCACTTCACCGCAGTTGCAGAAATCAGGGTTTCCAGGTGACAGTGACATCAGTAAGCATTAAGAAAACAGTAAATGGTCAGTTGTGACTGATCTGATCAGTACTTATGCAGGCAAAATGAGATGCATTCTTCATTGGTAGAAGAATATTTTCATCAGAAGTTTTAGGGGTAACTAAAGCAATAACACTTCAATACATCTCATCAAGGTGTTTCCAAACAAGCATTACTTAACACAGCTGACAATGAGAATGTGATATTATTCCAGTTAGTTTAATGGCTTTTTAACTGTCATTTCAGGCAACCTGTGTCTCATTCAAATTTCTTGATTCTTCAGTCATCTTTTCAGAGTAATCTAGCCTGTACTGCTTACAAGATATTACTGGGGAACCACTAAAATCTTTTCTTATGGTTCTCTTGGTACAGGTAATGTAGGCAGGTTTCAGCTATAAATTGCATGGGAAACTTTTTATTGTGACATTGTTGACATAATAAACAGTCTTAACATCAGAGTAGTCCTCTTATTTTCATAAACAAAAGCTTCTTTTAAGGAAGACATAATAAAGAAATCAGATTTGTAAGGTATTTGGAAGTCTAAGATGCAGCTAACCCCCTAAATCCCACAGATACCAAAATAAATTCAGTAACAAAGTATTTTCGAAGTTGTCAGTAGCATTTATACAATTTAGCAATTTATCATTCTTAGCACATATCATTCTTATATATGAATAAATAATGTTTGTTGCTGTTTCCCTCTCAAAATGAAATGTGTAAAAATGGATTTTGGTGATTTTTTTTCCATTTAAGGTGAAACTGAAGTTTAACTGATTGCCCAGAAGAAAAATTCACCAATTACTTAGTCTCATTGTGTGGCAATCCTAACTTGGATGATGTACATATATCAATTTCTCCCTGGGAAATAGTTGTTTCATAATTTTTAAGAGAACAGATTAAATAAATGACCTTATGTGATATAAAAATGAGAGGCACCTGGCTAGCAGAAGGTTTTTAAAAATTTCAGAATTGTATAAACTGATTCATTTGACTTGTTTGACAGAATTAACACAAAACTGCAGCAACATGAGCAGAAACACTGTGAACTTCCAAGACCATAGAAGTTAAAAGCAAAATATCCACTCACCATATCGGGGGTGTGATGTGTACAGAATTGGATATAGGAGTGACAAAACTGGATGCCTGTGGCTGATCTAAGTATAATCTTAACTGGCTTTGACTGTAAATAAATGGATTAACCAAAAGGAAAAAAAAAAAAAAAAAGAAAAGCAACAACAAAAATAAAATGCAAGCATATTTTAGACTGAAATGAATGTCAGGCATTTCTGAATTTTGTTTTTCAGGATCATATCATAAGAAAAAAACAATTAAAACAGAGAATACAGTTCAGTAAAATATGACATTACATGAAATAAAAGGCTGATCATGACATGAGTAAGTATTTTGACTGACACCTTGCTGTGACTTAAAAGATAAGCAATTCATGGAAGCTATTGTAAATAAAGGCAAATATACCCTACAACAATCTTGCTCATCCAAGGTGTTTGCATCATCCCTCCTTTCCCTTATGTATTTTCAATAAGGATATTGTGTTCCAATTAATAGATCTATGTTCTATGTTTCTTCATTGTGTTTCTTGGAGTCTTAAGATAAACTGAAAAAATACACTTTCTGATTTCTCTTACATCAGATTTTTACCCCCTTGTTGAAGTAAAATAGTTCTTTATAAAGGAAAAACCATTAAAATAAGTAAGTACAAAAACTTGGAAAGCAAGAGGAAAGCTGAAAGTGACTAACGTAAGCAGACTTTTGTAACCTTTTGGATTTAATGTGTACACAATTTGTTATCAGTATCGTTTTGCCTGTCTTTAAGCACTTTGTCTTGAAAAACTTTGAGTGCTTTGAAGTATTGACTTCAAAGTCAATACTTTTAAGTATGGATAGATGAAAAGTTATGTTTCATCAATAATTAATACCAGCTGAACAATCTGATCATTATTTTCAGACACAAGCAGTTTAGAATTTATTAGTATAAAGCTGGAGGTGTTGTGTTTCCATCTGTCTTCAAGTGTAGAACAGCTACTTTGATGTTCTTTTTACATTTCACATTGTTTTCAATTTACATATCTTGCAGGGCATTCCAGAAAATCAGTCAGATGACTTACATATCCACATCTAAAGAAATAGCATGGCTCTTGTATTTTAGCCCAAAGTGGTCTTTTATTTCCCTTTGCATTATTTTGGTTTACAGCACTGATGTTCACACTCTGTGAAGTCTAAGTAGAGGAGGTAATTTTGTAATTTCTTTCATTGTTTCTGACAAACTCAGAAGTCTTACAAGGGGTTAAATGTCTTCATCTAGTATTAATTTTAAACATATTTTTTCTTTTAAATTATTAGATCACAGATGTGTTTGTCAGCTACACCTCAACAATGGTTTCAGTTGTAAAAGCAAAGTAATGTAAAAAAGATGTAAATCACCCAGTCTTTTAGTGTTTTTTTGCTCTTCTGCAAAAATATCACCTCTCAAAACATTTATTAAGGGCCAAAGTGCTTATTGCCTGTGGGATTTGCTTTATCCTAGTTCTGTAGGATGAAAGAACATCTGTTATGGCAGGTAGGCTGTAATATATGTCATGTCATCATGTCCTAATTAATAAGGCAAAAATCTTTCTTTTATATATTAAATATCGGTGATGGCTTACAAGGAATGCACAAAGTGCAAGTGTTTCTGCTTCTGGTGGCTGTTACACTGACAGTCAGGTAAGGTGGACATGAAACTGTCATGTCAGCATAGGTAATGTCTTGCTGTAATGACACCCTCCCAGAAAGTTTGGAGGTTCATTGCAGATTCAGTTATTTAATGAATCACTTTTAGGAATAATGGATTATTGCCCCATTCTTACTTTATAGATCCTGTTAGTATATCCATTACACAGGGTGTCTATTTACCACTGCTTTGCTCACTTAGCATGAGAAACATGCAGTTATTTATACTTCTTCACAAACTTACTGCTTCTTTACTTTACACTAAAAAAAAAAAAAACCAACCCAAACCCAAATACAAACAAAAACTCATAACCATTCCTCCCCAAAAGGTAGCTCCTGCTACACAATACCCAAATGGCACATACACTGCAGAACTAGTTATAGTAGTCAATAGGTTTTCCAGGTGATATCACTCCTGGTCCAGTATTGGCTCAGTAAATACGATAAAATATGAAAGAAAATTTGTCCTAGGAAAAAATTCTCATAAATAAAAAGCATTTGCTTACTCTAGGCTCTTTCTTCTCTAATAAAATAACAATAGGGCTTTACCCTATTTTCACCTTACAAGTACATGTTTCTACAGAAGTGTAACTAGCCTGGCAATAAATCTTCAGGAGATGGTACTTGCTGAGAATTTTTAAGAATGTCTGTTTCAAATCAGTGGCACTTTTAAGCTAATAAATAGTTAAGTATCTATCTAAGTTACTCTGAGAACTTCTTAAGGCAATTGGTACATTCTTGACCCTTTATGAAGAAAGGGGAATGTGACAGTTTCTCTCTGATAGTCTCTGTAACAGGAGGAGACTAAAGAGTCTTTAAAAAGATATGATTTGTTTGTTAATAATATTCTTTAATATGTAATCAAATATCTGTCATCATTCCATGATGATTTTCTCTTTCAAATAAGACTATTTTATTTTATTTTATATTTCTATTTATTTTATTCTCCAGACAGTTGTTTTCCTCAGTTGAGGGGAACGTGATCTTTGAAGAAGCTGGAACTTCCTCCTTAAGTAGAGGGAAAAAGAAAAGGTGCAAAGTATCAGGGTGTGGGAATAATATCAGGTCCTCTGAAAATGGGAACAAATTATAAATTCTGTTACATGTGTGGACCACGGATTGGTATAATTAGGAAGAATATCTACACTGAAGTGTCAAACCAGATAGCAAGAGAAAAAGCTTTGGGTTATAGGTCATATAGGCAGTCTTCCATAATCTGATTCATCCATGGAAAACAGATGCATAAGGCTAGGAAATGGTAGACAACTAGCACAGAGCTCCTTCACTGTTCTGAATACAGGCATTTTATAAAAGAAATTAATTCTGAACCTTATGAAGATTCAGGTGTATCTGAATGGTACAGTGATACCTAAAAGCATAAGGAGAAAGAGAAGTGTGAAGGTGAGACCCTGGGACTCTTGGAGGTGAAGAAATGTGAAGACTTTTGGAATCTGAGAAAGCAGAGCTTAAGAAGAAAGACTGAGACTGTAAAACAGATAACTTGTGTAAATCTGGATGGTAAGACATTTCATCAATTGAACTCTTCTGAATGGGAATCCCAACAGAATTGATGCAAAGGTGACATGGTGGCTTTACCTGATGTTAGACTGAGTATGACATGAGCAAGAAATTGTCGGTGAATTTCACCTCAGTGTAGGAGGCTGATGATAAAACCCATTCAAAATAAATTTTATGAAATTACAAAAGGAGTGCTTTTTGAATTTGAACTTGAAGGTAGGTAGTTGGACAGCAGGGGAAATAGGTGTTGAAGCTTGGCAATCCAATAAAATTTCTCTGTACTTCAGGTCAACGACTCTGACTCAATGCGAATAAAGCAACAATTTTCCTGAATACACATGATTAATTCCACATTAGTTCAAGCCTCTTACATTTGTACAGTGGCTGGTAAAAGAGATCAGAATCACAGAATCACAGAATATGCTGAGCTGGAAGAGGCCCTCAAAGATCATCAAGTCCAACCCTTAGCTCTGCAAAGGATCATCCCCAAGAGTCACCCCACATGCCTGAGAGTACCATCCGAATGCTTCTTGAGCTCTAGCAGACTTGGTACTATGAACACTTCCCTGGGGAGCCTGTTCCAGTGTCCAAACCCCCTCTGGATAAAGAACCTTTTTCTAATATCTAATTTACAATTTCAGTCCCTTCCCTCGGGTCCTGTCACTGGTCACAAGAGAAGACACCAGTGCCTGCCCCTCCTCTTCCCCTCAGGAGGAAGTTGTAGATTGCAATGAGGTGTCCCCTCAGTCTCCTCTTCTCCAGGCTGAACAGACCAAGTGACGTCAGCCACTCCTCATACGGCTTCCTCTCAAGGCCCTTCACCAACTCCGCTGCCCTCCTTTGGACACTCTCTAATAGCTTAGTATCTGTCTTATATTGTGGTGCCCAAAACTGCACACAATATTCAAGGTCAGGCCACACCAGTGCAAAGCAGAGCGGGACAATTCCCCTTGCTTGACCAGCTGGAGATGCTGTGCCTGATGCACCCCAGGACACAGTTGGCCCTCCTGGCTGCCAGGGCACTGCTGACTCACATTTGACTTTTGACTTGCCCTCGACCAGGACCCCCAGGTATAAGATATAAGCTGTGAGCCATTGAATAGGGTTGTGGCACTACTGTTTAGATGTTCAGGCAGCTGGAATGCATGTGGGATTATACTACCATGCACTCAGGTACATAAGTAGTCCTAAGGACGATAACACATAAAAAGTCCTAATGGTGGTATTTCATATACTTTCAAGCAAGTTCCTCATTAAATATATCACTGAACTGAGGCCTAAAAAATGTTTAATGATTTTTTTAAAGCACATTTTTTTTCTGACTCCTCCCTCACCAAACATTTACAGAACTTAGGGTATCTTCTGACCCTTTCCCAGAAGGCAGTGAGGTTCCACACCATTGGGAGTAGTTACATGCCACCACCTTGTCCACGGTGTATGAGATGGTCTAGGTTTCTGACACCTAGGAGAAATAGGCAGCTTTGAAGTCCATGTGCTAACATGTAGAAATCTCATATTGTAAAGATTTTGTATATATTTTTGATGGAAGAATTGAATCATTGAATTATGCTTTTATATTTTTAATATGTTTACAATCAAGAAAAATGTTGCATTTTGATACATTATACTGCAAAAGGAAACATTGACTTGTCGGAAGAAAATCTTTAATAAAAAATGAGAAAAAATTATGCTATATCTAAACCAACTACCTACATAATATATTAAGTTCTGCCATAAAACCTTGATAAACAGTAAAGGTAGAAATGTTTTCAGCTAAAAGCTTTATCAAAAGCCCTGAGGCTTATTGTGGAAACAAAACTCCAAACTGAATGCATTAAACTTGTGATAAAGAATAAAATCGAGTACAAATGCATAAATCACCTTGTTAGACCAAACTGAAGTTTAAACTATTGGAAGAAAACCCTTCAGGTCTGAATAAATGAGATATTTGCTGAAAGATACTTTTTATTTTTGACATTTGAAAGCCACAGTAGAACAGTTATTTCTAAAGAAGATCTCCTAAGATATGATTAGATGTACAGAAATGTTTTTTAGGATACCTTTTCAGTTTTATGGTCCTGTAGGTGAACATGAATAGATATACAGAATCTACTTAATTTTATGGACATACTGTTAAGATAGTAACAAAGTATGCATATGTGCTATGGTCTTAGCTTGCTTTGAAATGGATAGGTTTCCTTTCTTTTTGGTTTTAAAATGGTAGAAAATATGAAATCAAGTATCACTGTAAATTGGATAATTTCTTCAAATTATGGCTGCGAAGTTTGTTTAACAGGGTCAAACCTCGAGTTCCAGAGCCTGGCCCTCCTCCTGCATTATTAACAACTTTACTGTTATTGCTGTGAGGAGGGTACATTTGTTTATTTAAGGAGTTCGTATATGCTCTTAACCAAGAATTTCAGGTCCAAACACAATCTACAACCAAATTTTGTGCCTCAAACCCATGGAAACTGCAAAAATTAAATTGTATGCTTTCGTAAGAATATGTACTTATCCTAAGCATATGCATTTTTACATCTGCAATTCATTTGTTTTATAGGGTGCAATGGGCAAAATCTTCACACTTAGGTTCTGCACTGATAGAAATAATAGACTAATAACCCCTCTTAGCATTAGTCATTTCTATGAGGTAATGATCCCTTTCCTTGGAGGAAATCATCTCTTACAAGTTCTGTCATGGTCTTGAACAATTGCGAAGTCAGATTAGGCTGTTAAACACTAATGGATTTACCGATTGCTATGCTAACTTTTTTTTTTAATTGCTTTTATAACTCCTGGAATTCCTGTTAGGAATATCCTGGATAATCCTGAATATTCCAAACAAGCTGTTGGAGAAAGATGTGTAATTTTAAAAACATATCAGTAAACAGTAGAACAGCAACATTTTCTGCTTACAAAATAGCCCTTCAGGATCCTTCTGTCTCTACTCCAACTAAACTAGTGCTTAGTTATGGAATAATGGAACAGTGTTTAGTCCCTCTGGCAGTGAGGTGTTAGCTTGCCTCCTTTTTGTTTTATTTTATTTTTGCCTTCTGAATTTTGTAAAGACTTTCTAGAAGGGAAAACTGACAATCACACTTATTATTTGTGTTAAGGATCAGATTCTAAATACTCAAAATTTAGATTCTTCAGGGATGACGATACTTACCATGAGTTAAAATGCATGAAATTTAAGATAGCTACATGTCACTTCACTGCTCGCTCACTTAATGCTGTAAATCTGGGGCAAGATACCAACACTACTATCGAGTTTACAGGGATTTTTCAGAATTTTTTTTCTCTCTTTCTGCATGTACGAAATTGTCTGTTTGTTTATTTATTTATATAAGTAGTTTCCATTCTTATAGTTTAACTTGTGGAAAATTTTTAAATACAGGAAAAAAAAGGAAAAAGAAAATAAATATCAAGTGAATACTCATGTTAGGGTCTTTTCTTATTTCTTTTAATACATAATGGTTACACAAACACAGGTAGCTGAAACTTAAGCATGACCCCTGAGACATCTGTTAATGCTACTGGTAAAATACAGTCAGAACTTTTGTCTTAGTTGCCCTGTCCTGACTCTTGACCCATCTTGGGAATTAGGTGTTCTAGGATAGAGTTTGTCCAGTGTTTTTCTATATGATTCAGGCTCCATTGTTTTTGCATCTATTGCTCAGTTTGGTTCTGCTTTGTCTTCCCTAATTGGCTATGTGCCCTTTCCTACTCTTCTGTTGTCAACCTATTGGGAGTTCCTGGTGGGATATGTGCTCAAATATTACATAGCCTTGCTGTATTTGAATGGCTTAGCTTTATTGACAGCCAGATGATAAAGACATTGAGCAGTGTGTGTGGACAAAACATTTTATAGAAGAGTACACTTCCTATAATGCAGTACTGCATGTCTTTAACAATTGTTATCACAAGTATTCAGGCAATTCTAAATGGATCTCAGCCTGGCTGAGTTTTTATGTCACAGACCTGATATTAAACTTCTGTTTCCTATGGATTTTGCTGGAGTTCTGATTAAATCAACCAAACAAAAAACCTGAATCAACCAAACCAACAAAACAAAAGCCCCTCTCACACAACAAAGAAAGCTAACAATCATGCAGCTTTTCAATGAAAAGAAAATATAAATCTGTGGAAGAACTTGTAAAGTGGATAATGCGTATTGATCAGAGTAAACCAAAAACAATACTTCTCTATTTTCCTCACCATTAGACAAATGGAGTACTGAACAACCATAAAGACCAAGAGTTGAACATAACCACTCTAGTATAATAGCTCACACCATTTTGTTCAAACTGTTGCTTTGGAGAATTTGCATGCAGAGACAATGAATCAATTCTATTACAATAAAACGTCACTTTTTTTTTTCTTTTGCTGTATACATTACCACATACAGAACAAAAAAAATTATCTCACTCACATTTCACAGAATCTCTGAACACAGGTACAAGCCAACACATTAATTATAGGCTTATAAAATTGATATTAATATTTTTTTAAAAATATATATCCTTTTTTTCATTGCCACAAGTTGCCTTAAATTGCTCATTAAACTTCAAGCATTGTAATGCAATGCTTGCTACCATTTATAGGCAATGCTCTCCAAAGTATAATTAGAGGAAGTATTATGACACAGAACAATGGAGACAATTATTTCTGAAGTTTATTAATGGTAATTAGCATATGGCATCTAAGACAGCTGCTGATACTTCATTGCTAAATACTGAGGGACTAATTAGTATTTGATGTTAATTAGCTTCTTCTGCATGTGCATTGTCCTTAGATGCATATGCACTGTCACCACTGGGCTATTAAAAATCTGGCCTTTGCCTTCTTGCAGTGACAGGATACAGCATTTAGGATGTTTTGCAGACTGTACGATATTGCTCTCTAATGTGCCCTTAATAGCCACTATATGAAGTTTAACAAGGAAAATTCACAAATTCCCATTGCAGTACATCAGAAAATTTATTTTAAAAGTGGGTGAATACTGTATAAATTGTTTTAAAATGACAGTTTCTAGCTGTCTTATGTTGATAGAAATAGCAGCCTGAGAGACTAAAAAACAAAGTCACATCTAGCGACATCTAACTGAACTGAACTAATGAACTGAAGAAGAGGGAAACAAAATTTCACAGGCTTACCCAATGCTATCTGCTGTTTAACCTCTTTCATTCTGAGTATAGATAATCTTCTTTTTATTTCTTCTCTTCATTTCCTACAGAGATCCCTGTTCTCTGTGTATTATCATGTCTGTCTTACAAAACTTTTTTGGAAGTTGGAATGCTATTTAAAAACAAAGGAAAACAATTTGAGTCATCTTATCTCCAGCTAGCAAGCAGGAAATAAGCATATCTTCTTTATTTCCTTACAGATTACTATTGTTTTACACAGGAGGTTATTATTTTTTTTCCAGGGCATACTAGCATTCCAATGAGAATTTCTCATGTCAATCATAAACAACCTTTATTTGGTAGTTAATAGGAATTGGCTTTAGTGTGGCCATTTTCTTGTATAATTAAAGAATATTCATTCCCTTAAGCAGTTGGAAAAGGGTGTTAAAGGCTAGGTCACAGAGGAGAAAAGCAAGTAAAAAAAAACAAAGTTTGCTAGTGAACAAAATGAAGTCTTTTGTGTTCATGGAGGTTGCCCTTTACTTCACTGTGACAGCAAGTGTATTGGTTGAAATCAGAAAGAGGAGATATGCCAAAAGACAGGGGTCACCACACAGGTTATTAAAAGACAAATCAAAAGAATAAGAAAAAAACCCAAAACAACCAACCAAAAGATGATAACAGGTGACTAATATGTGGGGAATATGTGAGGGGTATTCTTGATGACAAGCAGCAGGGAGTTTGAAAATTATGGAGATTGAATCTTATTATCCTCCTCAATTTGATTTTGAGCTTGGTCCTCTTTCTCACACAGTTTCTAGACCTTGATAAAAACCTTTGATTTATGAAATAATTTTAACACTATAGCTACCTCGTGAGATATTATAAAATAAGTCTGACTTAACATTGTAGGCAAAGGTTCCACAGCAACAGGAAGTTCCTTGGTGATACGAGGAGAGTTAATACTACCTCATTACACAGAAAGTATTGCTTTCAAACACCTTGGGTCTATCGTGATGCTTAAAATTTTTAAGATTAAGAAGTCTGGTTAAGAAAATGTATATTAAATATTGATGATGTCTGTGCTTTGTGTGAATTTTAAAGCCTCTGAGATTTGCTGAGTACACAAGATTAAAAAAGGTAAAATTTTAGGAGCTTTCTGATCCATGACTGAAGTATCAGTTTTGCTATTTCAGGTGGATAACCATGTCTTTAAGGAAATAGATTTTATTACTGAAATTCAAAATAAATTAAAAAAGTATTCAAGGGGATCCTTAGGAAGAATGAATGACGCTATTGATATGGTTAGAAAAGCAAAAATATAACTAGTAACAAAAGGGAGCTCTTCCAATGAAATTCAATTTAAAAATCTAAAATAACATCAGGGCTAAATATAACGGAACGACCACAACAAACAAAGAGAATGTGAATGGGAAAGTTGCAAGAAATGTGGTACATCAGATCTGCATCTAAATAGTGCTGATAGAATGGATTTAGCTCTATTTGGCTGTTCATGTATTCTCGTACTAATTCCTTCTAAGAAAATTAGACAATGTTGTAGTATAAGAGAAATGTCCAAAGCCAAAGTGGCATATCTGTTTTCAGTTGTACTCTGGTGTATTCAATAACATGTTGCCATAAACAGTAATAGCTATGCTAAAAGCCTTAAAGACATAATATCTAGAGGGTTTTACATGGTAAGTATATCTCCACAGAAAAAACTGTAACTAGGCAGTTAAGTAGCAAACTGCAAAGGATAAAATTCATAACATTCCCATGGAAAAGACTCTACTTATGAGATAATCATATCATATCTTAAGACTAAACAAAATTTGGATTTACTAAATAAGAAAAGACTAGATTAATATAGAAATAGCCTCCATGGAGTTGAGAAGGTCTTAATGGACATTTTAATAGATGTGTGATATCCATACTCTCCCAATTCAAGTCCTTAGGAAGGTTTTCCTAAATTTTTTCTTAGCTGGGAAGGCAAATTGTTCCTTTATTCATTCATCAAATGGATAAACTCATGAGGAACACAGTACTGATTACAGAAGCAGGAAGATGGTAATCTTTCCTTATGTGTGGTCTAAAGGGAGTTGAAGGAAAAGGAGAATATTTTCTTAGGGATGCTGTGATCACAGAATCACAGAATAGGTAAGGTTGGAAGGGACCGCAGTCGGTCATCTGGTCCAATATACCTGCACAATCTGGGTCATCATAAAACATGTTTCATGGGATTGCGTTCAGATGGTTCTTGGACAGTGCTCAGCTAGAGAAGTTCTTACCTCAGTTCTTCATGGAAAATTAAGAAAATCAGTTTTACATCCCTCTAAAATACCACAGTATAGGCTGTCTTCTGCCTATACTCATTGCTTGCATCATCTGTTGGTGCCAGCTAACATGCAGACAGGTTTACCAATTAATTTCCCTCAGCAAGTGTGTGGGATGATGCCCTGAACAAAAGCTGTGTAGGGAAGGATTTTGCCTGCTTACAGGGCTTACAGGAAGGGTGAGTTCTCCCACTGCACAAGTCCCATTTCTCTGGGATCATTATAATGTTCATAAAGAAAGCAAATATTGAGAGGGTATCCAAGTGTGCCTCTGTCATGAAGTAATAAAGGTATTCTGAAAGAGAGATATCCTATCTTCTCTCTCTGCTCCAATTAATATGTTTACATATTTTTATAAAGCAAGGAAAAAACCTTGTAACTTTCATGTTCACTGAGGATAATTTTTCAACTTAATCTCCAAGGATCCTGCAAGAATCAGAAAATATAAAAGACATTAAAAAAGTGCAAGGCAACCTCCTGATTTTTTGAGGATCTCACAGATGTCTTTTACTAATCTTGGTTTCTTTCAGACTAGAAAAATTGCAACTGAGGAAGAACGTGATGGAAGTGACATGAAAAAAATCATGAAAACAATGGAGAAGGTGAGTAATGGTCAACTGTTTACTTTCCTTTTTGATACAAAAAGTGGCTAGTGAATAAAGCTGGAGAGACACAAGATTGGGTCCCATGCAAAGTGTAAATGAGAAAATTATATGGCCTGGATAAATCAAAATAGTTCTCTATTGTTTTCCCCAGGATAATATCTCTGTTGTCATCTTGTTCTCTCAAGCTGAAGTCCTTGAGAACATGGGATAACAAGTTTAAAATTACAAGCAATGCTTTGCTTTGTGAGAATTCGTATTTTAGTTTATAGTCAAAATTCAATTTATAGTCAAGAGATACATTATTTTTTATTATAATACTCTTATTGCTAGTGTTCAGAGTGCAGCCTCACAACACTGTCAAATATTTAAAAAATTGTGTCTTTGTTGATCTAATGTAATTGATCTCATTTTGAGTAAAACAAACAAAAAAACCAACAAACTCAATCCATCTTCAAAACCATTAGAGTCTTTGTTTTTGTGTATTTAAGTATTCATTTGCACCATGCCTTGTTCTCAGGTTTTAAACATTCACCAGAAATTAATCCTAATATCCTAAAACTCCCCATAAACTGTTGTTTATTTCTGTAGTCTATAGACACTTTCATATGGCAATCGCTGAGGGTTTAGAACTGTGCTAGAATTGTGCTAATTTTCTTCATAGTAGCTACTATGAAACTATGGTTTGATTTGTTCTGAAAACAGTGTTGATAACCCATGGATGTTTTTGTTACGGCTGAGCAGTGCTTAGGAAGAGTCAAGGTCTTTACTCCTCACACCACCCCACCAGCAAAGGAGTTGGAAATGAATAAGTTGTTGGAAGTGGACAGAGATGGAAAACCTGAGGCCAACTGATCACAGGGACATCCCATACCATATGACATCATGCTTAGCATATAAAGCTGAGGGAAAAAGAGGAAAAGGGTGGTGTTCAGGCTGACTGTGTTTGCCTTCCCAAGTCACTGTTACATATGATGAAGCCCTGCTTTCCTGAGGCTGGCTGAACACCTGCCTTCCCATAGGAAGTGGTGAATAAAAACCTTGTTTTGCTTTTCTTGCATGCATGGTTTTTGTTTTTCCTATTAGACTGTCTTTATATTAACCTGTGAGTTCTCTCACTTTTAGTGTCCCAATACTCTTCCCATCCCACAGGGAGAAGTGGCTGAGTGCCTAGGTGGGGCTGAAATGCCTGCCAGGGATTAACCACAGCATTCATAATCTGGAGACTTCAGTAAGTGACTGTCGAGCAACTGAGAGATGGTAACTCATCAAGTGATCCACATGGCATTTTTCACCCTTTAACGTTTAAAAATTATGCCCATCTCCTCTAGAATTATGATACATTTATACCTATGTTGTGTGTGAAAGGTAATATTACACATAAATCTGCTATAGAATTTAAAAGGGAAATAAAGAGTTATGTGCTACCCGATCTACTAAGGAATTTAAAACATATTTTTAAGACTCTGAATATCTTAGTATAGTCTAACGCATTTTTCAAGGCACTTTTCCCTAGAAACAAAATATGAGTGTCAGGTTACCACTCAGTTTTTAAATCAGTTCAGGCAGAAACTGTCCTACCAAGTTATAAAACACTCTGAAAACACGGCCTAAAGAAGGACTGTCCTGGTGATGATTTAATTTAATTCAGTGGAACCAGACGTTAAAATCACATCCTATTCCTAAACTATCCTGGCTGCATCTAGAATCAGTATTTCAAAGAGTGGGGAATGTGAGGGAGGAGAAATGATCCTCTTGAGATTTGATCCACAAGTCATTCCTTTGTGAATCTCATTTTTGCTCTTGGTTTTATTTTGCCTATAATCTCACAGCCATTCTGGATTTAGAAAGCTTTTTATGACTCTGAAATGTCAAAGTAAGAAAATACTCAACTTTGACACCCCATTTCACTTCATTTTTTTGAACAGTGTCACCTGGGCTCATGTAAACAGTATGCAATCATTAGACCATTGACATGTACCTGGAACAATAAATGAACAAAATTAGATTTTGTTGATATATTCCAGGCAAAAAAAGGCTGAAGCGTAACAAGAGCACTTTTGTGCTATATACCCTGGTGATATCATCAACAAATTGACAGAGCTGTAAAAGGGAATACTCGAAGATTTAGGGTTACAGCTGCTCTGATTGTAGTTGAAAACAGAGGGAAGCTTTCAGTTTTGAGGAAAAAAAGTATATTGGCAGCTGTGAACTAGTCCTGCACAGCACTTTATAGACAGCTTCCCATATATCTTTGCAGTTGGAAATAACTAGATAATGGAAAAAGATGTGTAAACCAAAACCTTAGGGGTGTTAAAATGTCCAAGAAAATACCATTTATAAGAAAGGGGCTTGTAGTGGGGAATGTGTTTTTCTTGGTTTCATGGAAATAGAATACTTTAATTGAAAATTAAGACACAGAGTTAAAAGCCAAAAGGAAGCAAAAGAAAATTCAAGCTTTTAGTAATTCAATCTTATTCTTCTATCTTATTATTTGGTTAAATTAGTTGAGTCATATATGTGGAGAATATGAGGTGATATCCATATTATGACTGATAGTGAAAACAGATTATAAAATGTCAGGGACTTTTGCTAAGAAATGTTCCATAACCATCACTCACTTCCCTCAGGATTTACTTACGGCTTCAAGTGGATAGTTCTTTTAAAAAGTAAATAACAACTATGAAAAACAACCTTCCCCACCCCCCCCGAACTGCTACAGTTTGTCAGGAGAAAAGACTTCTAGGAAAAATGCATGTAAAAGAAAGCAAAGTACTTTTTTTAGAAATAACAAGAAAGCTGGCATTTCTAAACTTTTTGATGATTTAGTTCTAGTTTTCATCCTATTTTTAATATCTCTTGGATTTTTCCTTCATGCCATATGTGCAATCCCATCCACCTGAAACTTTTACCTTGTAAAATACTCAGAAATATTGGCAAATATTTCTAAAAATAAGATGCCCTCATACTCTGCCATTCAGCTCAATCAAAACTTGCTACCCCTACTTTTGTGTCTTCATCTTATTCCTATTTTGCAATGTCTTTTTCTGCTTTACTTTTATCTCTATCGGTTGTCATCCTTGCCACTTTTCTCTGTCATCTTTTATCTTCTCATACTGACTTGGTTGTCCATCTAAAGTGAGAAACAGAGCACAGGGAGGATTGCTTACAGTAGTTGCAGGTTCTGCTAACTGTAACATAGAAGTTGGAAGGCCAGTGAAAGCCAAAATTGTGGGAAAGAAGATGGAAACAAAAAGTTCAGGGAACTGTAAATGAAAGTAAGCACTAAAAGTGTGGCAATTTATAGGGGAAGAGGAGGAGTGCTTTTTATATTAAGGCTTCAACAGACAATAGAGAGTGTTCTTTTGCCTGGTTGGACATCAGCAGGGAAGAAAAGGTTTTTAGAGTGTCTTCTCTCTTTTTCTGCACATGTAGCTAGAAATGTAGCTATATTCCTGATTCTCTTTAGGGGAACATAAAAATGGGACTACTGGAGACCAATATCAAAACAGGCTGTATTATTACAAGTTTTAGCAGCAACTTCACTGAAGTTCTCTGTACTGCAAATATAAGTTGTAAGTGGAGACTGACAGGTTAGTATTCAGTACAATCTCAACACTCATACCTTAAAAAGAAAATAACTCTCATTTCAGTTTTTTTTCCTTTTGCAGTTTCTAGTCACATAGAAGATCACTTCAAGTAAGGAACTGGAAAATGTATTAGGTAAATTTTAATTCTGAAGTCATTACTGCTCCTTCTTCATCCTGATATCAGTACTACTGGAGGGGAAAACAGTATCTGTAATGGAATATTTAATAGATTATATGCTAGAATAATTTGCAGAGCATAGTACATGAAAATCCCAGTTCATGCTCATCCTAAAAGACTGTTGGACAAATGTTCATAAATTAGCTTGACTTAATAAGGCCCACATTAGTAATATAAGCAGTGGAGCTAACCGTTTTGCCATGCACAATATGGAAATACCAATATGCACAAAATATCTTGGATATTTCCTGTAGAACACTCTATTCCCCATATAGATGTCATGTTTTGAATGCAGATTATTTCACAGTTGGAAATATAGGAGTTGTAATTAGCTTTAGTGAAGTTGGTCTGATAGGGGAGGCTTAGTTCATCTGTAATTTTAGTTAATTATTAGCATGTTGGGGTCTAGAGGGGGAGGGGAAACCATTCACTACTCTCAAATTTATCTTTATTCAATAATAAGGGACAGTAAAGAGGTGTTACCTGATTATTTTGTTTTTTTCACAATAGAATTGGTAAATTATTGCTGTCCTGTCCCAAAAGCCAGAGAAGGAAATTAAATTTGTCACTCAGCCATTGAAAGAACCTATTTTAATCAATATGTTTTATAACAGATCAAATTCTTCATTAAAATCACTCCTTTTTCTTGTAACTTTACTCAGATTGTGCCCTACAGCTGTAACGAGTTTCAAATAAACTCTCTCAATAAGAAATTGAATTAAAGAAATATCTAAATTTTCCAAGAGTGATAAATAATAAAAGTACCTGCAATTAAGCTTAAAAGATGTGGGGTTTTTTACATCAGTACAAAAGGAGAAATATTTTATATGCATTGATCAGCTGCTGCTGATCAACTGAATCAGCAGGAGCATAAAATACCTATGGAATGCACCCACATCCAGGTTTTCCAAGATTTATATTTCTCAGGCAGACACTGGTCTAAATTTTTCTACCTGTTAAAGATTGTTTTTAATTTTGTCTTCTACCCTTCCTTATTGAAGCTTTTGTTTGGGGTTTTTTTGTGGTTTTGGTTTTAGTGGTTTTGGGTTTTTTTTTAGTTGTGGTTGTTTGTTGTTTTTTTGTTTGTTTGTTTGTTTTATTTTTACCTATTTTGAAGTAAACAATGAGAAAATAATAAGGACGGGAGCATGCATTCAGCAGATGTGCATTCAACCACAGAAACTTTTCTTGTGCAAAAGTTAGTTATCATACAGTGAGTCTAGGAAACTGGGAGGAGGAGGTTAATTGTCTGGCAATCAGAAGTGCACATGAATAATAAAGAAAAGTAGTTCTTTGGGGAGAATATAAAATATTTATTCATCTTCCCAGCATACACATTCCCTTCTCATTCTTATTTTCATTAACTCCACACTGAATCTATCTGAGTGTTCTTCCCAAAGGACATCCTACTGTCACGATCTTTACTGACCAGTATCTGGTAAGCTTACTTTCTGAGGCATGCTCTTTACTGAGTACTGTCTGATATGAAATTATTCTTCTCTCCTTTTTATAATTGACAGAATCAAGGGTAAATTATTGCATCTCATTGTTCAGAATTTCCTAGTAACAGAAAAAAATGCAGAGCGGAAGTATTCTCATCTGTCATGGAGGAAATGGACTTGACTTAAGATGTTTTTGGTCAATAGGAAAACAGTGAGTCTGGAACAGTCTGTGTTCCAATTTTAAGGCACTATTTTGAAATACTTTTATAACAGCCTCTAAATTACCTAAAAGAAACAATAAATAAAGATGTTAGTACTAAGATAGATAAACATTATACTTATAATACTTTTTGAAGGAGAAAAGGATAAAGAACTACAATCTAATAAATGAATTGGGCTATACCTTAATTTCAAAGTAGCGTCATTCTTCTGTATCTGAAAGTGAAACCTGTTTTGCAATGATACTAACAAGCACAAAGTCAGGCTTTAGAGAATAAATAAAAAGAATTCATTGAAAATGCCGTTTGCTTCACAAAAGCACTGAGAAACTAATAAGAACATGTTCTGGGAGGCTGAGATATCTGGGATTTTTCAGCCTGGAGAAGGGAAAGGTCAGGGCAATAGGAAGTAACAAAGCCAGGCACTTCACATTAGTGCCTAGTGGAAGGACGAGAGGCAGTGGCATGAATCAAAACACAAAAATTCCACCTGAACATAAGAAAACACTCTTTTACCCTGAGGATAATCAAACAATGGTGCAGGTTTATGACTCTGTGATTTTGCCTGGATACTTTTAAAAGCCAAAGATCCACAGGTGAAATGGACTTTACTGCAATTCCCGATAAGGTTAGAGAAGAGGCAGAAGTGAGATCAATACTTTAAGAAAATGCCCCCATGACCAAAAAAGGGAAAATTTTATTTATTTATTTGCAATCCAAAACCCAGCTGGCAATTCTTGAAAAGCTATCACCTGACCAGCTGATAAACTGATCAACTATTCCTGTGTGCTTCAGAGGTTTCTTACTGCTTATCTTCATCAAAGTTATTGGATTTTTGTAGATGAGAGAAGTCGGTTTATAAGAAGTCTACTTATGTCAATAGGTCTGTAGTAAAATATGAACATTCTGATCCTTTTATAGTTTCATTTCCTGTAGTTAAATTTTTCTATCTCATTTTCCTCTTTAATTAAATTAGCAGAATATTATCATGGGATAATGTTTTCCATGTGTGAATTAGTGATTAATTAATGTTTATACACTTCAGTACACTTGGTAGTATACATAACAGTATAGAATATTTATTATTAAGTAGTTTAATAGCTTATTTCTGTATCTCGAATACAGAAATGCAACTAACTTGCAGTGGCTTTTCTCTACCTCAGGAAAAAACAATTCAGAAATATAAATTAAAAGCAAAACTTGCCAAAGAAGGCACTTTCTTTATTTTCATGAAAAATCAATAAAATTTAATGTCTCCACAATAGAAATATTAGAACCATATTGTGTGTTAAGACTGCTTATTAAAATCTTCCAGAAAAGACACCCAGGAAGAAAATTATCTGTTAAAATGATGCTTCTTTAAAAGTTGTTAAATATTTTTGACATTTTATATCAAATTTTAGCAAATTCTATCAATGTGGAAAAAGCTTTTAGTAGTAGGCAAGAAGCATGCAGAAAGCATGACTTCTACCAACATCTGATTCAAACTAGGAATTCTGAGTGTTCACAGTGCCAAAGGATTAATATGAAACTAGCATGACTGATATAAAACTAGCAAAATTTGTACTTTTTAGAAATAACTTGATGTTCACAAAAGGCATAATTGAGCGTGTCCTCTCTGTCTCATTGTGACAAAGAATGGTCACCTAGATGCAGAATTTAATCCGGATGTCAGACCTAGGCTGGAAGAACAAGAATGTCACTTGGGGATGCTGATCCCAGTGTGGCCCAGATCCAGGCACTCGCCTGTGTGGCAGCGGGTTTCCTCCTGGTCCAGGAACTACCATGTCCTACCTGCTTCCAGGGAAGGATAAATGCTGTCTCACCAGCCTGATGGGCAGCTGGGGGCACCTAAGGTAAATGCTGAGGAAAGTGGCAGTACTCCAAACTGTGGTTCAGATGCAGTTGCTTTGTTTGTGTGTGGTTTTTCTTTTCTGTTGTTTGCTCTTTTAGCTGTCTTCCCTGAGCTGAGTGGGAGGCTCTCTTCCTGTGCATTTAAAGCACTGAATATACTCGTTAACTGACTAAAATAAATCTGATGGGACATTTTTGTACTGGCTTATAAGTAAACAGATTTTCTGAGGTGTTTGGTATGCAGTTTGGAAGCGTGGTTAACTTCTGATGTCCTTTTTGGCGTGCCCTCTAGTTTGAGGAGAAACTGGATGCAACTGAAGTGAGTGAGACATCACTGCCGTGGGTACCACACAGGAGGAAAATAAAATAGAGATTGATCGTGTCTGAGACTGTTCGTCAGGAGCTAGGTGTGAAACTTTAACTGTGTGTAGCTATGTTGTGCAAAAATCTGCACAAAAAAAAGTATTCCCTAAGGAACCCATTATTTCCACATTCACTTGTAAATGTTTCCTAATGTGTACAGCAATTTACAGTTCTAAACACAGCATTTGTTTGGGTGTGGGACAACTAAATTGCTATCAGGGGATTTTTAGTTGAACTTCCAGTTCAGTCCCTAGTAAATACCATAGATTTAAGAAAAAAATAATAGCACTGACTTGATGTTGTGGTCCTGAGATTTGAAAGATTTCAAAGCATAAAGCAATTACAGAAAAAGGAATTGTCTTCTAAGACTAAGAATCATTTTCTCTAGGGATTTTTCTTAACAACAGTCCTGCTTTAATTTCGGGTAGGTTATGATGCAGATAGAAAGTTGACAAAAGTATTCAAATTCAAATATAGACATTATTTTCCTTCAGATATATCAGACACTTCAGACACTGATTTCTCTCCCTCCCCCCCCCCACTAAAGACAACATTAACTCTCTACAAAACTCTAATTTTGAAATTATTATTTTGTTTTTTAAATTTTACTTCTTTTTTATTATTCCCTAAATCTAATGCACTGAATGCATCTCCAGAAATAATTAGTTTCTATGTCCTACTGTATTTAGGAACCATTTCTTCCTGAATTGTGTTTGAAAAATAAATACAGATGCTTCTTACCTGATATTCCCTCCCATGGCCAGTTCTGTGCTGCTGTTTCTATTTTTGTGCAGAGATAACTTTGACCTCACGTCTGACTATCTCACTTATTTATTTATTTATATTCCAGTTTTTTAATCCCTTTTGGGGAATGGAGATTTTTCTTCCCAAACTGAGAAGAAGCTACCAGGTAGCTTGTAGTAGTTAATATTGTCTTTGTTAAAATCATGGGGAAAAAAAATCAATCATTTTTTGTTGCTATAATTTATTTTGAAGAAGAAAAACTAATATCTTAATGCACTAGTTGTAAAAAATTTCATTTGCAAAACACTCTTTCAACTTTCCCTATGAGTAAACTATTCTTATTGTTTCCTCACTTCTGTCTTTGTTTATAGGGG
>JAWWLV010000088.1:95098892-95111340 GCA_035041135.1 Platyrinchus mystaceus | reverse complement strand
GTAGTCCTGCATCCTGGAGACGTGCCCTGCCCAGCACAGCTGTGTTCTCAGCAGCATGGCCTCAATGCTTGTGACTGATATCTTTCATTTACTGGATTTTATACTGACATATTCTAGGAAAAAATATGCAGAGACACACTTTAAAGATAGGCTTCCTTAAAGATAACCCACTTGAAACTAAAAATTACTGATGGTCATGTACTCCACCTTTTCTATTTTTCCTCCTGTAGCATTTTCTAAAGTGAAAATTTCCAACCAACTCCTTCATTCTTGAAACCCATATTTTCAGTACTTATTAAAATATGGAAAAACTCAACTACTTTTTGCACAATTCAGCTTAGTCAGAAATGAATACCATAGTCTAATGCAGGAATAAATGTTCATAATGGTTTCTTCTGAGCTCACTATTCTTAAACAATGAAAGAACAATCATCTTTTCAGATGTGTAATTTATATTTTGCCTTCTATTTCAAATATTAGAAGACTTATTACCTTTTTCTAGTGGATTTGATTTTTAATAGCATAGAGCAATGGGGCATTATTTCCATTCTCATGTTGATTTTTTCCTTTTTTGAACACCATATGCCACTGCTATCCTTTCTTTACCTAATCATTTTAAAGTCCTGTCCCTTGATGCCATCCACCTTCTAAGAAAGCTACAGATTCCTGATTCTCCTGTACTTTTGCAAATTATTTCTATCCATAGGGAACAAATGTGCTTTCAAACTGCTGAGGATATTTTAAAATTTAAAATTTTGGATATCTGTGCAGTGAGTCCACAATAAAATATTCTGTATTTTTTATCCAGTTTCCTGGATTTTATCTTTGCTTTAATATCAGTGTTTTTGTTCCTTGGGATGCTTTCATGCTGTCTTCTAATTAATTTGGTCAGTTTTCACTGCTACCTTGCTAACTTTAAATTCCTTCAGTTCTGTAATTACAGTTCTTCATTTGAGACTAGTCCGAGGTGGTTTATTTTGTATGTGTATGAAAACATTACATTCAGTTTTACACCCTGGAGTGTTTTTGACTGCAACTAATATCACTTATTCTAGACCTTTAAGAGCCCAATTGCATTCACATATTTAAGACACACACACATCCAATTTCAGAGCTGTCAATTGGGAGGACAAAACAGTATCTGTAGTTCAAGGATACAAAAAGAAGGACATCTTAAAAAACTGCTCCAGGGATTTTGTTATGCAAAACAGTTCATAGGTGGCGTCTGTAGAACTTCATTCTGATCTGATTTTGATCATTAAAGACACATCTAAAGCACTGTATAATCTAAGTCAGACAGTAAGAAAGATTATCTAGAAGTTTAATGAAAAATCTGAGCTTTTAGAACACACTTGGGAGAATCTTCCATCAGAACATGTGTGTGTGATTAAATCTGTACTGTAAAGCCTGAATAAAAGCAGCAATATTGCTACCCTTCCCTTTAACCCCCTGGGAAGGAGAACTTGGTGTGGAAGGAAAAAGATCAAAACACCCAGCAGAGGCTTTATAAGACTGGGGCAGGAACCTGAAAAGGAAAGATAAAAGATGGAACAGAAAGGTGATGAAAACATTGAGTATTAAACTACAGCCAAAGACCTTTGTAAAAATATGTGACTCGGTAAGTGTTAAAGCAAAATTTCCTCCCCTTCCCTCTCACATAGGAAGATGTAAAGAAAGATTATATTGGACAGATGAGGGAAGTGGCTCCAGCAGCCTTTTCTTGTGAATCCTGTTATCCCAGACTGGAGGAGAGGCAAACAGCAGCGATTTTGTGACCTTTCTTCTCCTTACACATATTCTTTTGTGTACATTATATGTAACTTGAAAATAAATGTGTGTATATAGCTGAAAAATAAATATGACATTACAACAGTATGGCAATACATGTGGGTAATTAGCTGTACTATGAATTGTTCCACAGTGTAGCATTTATTAATTGATTGCTAAAAAATATCCAGCTTCCACACTTCCTAAACCCTATTATTCAAGAAAGTTCCTCCAAATATGGCAGTGTGATCCTATTCCTCATAATAATAATTTCCATATGCTAATGAACTATCAGTACTGACAATTCATTTCAGACCACTCCTTCCCATCAGACTCTTTGGCGGTGCAGACACATAGAGCTCATGAAAGCGTCGCATGAAACACATGAAAGAGATTCCACATCAGCCAGCATCCCTTCACAGCCAGTATTCCCAGGAGGGACAGGATAAGTCTCCATCTGTGGGTTTTCGGGTTGATGCCTTGTTTGTTTGTTTGTTTGTTTGTTTGTTGATTCTTTTTTGTTTGGTTTGGGTTTTTTTGTTTGTACTTTTTTTTTGGGGGGGGTTGTGTTCATTTTTAGTGCAGCAAGCTTGGACAGACACATATACTTGTGATCAGTACCCAAAGGTGATGTGGCAGTATGTGAATTACTTTCTATGTTAGTAAAATACTTCTTTTGCTACAAAGAGAAATGCAGATTATCAGTAAATGACAAGATTATTTGTTCAGTTCTCCTATGGGCAAGCTGCAAACATCAATAATCCAATTTCCACTTTTATGAAAGAGTGCTTTTAGGAAAGATGTGCTTAAATGCCTATATGGTACCAAAAATGTTGTTGATATAGAGATAAGAATAAGCCTTCCTTAGTCATCTAGTCATCTATTCTTTTCCTACTTAGTGTGTTTCTATTTCCACTTTTTCTTAAGATGCCAGAGGATAATTTACTTTGTATGAAGGATATAGAAGGAAGAGGCAAGGGGTCAAGGAGAAGCAACTAGTCCACCTAAAACTCAAAGCACAACTATCCAAATGTTGAGAATCTGCACTACTGAAAGGACAAAATTCTTCTACAAATTGTGCTAATTAATTACTTCATTACCAAGACAATCATAAGCCAAGGCTTATGAATGGGAGTATGATTTTATTAATAAACAGGATTTTTACCTATGTCTTCTTCAAATCAATGATACTGGAGGTATAGTTCATGACATACAGTAATCACAACAATTCCCTTTTTTTTCTTTTTTCACAGAATAATTTACACAGAATTATACCATTTGTTTTTCATCTCATGATATTAGGAAATTTTGTAT
This sequence comes from Platyrinchus mystaceus, assembly GCA_035041135.1. NCBI lineage: Eukaryota > Metazoa > Chordata > Aves > Passeriformes > Tyrannidae > Platyrinchus > Platyrinchus mystaceus. The sequence goes on along the minus strand of JAWWLV010000088.1, from coordinate 95,108,259 downwards.
ATTTGATTTTAAATCTGTGAATGTAAATACTGCACAGTTTATTAGTTTCATGTTTATATTTACAGGTTGGATGATACAAGTGTCTACCTAATCAGAGAAGCTAAATACTAGGCAGCCATGTGGAAGTGTGAGCATTGACATTTAGTATTTCATGACTTATTAATGAATAAGTCTCACAAAGTGAGAGAAGATATTTGCATGAAGTGTTAACTTTGATGTTAGGGAAGGAAATAAGACAAATGAATCAAAAAGTTTAATGTCCTTTTTGGAAGACATGATCAGCTAATTGTGTTTAAGAGTCAGTCAACACTAATAAGAGTCACTGATTTATTGTTGTTTTGGGGGTTTTGGGGAGGCTTTTTGGAGGGCTGGTTTGGTTGTTATCATGGGGTTTTGGTTTTGTTTTGGGGGGGTTTTGATGGCATAGGGTTGGTTTTGAATGGAAGATAAGTTTTTTGTACAGGATTCAACATGGTGCTTTTGTTGTTGACACAGAATTAGTTGTACCAGACAACTTTTACCATGACAATGCTTTTAAAACATTTAAGGCTCTGTTTTGGGCAAGAATCCTCTTGCAGTATAAATTGTTTAGTTGGGAAATTTACCTAATTCACATTCTTGTACTTTGTCCTGGGAAAGATTACATTGTGAAATATGTTGCATTGCTTAATTAACATCTGTTCTTAAAATCAAATCGTTTACTTGGGGCTGAAATGGCTGTTGTGGTCTATAAAAGGTGTTCAAATACACATTGAAAAGAATATTCTAGCCATGATAAATACCTGTTAAACTTTTGTCTTTCCTTAAAGAAGTTCACATGAATTTTCTTGAATATACTGACTACATGGGATTTATATCCTCAATTAGTTAAAGAAAAAAGAATGTCAAGGGGAAAGCCAACAAAAAAAAACGAAGGCCTGCAATCTACATCAGAAGCTGTCCATAGTTGTTAAGCTCTCACAGACATGGGAAGGTAAGCACACTAGAGGGAATGTTGTGCTAATCCCTTAATATGCAAAGAGTTTTCCAAATTCTAGCCTGGGGGTTTCTGGTTGGTTTTCTTTTGCTCTTCATAAAGGGTATTTCCTTTTTTAAACTTCCTCTGCTGATGTGAGCCATTATGATTGTCCCTGCAAGAACCACTGTAATCTGACTATGCCTTCCAAAATACAGTTCCTGAGAGAAAATTGAAAAACTTCATAGCAGATCTTTCTTTACTTTATGAGGTACATGTAAGTCATTTTATCCCAAGAAACTTGACTGTGCATTTTCCTAATTACACTATACAGCATTTCTTTCTTTAGGAATCAATGTGATTTTTGTATCTGAAATGTATTTATGGTCAGTATAAGTAACATCATGGTTTTAGAGTATGGCACTACCTGATTTTGGAGAGCTCCCTCAATAAAATATGCTAAAACACTGAAAGACAGTATCAGTATGAATTTTATCCCCTGGCAATGTGGATACATTCTTTATTCTAAGACAAATAAGGAATGATAGTATTATGGAACTTTACTGGAAAAATGACACTAGATCCCCTAATTTAAAAATAAAGAATTAATTTTCAAGAATTCATAACATCTTAATGTATTACCTAATCAACTGGAGGTGTATCCTACATGGAGGAGTAAAGGTATTATTTGGTCAGTTTGAGAGAGCTATGAAATTTAAAGAATAATTTTAAAAGCTGTGTGGACCCAGACAGATAGTCTCAGGATAGAAAAGATAGTTATGTAAGTTTTCTCTCATGGAGAAAAACTTCCCCAGTCTCAATTAAATTTGCCATATACATTGGTCACCACAAATTTTCCTTAATTGACTGAGTAGACCCTATGTAATAATCTCATATGGCAGGATTATATTTCCAGCAAGAGAATAATTTGAGTACTTCTTCCAATTTATTTTTTTTTAAACATACAAACTACCTGAAGTTTGGACAGTAGACACTGAAAAAAATATTTGAGTATCAGTATAGCCAGTACTGTGCATTGAAGCAAGGTTGCATCATGATTTTTGTTCTGCAGCTCCTTTCTGTGTATCCAGGCATCATATCTGTCTTGATAGCCATGGGATTGCTGTGTGAGTTCATGTTAAGTTGTCTATGATTTTATGACTCATTATAGCTCAAGTTTTAGCTTACAAGACAAATTTTCTTTAGTAGGTGTAGGCCTGTATTCTTTGTCCAGGCCTGAATTTGATTAGACTAGATTGTATTAGAATGCTATTTTTTATATTTTGATATTTGACATGCATAATCATAAGAAGTAGAATGTGGAATAAAACAGAATGGGCAAGATAAACCACAAAATATTACAGAAATTTTAGTACTTGAAATACTATTGGCACAAAGAAAAAAAGATAAGTATTTTTCAAAAGTTTTATAATCTGAGCTGCAAAACGTGCACATTTCACATTTGGTGAAAAAAAAGAAAGAAAAAGACAGGAGACAACACTACAGAATTAATATTCTTGCTTTGGTTACATATATGGAAGAAGGATATAAATTAAGGGGAGGGGGAAGTATTTATTTAACTAGCTGATAGTTACAAGGAAACTTTATAGCTCTCTTTAGAGAAGCTCCTTGTTGTCAATGTTGGCTTCATCACTAATTCCAGACAACTGTCTTGAAAGATATGATATTAGTAATATTGAAATTATTCTAGCTGACTCATGATAATATTTTTCACCTTGTTGAACAGGCTCACATCCACCTTCCTATGTTTCACATGGAAAAGGATCCTTCCCACATAGTTGCTTACCTTACGCACTCAGATCCCTGAAGACAGACTTTGTTTTTTTAATTTTTTTTTTTTTTTTTAATGAAGGAAATGGTAGCACTTAAGCTGTGGTTTGAAACTTCTTTTTTCTACGTAAAGCTATTTGATTTGCTGTGCGGCTATTTAATGAAAAGAAAACCAAAAACTTTTAAATGTTTCCTGTCACGGAGTATGAAGATCAACGTTAAAGTTTGAGAATGAAATACTAATTAATTCTAGACTTTATTTGGGTCCTATATTTGTAACACTCTCATTGCTACTCACACAACTAGCCATCACTCCTAACAACAACATCCCTTTCCCCTTTAATTGGTAAATTATTATATTAGTTATCTTCAATTTTTCCATACACTCAACTACAGTACTCCATAACCTGTAGTCTGCAGTCTCAACTGGAATTCAGTTGTGAAAAGCATTTAAGCAGAGAATTACAGATCCCAAAATCACAAGAAACCAGTGTTTTCATTAAGCATTTTTATTTTCCTGAGTTGTTTGGTAATTTAAATGCCATGATGTTTCTTCTTTCTCAGTGGAAAACTGCAATATTTTACAGAGCAAATTTTTGTCAACAAAAATAGCAAAATAATCAATTGATTTTGATCAAAACAAACTTTTATTGTGAAATTTTTTGATGCATCTTCTAGTAAAATTTTCAGAAAAAGAAAGAAGTACTCAATAAAATATCAGTAAATTAGAGATTTAATAAATCTTACTTTTGCTAATGTTGCTAAGAAAATCAAATATTCAAAACTATCCTATCAGATTTTCTGTCTAATGCATAACTAGGACATAATTATCCAGTAATCCTTGATTACAAGTTTATTATATGACTATGATTTGTTTTTCATTTCTTAGACCAAAACTGCTAACAATCTGGGGTTAGGGCTGACAATCATAGAAATCACCCTTTGACTTACAAAGAAAACTGGTGCAATATGTCAGCCCTTGAGAGAAGGACAAATATGGAACCTCATGATGTCATTGCCACTGACTCACTTTTCAAATTACAGCAGTACTATACTCAGCAGTACATGTCCAAAGAATAAGAGAATGCTTATCACTTTGCAGGTAGTCTAAATAACTACAATATAATATTTCTGTTGTCAGATACATAACATTGTTTTATTCTGGAATAAAATTCAGCTCATATTTAAGTGGCAGAATTATAATTATTATTATTATTATTATTACTATTATTAATAATAGCACTCATCATTATTCTTGTTATTGTTATTGCTATTATTCTAAATGCAAATCACATGTTATAAAAATGGCATATTGGGGTTTTTTGCCATGTGTATCATGTGTCATTTGTTTTTGACTTGCTTCTGCATAAAAATAAGCCATGAACTTCTCAAATTCTAATGATTTGAATATTTTTGCTTCGGTGACACACACACAACTATAGAGCCTATCTGCTGCTCTTTGAAATGACATTTTGCTGGATTTATGTTAGTTTTTGATGCCCACCAGTAAGTAGCATCCACTTGTTTTCATTATCTTGGATCCAATAATGGAAAATTTCTTATTGTTATTTGAAGAAATATGGAAGAATTAAAAATTAAGACATATATAAAAAGGAATGCAGTGATTCTCTTTGGTAATCAACTTATTACTTTTTCTGTCAGATTGAGGATTTCTGTGTATTTCCTAAATTGTGTAGCAGGCATTTGCATAAATATTGCTTTCACTTGCCAATATTTGCTGTACAGAGGTACCTCAGACACTGCTGTTTTGAACTGTGTTTTTTTGGACAGTGGCAGCAGATGGGCAAACATCTGCTTATTTTAGCTCTGTAGTTAAGCAGGAAAATCAGTGCCATTTTTGAAATATGTTGGTTTAAGTCCGAAGTTTTGGCCAGCAAAAAGCCCTGAAAATAAATGAATGAAGATATGCCTTATTGCCAACACTTTCTTCTCCAAAGTTTTGAATTTTTTTTCTCCTCCTGCCCCATTGTCCTAGTTTCTATGGCAGTCTATTTTAAGGCTATTAGAAGCCATTTCATTAAGTAGGGCATAATATTTTATCAAGACATTATTGCAAACAGCTAAAAATTCTTGGAAAATATCTTACAGAACTTTATTCTAAATCAATTTTGCATTTTACTGTGTTTGAAGCTGTTTTCTCAAGTGTTAGGAGGCAAGAGTTTCTCAGTTTAACATCTCTTTATGTGATTTCTATTCTTGAGTTCATTTTTTGTCTTATTTCTATAAGAATGGTGTCACTAAAACGTATGTTAAATGCCTGAATATTTTACTTGGCCAACTTAACTTTTTTTTTTAATAATTAAAATCTTTACTTTAATTCCTCTGAGGAAGTGAGTTGATCTTTAGAAGCACTTAAAATAATTTTATTGCACCATGGGGTGTGAAATGTTGCTCTAAATCTGTACTGCTCAGCTGAAAGCTAACCGATGATGTCAATGTACATTTGCATAGGTTTTTTAAAAGTTATACTGTGCAGTGCATTTTTCTCACTTCTGGAAACTTGCCTTGAGGAGCAGATAATGGCTGGTATGTCAGCTCTTCACCTGCTGGTGGAAAGATAAAATGGATTTTTCCTATGTGTAAGCTGGCTCTATACTTTTTCTTGACTGAATATGTATAACACAACACACTGGATAAAACATCCACACAACTACATATGCACAAGAATTATGTGGATGCACGAGCAAGCTCAATTTCTAAAATCTATAGAAGTGGCTAGTATGGGGCTCTGTCTTGAATTTGTGCTGAACACAGGGTTGATAATATAGAGATGTTTTTGTTATTGCTGAGCAGGGCTTACACAGAGCCAAGGCCTTTTCTGCTTTTCGTGCTGACACGTTGGCAAGGGGTCTGGGGGTGCAGGGGTGGCTGGGAGGAGACACAGGCAGGACAGCTGATTCCAAATGACCAAAATCATGTTCTGTAGCATACCTCATGATTAGTCTATAAACTGGGGGGAACGAGGGGCAGCGTTTGGAGTGGTAGCATTTGTCTTCCCAAGTAACTGTTGTGCGTGATGGGGGCCTGCTCTCCTGGAGGTGGCTGGCCACCTTCCTGCCCATGAAGCAGTGAATATATTCTTTGTTTTGCTGCACACACAGCTTTTGCTTTCCCTATTAAACTGCCTTTATCTCAACCCATGAGTTTTCTAGCTTTTACCCTTAGATGTTCTCCCCCATACCACTGGCTGGGGAGTGAGTGAATGGCTGCATGGTGATTGGTGGCCGGATGGTGTTAGACCACAACAAGAAGATATTTTAGAAAGAGGAACATTGATTATTCTATTCAGAAGGACTTTACATTGAATTACTCAAACTAAATAGATCAGTCTTAGCAACAACTGAATATATAAAGGAGGCAGAAAAAAATGAGATAGTATAAACAGATGACAATGAAATATAAACTGCCTGCAAAGTTTTGCAAAACTGAATCTGAATCTGTTCTATTGATGGTCACAGACCACACAGCTGTAGAAGGAAAGAAATAAAATGTGAAACAATGAACAATTCTATAAGAATGAAGTGCCGATAATGTATGCCAGAGTTTTTCTGCTTTGCTGGGATAAATGTTTTATATGAAATTCACCACAGAGAGAGGAAAATACCAGTAGCTTTAATTTAGCAGGAAGAAACTTGTCTCTATAGGTGAGGTAAAGTAGTGCAAAGGAATTATAACTTGAAGCGCGGGCTTGTAACACACACATGCACACATAAGGCAACAAAAACCCCATAACCAAAACACTCCTCCTTCAAACAGCTACTTGGAGATGACAGTCTTTGTAAAGAAACCAGGTTTTCTGTACTAAGTTATTTTCTTCTGAAGTTGTTTTTTGTCATGCCTTTTCTTCCCATTAAGAGAAATTTGTGTGAAATATATAATTTCATAATATCTTGTATATTTATTAATTATATAAATACTGCACAACTACACTTCTAATTTGATCACATAAGCTGTTAACTTTGTCTTCAAGTAAACCTATTTTAAAACACTTCCTAGAATCCTAAAATGCCAGTCCTGATATTTTCTGATTTAGATCGGTTTATTTCTCAGTTAAAATGTGGCAAGTGTCTAGACATCTTCCAGTTATCCATGGACACTTTCACTTCAACTGTTTCAAAGCACCATTTAAAATATAGTTTATCTTCCTTTTATGAGTGAATCCTTAGTGTTAAAAAAAATTACTATATTTTCCTTATATCTTAGCTCTTACAATTGCTCCTTAACTAAAAGCACGGAGTATGAATTATGTATCTAATGGCTCAATAACATTAGTTTCCAGTTTATTGTGAGATACTGTTTTTATTTATGGGAAAATTGGAGAAAGTCTTATATAACACATGATTGACTAGATTAAGTGTAAGAAATGCCTAAAGAGAAAGGAGGCCCTTATTGGATACAGAAAATACTGCATAAGGTTGCCTTTTGGATATTTTATATACTCTAGTATTTACCAGTGGACTGAAATACATTTCTCATACATTTCTTTCCTCAACAAGGAACACTTTATCACCCTCTCTTACTGATGAAATAGCTGATTCACACTGGTTTAAGATAAGAGAAAGATAATTCTCCTGGGGAAAGAAAAGTCTTTACAAAAAGATTCAGGAAATATGACATCTTCTTCTCATCTCTGCAACATTCTGCTAGTTTTCAATTTAGCTTCTCTGCACTAGCACCTCAGATAAAATCAAGGTTTCATCTAAATAGAGAAAGTAATTCTGCAGTGATATTTGCAAATAATTGCATTTATTGATGATAATAGGATGATAAAAGAGCTCCTGTATTCATAGGATAGCTTGCAAGTGTTGATTCTTGAATGCTGATCTCCACAGTCAAAAAATCTACCTTTGGTTTGGAAAGAGTCTGTCCATGTCCACATCATCACTGATGGATCATCAAACAAAGTCATCCTGAAGAGCCAAGTGAAAGATAAAAGTTCCTCACTTCACTCTGCATGAATAGGGCTACCAAATACCCACATAACTGCCTTGACCTCAGCTATTTTCTGTCCAGACCTCCTCTTGATATGTATGTTATACTGCACATGTGCAGACCTGTGGTATAAGATATATATTCAAAGTTTATACTTTCCAGATACACTAACCATGTTGTCCACACTTTGGCGCAGACTGGATTCTAAATTTGTGACCATATAAATTTATTTCTGTCCTGTCAATCTAAGAGGAAAAAACAAGATATCTGTAAATCAGGCAGTACTGGAAGGCATCAATAATAACTCATCTGTTTACATTATGAGAATTCACACTTAAAATATCAGACAGGTAAGAAAATTGACAGAAGTGGGATTTTTTTTTATGGCTTTTTTGAGGTGCTTAAGCCCTTCTCATCCTATTCAGAATCTGAAAGTTCCATATTTCATATCTTGATTGAAAGGTAGAAGAGAGGAATAGACATTATTCAGATTAAAATAAAAGGTTGAAGTATTAGTGAAAGTAGAGTGGCAGATGCTTTTATAATGCTCAGACTGCTTGTCACTCTGGCTACTATTTGCACACTAGGAGGAAGACACTTTTTGCTTTTTCTAATGGCTTTCATAAAAACAGGTGAGCAGTCAGGCAAATTGTCAGCATTCTTTTATAAGCAAATATTCTCACAATGCATTAAACAGAGGAGAGGATATGAAGGTAATTACTGATCAGCAGGTGACCACTGAAACATTTAGATTCTTCTTTTCCATATAATACATTGCAATGACCTGCAGAGCAGAAAAACATCCAGATTTTCAGTGAAAGGCTTAGAAATCTTCAGCTGAAGCAAGCTGCACAGATATGCTAACTGTTCCACTTGCAAAATAAAAGGTCTCACAAGTAATAAAACTAATAAACAAGAAAAGCTTACCTACTGAATATTAAAAAGGCCCTTACTAGTCATTTAATTTCCCCTCCAAAATAATCTTAATGTATTAAGACTTTTTTTAACAGGTTCTGACCTGTGAGAAGGGGGGTTTTTTTGCCTATGTCCAGATCCATGTGGGAAACTGGAGTCTGGCTCTACAATGTTATTTATAAATTTGGGATCATGGACTAGAATAAAAAGAAAATACCAAAAACTGTTGTCACTCACTAGTTGGACCAGGAGTTGAGGCACAAGTTTCTGAACTGGATACTGTTTATAAAGGTCAACAAATTTTGATTTTTTTGTTATGCTACTGTAGTGGGTTTCTCTGGCTGGGTTTTGGTAGTGGGAAGGGGGAGAAGGGACAGCTACAGGGGTGAGTTCTGTTGGAAGCTGCTAGAACAAGGGTTGTCAAACTACGGCCCGCGGGGCGGGCTGGACCGGCCCGGGGCCGCCCCTAATCCGTCCCGCCCCACCCCCTGCCGGGGGTTGGGGGTGGAAACCAAGCAGCCCCGTCCTCCTCCTCCTCCTCTGTGATGCGCGGCGGGTGAGAGGTGGGGGCGTCTCCTCTGCCGGACAAACAGTGTCGGCAGCCTTTCAACTCAGGCAAATTTCCAGAGCCCCTGTGGCAAAGGCCCTTCAGTCCCTTCTGGCCCCCCCCTCCGGACTGCGCGGCCAGGCTGAGGAGGGGGGCGGCGGCATCAGCGAGGTGGGCGGCTCCCTGTCTCTCCCTCCCTCCCTCCA
>JAWWLV010000088.1:95070512-95088785 GCA_035041135.1 Platyrinchus mystaceus | reverse complement strand
TCTAATAAGTGTGTCATAAGTATCCTAACCTTTACAATTCCCACGTATTTTTTACTTTGACACTGTGTTCTTTAAGCCTATGTTTGCCTGCACAAAATATGCAGTGATTCTGGCGTATTCTTTTGTTATCTATATAAAAAATGTTATAAGCTTAAATCTTTATTATTAATTTTTATATAATCAAACTTGCTAATAAAAGTAGAGAAACTACAATGAATCTGTGAAATGCATGGACTGAAAGGATTATAGCCAGGTCAACTAATTATTTTCAAGATGTAATAATTGCTGGTTTCCTTTAATTCACTTGACATGTGGTAAATCATGTAGTACCATGGTGGTCTCTGAAAAATATTATCTGGGAAAATGGAGGCCTAAGTACTATTGATTTTACCCTTTTCACTGTTCAATTTGTTGGGATTTTTTCCCTTAAGCCCACTTATATGAATCTAACAAGTTTAGACTTGTTTGAATGGCATTAATTGCATCCTTCTTTGGTTCTCACCTAAGGATCTGCATAATACTTACGTACTGTAACTGCTCACGATTATTATTTGCCCATTCCAAAAAGACAGCACTGTATCATGATTTTTTTTCTTTCCTTTTTTTTTTTTTTCCCTCCCCATTCATCCTTCTTCAGGATTCTTAAGTGTTAGAAAATTACCCTTAATGGTTCATGGCTATGACTTTGGCAGTTAGCAATGTAGAATACCTTGGGAAACTTGGCTAAGGGATTACTTTTCTCCAGCTAAGTTGCCTTATCTATTGATAACACTCATTGTCAGAAGATAAAGAAAGTAAGTAGAGTCAGAAAAATGTGTAGAAGTGAGACTGCAAAATGTGACCCTCAAAACAGAACCTCACTAGGTCAATGCAGGAGAGCAATTTTTTTCATCCGGATAGACGACTAATCTCATCAGAAAAAGAAATAGAGTGTTCATCAGTCTTGATTTAATATCAAAACTTGATTTTGCTTTAATAATGAAGTGGTATTCTTGGAATGATTCACTGTACATCATTACACCGGTAAAGCTTTTGAGTTGTCAGGTATCGATTTATGTTTTACTATTATTAATAGATGCTGTACTAATTATTAAAATATTTATAATTCAGAAAAGTGTTGCAATTCTTTATATTGTAGCAGAAATGGCCTATAAGTGCAGACTTTACTTTCTCAGCTGATAAATTCCAATCTGTTAAAATAACACTATTTTTTATACACAATGTGTAAGTCAAGGCAGATGTTGCTAGAATTTTGTCAATGAGTCATGCTCTCTCATACCCCCAGGTCCTTAGCAAAAGCACTGGCAATATGGTATACTGCAAGGCAATCTGCAGTGAGTTAAAATATTGGCTTCATCCCTGCCTCTCAGAAAGTTTCTTCTGCTTGGCTGAAAATGAATACCATTAGATTCTTCCAGGCAGCATGGACAGCTGGTACTTGTAGTGATTAAGAATCTTCTGACCTGTGATTATGACAAGCTGGAAAAATGTTTCTAGTTTGAGTACTCAACTTTATTATCAGTGAATGCCTTGAGCTGATACTTTATTTATTAACAAAGACAACTCCCTTCAACAGTGGTATCGATCATCCTAATTTATCCAGCATATCTAATGTTACGCTGCTATTCAGTATAAGAACTAAAGATAAATTACTTCCATTGGAAAGCAAAGCTACACTTTGTCATCTCCTTACTCACTATGCATGGGTTAAGTGGAGAAAATAACAACTTCAGGAAACATATTAGTAATATAATCAAAGCAGAAAGAAGCAAAAGCTAAAAAAACAAAATACATGATGTGAGTGTAGTGACTGACACTACTATAATTTCCAAAAGATCTAACCAGGTGTTCTGCAGAGGTTTTAAACATTTAATCCTGCTATTAAGTTCTGTTCATAGGGAAGAAACTTTTATCTGCAACAGCAGTAGTGATGACTCAAATCTATAAAAATCATGTTTTGTAGAACTTCTAGTAGAACACAAAATCTATCTTGACACATTCTCATATTCTTTTTTAACAATATGAAATTATTATTAATTTTGATGTAGTACTTGAGTTGCTTAGTAATTTTAACAGAAGTAAAAACTCGGTTGAAGCTGGTTGCATGGTGACTAAAGTGTATCCAATGGCAGTGTCAAAGATGTGTGACACTGTATAAAAATGTGTTCAGTTGCTTAGAGCTTTTTCAACTATCATCTGTATTTCAGTGGTTGGATATTTGTCTTAGAGAAATCTTTTTATCATACATAATATCTGCTCTTTATGGGTAGACTTCAGCTGTATGTGAAAGTGAAGCTGAGAAAAGATGCTTTTTGTCAATATTATAAAGTTCCAGAAACTTTCAGTGGATAGTGCTAGCACGTACATTCTTTGGGGCATGAAACTATCCTTTGTGACAGATTTGGTTTGCTGACATCTATGGAAACATCTGACCATATGGTGCCAGGTTCCACCTTTTGAACAATTCCACTCTGCGTACTTCAGGAGCAGATTCTTAGTCTCTTGTATTCCCTTAAGACTCAGTCCACACCTCATGTGCCCCAGTTTCTGACCTGAGTTGGATCTAGCTAATAGAAGAAATATTGTTTCTTTATTTGATACTAAGCATTATTGAAAGAGAAAGCTATCAGAGCCAAATTTAAGGAGTACTGGAGATGAGCATGTTTGTTCTTGTCTATTTTATGAGCCAGAAACAATGAAATAAAAAAAACCCTTAAACTGAAGATTTTGGAAATGAAATGGAGTCTCATAAACTTGTGCCTGCATAGCACAAGGAATTTGACAGAACTTATTATCTGGGGGAAAAAAAGTGTAGATTAGGAAGTGTGTTTGGGCCTGCAAAGCATGGGAACAACTATTTAATGACAGGGCCAGAAGTATGGAGAATGTGGAGCTGGAGGTTGTGAGGAAACTGGAAATCATTTGTCAAGGAAGTAGAAAGTGTGTCCAACACTCATTTTTAAATCTCTTTTTGCTCTACGCCTTGGTTTCCTCTTGGTCATGTTGCATGAATGTAAACTAATTGCCCACTTCTCAAGTAAATTCACAAGTTCCTTCCCAGACACAGAGGGCTATCTTTGTCCTAGCATCTACTCTGAACACTTTGTGTCAGAATGATTCTGTGATAAGATTAGCCTTGCAACATAATTCCATCTTACTCAGCACCCTCATAAACATCTATGTACCATCAGGTTATGCTTGAGAATGTGAAAAAACCCACCTGGATTCATGCTAATGAAAGGAACTCTGTCAGGCAACATCACACATGTGTTGTTATTTCAGGTCCTCTACGATGAAAATCTGCAAATATTTCTTGAAGACCATAATGACAGCACATAAGACAAAGAGTATCTGACTGTGTCTGAATAGCTGATTGCTACGTACCATGAAAGCTCTAGTCAACCCAAGCTGTTCTAAGCCTGAACCAGTCCGAAATGACTGAAATGAACAGTCATTCTGCTGTGCAGTCCTCAGCTATATAGTTTAACAATCAGCTGATGAACTGAAGTATAGACAAAGCAAGGACAATACATGGATTTGGCAAGGAGGAAGAGCAGACAATATAGAACCTAAAGAGGTTCTCTTCCAGAACACTAGGTTTCATTCTTGTTATTAGCTGGTGATAATACTGAACTGCTTTACTTTCCTTACTTATATGTGTGGAGATATTTAAAACCCCACTGCACACCATCTTGAGCAACCTGCTCTAGCTGACTCCGCTTGAGCAAGGGAGTTGGACTGGATGATCTCAAGAGGCCTTTTGTGGACTATACATTAATGTGATTCTCTGGTTTCTGAATTCATCTTTGCACCCTACTCTGCACCAACTGTAATAACAAGGCTTTTCGGTATCAGAAAGTGTTGGGTTTGAGACTTCCAAAATTCTGACAATTCAGCTTCTTGTATATGCACTTTAGTTTGCAATCACAGATTCATTATCGCATATACATATTCAGTGCAATGAATAGACATGATCTGGATATGACCAAAAACTATGAAATGAAATGGTTATAGGAATACTGCTTTGCTTATTCAGAAAGTTGTAAACAAAATGAGGAAAGGCAGAGATGGAAGAGATATAGAAAGTCTTATACATAGACATTTAATTGGTGTTATGTGGAAGTAAACTGTCCTTCTTAATGCCAATCCAATGGTTATGGGAAGGTCATGTTAAACTTCTTATAGGCCACCAAACTATCCATCCTTCACTTCCTGAGTGTCTGAGGATTGGATGTGTCAAAAGTCCAGGCAGTAAGGGCAGTACAGAGCTGTATAATCAGAGTTTTTATTAAATAGATAAAATGCCATGCAATATGGTATAAAAATACATGTCAGAATAGGAACTACAAATTAATAGGTGCATCTGACCTTCTCTTCCTTTCTAAGTAAAGGAAAATAACATTTTGTTTTCCAGGGGTACTGTAAAAATCAGCTGATTTGTTTGTGCTATGGTGTAATATCAGTGATAAATACTGTAGAAGCCTATAAACAAATTAGTTCTGTCTTCAAGGCAGAGTTGAATAATATTCATCAAACAAGGCATATGACCACACACTGAATAATGAAGATAAAGATGTTGTGCAGGAATGGTGCAGGGTATGAAAGACATCCTGAATGAGAAAAGGGTACTCAGAAAATTGTATGAAACTACAACATGATTACACATTGTATGTGTACAAAGAGGGTAATTTAGGACAAAATAAATACTGTCTGTAGTAACTTCCAACTTTTCAATGTCTGGTTTTGCACTGCAGCATTCTTAGCAGAAATTTGTGAATGTTACATTTCTAGAGTTTAAATGGAAGAACACAGACTTTTGAACACTAGCTGCTGTTAGTGCCCAACGTTAAATTGCAATGTATCTGACAATATACATTTACTCCTTGGGCTGCTCACACATACTGCTGATTGCCTTCAGGCTAAGGCTTGTAATGAGGCAACCCCAGCCGAGAGGTATTACCTCACTCACTCACATCCTGGGTTTGAGGACAGAGATGGACATAATCATTACATGCATGTATGCTGACCTACTGATCCCTCTTTGAGAACCAAAAGAAATTAAAATTGAAACTCAGCAGGTACAAGAATTGGGTTCCTAACAATCTTTATCTACTTGTAGAATGGCATTACTTAGAGAGTCACCATTTTTTCATTCGTAGCCACACTGAGCAAAAATCACTGTAAAAGCTAATACTTATTTAAACTCTGGCAGCAGAATGATTTTTTTCAATTGCTTACAGCCCTCACATTACACTGAAGAGAACCAGATCAGAGCGGTGTGCCAGAATGAAGAAAGGCAGTTCAAAAAAGTGAATCTGCAGTTACAGTCAATTATTTCAGCATGCTGTCTCAGTGGCAATTAAGACACAACTCTAATGAGCTTGGTGTCAAAACTGACAATGGCATCCTGGTGCTCACAGACACTCTTTAATCTTTATAATATAACTCTTTCCCATTAGTATTTCATTAAAGCTTTTTAGGTTTTCATTTGGGAAATGAAGTGTTCATTTTTAACAATTTCTCTCTTGAGTCATACTTGTTGCTAATCTATCCATGAGAACATGAAAGAAGCTATATGGGGTCAGAAAAAGGTCTGTATAGCAGATCTTTTGTCTCTATGTAAAACACATGGCTAGGAAATAGGAAAACAAGCACACAGCAATGCAACTCCAGAAGACTCTTATACCTTCCACCAATTCTGAGCTTCCCCTGCTGGTTTGGTGATGGGAGAGGGGGGAAAGGAAATGGTGTTTTGAGTGGGTGTAATAGTCCATTATACAATTTCCTTCTAAAAAATTTGACCTCATCTGGTGGGTCTGACCTTAGACCTGACTCTGCTTTAGGGAGGAGTTTGGACTAGAGACTTCCTTAGCTCCCTTTCAGTCCTATAAGCCTGTGAATCCACAGCAAGAAATTTCACCATTTTTTAATACTCAGAGAAGACATAAAGTTCTTTAATTTTGAGCCTGACACCTCCTAGCTTTACTTACTGCATTAGAGCGGAGAGTGAATAGTAATTTACCATTTAATTTCTATCTGTCTCATTTATTTTATAGATATCTAGCATTATCTTTTCAGTCATTCATTTTTCAGGCTGAAGAATCTAGTCTGTTTAATCATTCTTCACATGAAACATTTCTAAGGGTGCAATTGTCCTTTTCCAGTTTTATAACATGCTTTTCACAGATGGGATGGATCTGGGACAAATCTGCTGGGAGTATTCAAAATGTAACAGCACTTTTAATTTATTAAGTAGAAGCATGATTCTTCCTGTATTGTTCCCTTATTTTGATTCTTTCTAATAATTTTGAATATTCTAGTTCCTTTTGTGACAAATATGCATTTCTTAATGTTGAATTTATTTCACCTTTTAAGTCACTCAGTATTGTGCTGGTCTTCTTCAGTATTTAACAGCTAGTCCTTGTCTTTACTACCTTGTCCCTACTGATGGGAACATCATCATTTCACTCCCTTTCTCTCACGCTGATCATTTTTCAATATATTACATCTAGTTGATTGCACTACAATCCCTGTGAGTCTTCATTGATCATATTCATGCTATCTGCATCTGGCCATTCTCTATCCTGTATTATCTGTTCACATTTCCTTAATCCATGTGAATATCCTTTTTCATATCCCCAAGCATTTTCTCTCCTTTAAAAAATATTTGATGAGAGACTTTATTAGACATTTTTCTTAAGGATATCAACAGAATCTTTTCTGTCTACATGCTATGTTTTTTAACAGGGCAGGGGAAAACAAAAACAAAAGAAAAAAAAGAAAAAACAAATCCTAAAGAAAAAAAAATTTTTTTAAGTTTGGATTAGTTATTTGTTTGGTTGGCTAGAAATAGTTGAAGAGCACAACTGATAATTACAAATATCAGGATTTTTATTTCTTTTAATTCAAAGTTTCCTGAAGCTCATACTAAATATGTCTCCTGCATTGCAAATATGAGATTATGTTTTTGACATTTCTCAAATCTTCATTCGTGAAGCCTAGCCATGATGATGACACATGTTTTATTGCTCAAGACCTGCTAATACAGGGAAATAACAACTATTTGTCATGATCAAAACTTCAATAATTTTCTTTATATAGGGAATAAACCAAAATTTGGGGTTTGATAATTTGATGATGCAACCATGTGTTGTTTGGTGTCCTAGTTAGAACAGCTGGGACCATTCATCACTGTGTGGGTGTAACCCAAACTGTGTATTCTACACCCTCTATATTATTTCTCAGAAACTGTTAACAATAAACCATTTGTAGAAGCTGTCCAGAGCACACCTAACCCCTCAGGCTATAAGCTGGATGTTAAGAGGCCTGTGAGATAGGAGGATGTTCCTATTTTCACACTCACGACTCTTAATCACCCGTTGTGGGAATCCCTGCCCTGGGGGAGGTGCTGGGCATTCCTGCCCAAACCTGAGTGTATATAATCTTGGGGTCCTGGGACTTCTGGTACCACTCGTGGGATCCAGAGGAGGACTACAACCTCAACTGGACTGTGACCCCCCACTCTTGACCAGACTGCAACTATCACTCACACCAACAGGTTTTTCCTCTCCTTTTACTTTTGGACTGACTGAGGGGGCTCACATGGGGCTCAGCACAGGGGGCCAACAAACACCATTCTATTCATGTCCCGGGTTATGCATCTGGGTTTTTATGGATTAAAAACAATTGTTCATCTGTATAATTGTATTTATTGTATTATTTTTATTAAATTGTAATTCTGACTTATAATCTCTTTTGAGTTGGGTTCATTTCTCCTGCCGGTTTACCTTTAAACCAGCACATTTGGTTACCTCAGATTTAGGTGAAATTGATAACATTATTTTTCACTAAAATAGGAAATAGATATCTGTAATATGAACTTAAAGAACGGTATACTTACTATTTAATGAATTCTATGAACCTTTAAGAGATTCTTTTATTTTATTTCAGCTCTAAGCTGCCTTGTGTTTTATCAGGGCAGTTAAAGCACTTGAGCTGCCTCATTTAGTTACTCCTATTTCACCCCTCATATACTGCATTTTCTCTCCAAATATATCATATTATTTGCATTTTTGTTGGGATGTACTTAGTATTTGATCAAATACTTCTTAAATTTAGAGTGTTTCATTTAAAAAAGTTTTCTACTGAGTACATTGCTTTTTCAGGATTAAGAAACCATTTCATATGAAACACTGGATATTTACAGTAACTTCTTTGTGATTTCTGATTATGTAATATAAAACTGTAAGGTTAATGTTTATAAAGTTTAAAGCTTATAAAGTGAAAGGTCTGATTAATATACAAGGATCAAAGCACATACAAGAAAGAAAATTACGAATCCTATCTGAGCACATATATTGGGTTTGCATAGCAAGGCACTTGACAGCAGGAGAAGCAGGGTGACCTCTGCGAGGAGAGTTCAGGGTGGCTTCGCACTGCACTACCTGTTCCCAGGTGGCTCTTAACCCCCCCACCACAGAGCACAGCTGATCTCCCTGGCTATGGGTAGGGTACCTCTGGGAAAGTGTATTTAAGAAAGGTAAAATAGTATTTAGCAGCAGCTGTGAGAGAGAGGAGTAAGAAAGATGGGATAGAAACAGATCTGCAGATACCCAGGCCAGAAAGGAAGCGTGAGGAGATGTTTCAGGTGCCGGAGCAGACATTCCCTGCAGCCCATGGAGAGGTTTGTGGTGAAGTAGGCTGTCCCCCTGCAGTCCATGAAGCCCCTTAGCTGCACCTGGTACCCCTTGTGTTCCAAACCATTCATTAGCTTTGTTGGCCTTCTCTGGATATGCTCCAGCACCTCAGTGTCCTTCTGAATATAGGATTTAAGGTGTGCCCTTGCACAAGTGCAGGGAGTTCCAAGCACAAAAGGAAGATCACTGTCCTGGTCCTGATGGTCACACTATTTCTGACACGCCAGGATGCCACTGACCTTGCCACCTGAGCACACTGCTGGATCATGTTCAGCTGTCCTCATACAACTGGACTTGTCCAATCAATCCAGCCTGTGTGGATCCCTCTGCAGAGCCTCCTTGCCCTACAGCCCAACTTGATGTCATCTGCAAACTTATTGCGGGTGCACTAGATTCCCTCATCCAGATCTTTGATAAATATATTAAACAGGAATGGCCCCAATACTTATCCCTGGGGAATCCCACTAATGACTGTCCACCAGCTGAATGTGGTATCATTTCCCACCACTCACTTGGCCCGTCTTTAATCCAGCCAGTTTTGAACCCAGCAAAGAGTGTAGCTGTCCAAGTCATGGACAGCCATTTTCTCCAGGAGAATGTTGTGGAAAGCTGTGTCAAAGGCTTTACTAATGTCCAGATAGATGGAACTCACAGCCTTTCTCTCATCCCCTAAGTGGGTCACCTTGTCATAGAAGGAGATACAGTTGATAAAGCAGGACCTGCCTTTCATGAACTCATGCTGCCTGGGTCTGATCCCCTGGTTGTCCTTTACGTTCCACGTGATGACACTCAAAATGATCCATGACCTTCCCCAGCACCGAGGAAAGGCTAACAGGCCTGCATTCCCTGGATCCTCCTTCTGGCCCTTCTTGTAGATTGCTGTTATATTTGCTAATTTCCAGTCAACATCCACTTAGCTAGGACTGCTGGTAAATGACAGAAAGTGGCTCAGTGAGCACTTCCACCAGCTCCCTCAGTACCCTTGGGTGGATTCCATCTGGCCCCATAGACTTGTGTGTGTCTAAGGGGTGTATGTAGCAGGTTGCTGACCATTTCACCTTGGACTTTGGGAGATTCATTCTGCTTCATATCCCTGACATCCAGCTCAGGGTCTGGGTACCTTGAGGACAACTGGTCTTACTCCTGCCCCTGCCCATGTCTCATCAACCACTGCCATGAGAGCAGGGGTTTCCTGCTGGATATCTCGGCTCCCCCCCTGAGGTTCCCCTGGTTAGGGAACCCCACTGTGCACTGTGCTGCAGCGCTCTAATCACCTCAGTGACTGAGGGCTCATTTCTGTCACACTGCATTTAAAAATCTGATTGATTGAAATGTACTGCAAGGAAATAGATTACCTGCTATTGTAACTCATTGACCATGGCAGGTCTGCTCTTCTCACGTGCTGAGTCACCAGCTTCCTGGTTATCAAGGGCAGTCAGAGGACTCTGGTCTAATTATCTATCTGAAGGTAAATATGATGTCTTCTAAACAAAAATATGGCTTTATTTATTCTAACCTATTCATTCAATTATGCTTTTGGGAGTCTGTATCAGAAAAATGTTATTATATGTATGAACTACAAAAAATTGATGCTGATGAGTAAATCTGAGTTCATTATTTAAAATGAAGTTAATCTCCTGGTGGCAATAAAAATTCATGACTGAATAACAAAAATGGCAGCTGGAACCATAATTATGATGGCAATGAAGCACTTCTTGTGTACTCAAGGTCTATACCAATATGATTACATTTCAAAGTAGTCAGTTTCCTCCTCTTTGCTCTCAGCCACTTCTTTCTATTTCTCATTTATTTCCAAATTTGGAAACACATCTGAGAAGTGCTTACAACAAATAAAATTAATACCAATTCACAAATGCTTCTGATTACACTTAGTCAGACCTGTTTTTGCAAACAACTGAGCCAGAAGGTTAATGGTAGCATGCAGTGAATACATTATCATGTTGCTGAATGTTGGTTTTTACATGAGCTTGATGAAAGATACCAGTTACAGGGGATAAGCTATTACAGATGAATACAATAAGATGTTCTGTAAGTAGTCTTGGAAGAAGTAAGTAAGTAAGAAGTAAGTATTGTCTGGCTTCGATGACCTGCATATATTTCACCACCCTTACTCTGACATATTTAGACTTCTGAATCTGGCATGATTTGTGACTTCTCTATCAGGAAGACTTTGTCTCAGATTTAGATATTAAGAGCTAGTGTCTCTCACTGATAACAGGATATTGTCAGAAAAGAAAGGATTATTATTCTTCTGTTAGCATATAGCAAAGGAATCCTTACGTTTAAAGTGGCATGCAGTGGAGTGCAACTTTACACAGAAGAGTATGGCAGTGTTAGAGTTAGAGGCAAGTAACCAACTCTAGTATCCGCGTGCAGAAAGTTATTGTGATATTAGACTAAACAAAATATAAATACCATGCATGGGTTGAACCTGTTTTAGGTATAGCCAAGCATTAATGAAGTACGTCCTGCCCATCATCAACAGTGGCAAGCATAGTTCTCTCTGGCAGTGTCAATAGAGGGCTGGGACTCAGGCAAATATGGAATCTACTGCCTGTTTCTTTTCAGCATAATGGGAACAGATCAGCCACTGGTATCTCAAATAAAAACAATCCATCTTTCAGTCCTTTCTCATCTTTTAGGGAACTAAACCTACAAAACTGCTGCTTATCAGCTAAATGTAAATTATACTTATACTAGGAGTATAAGTGCTATTTGAACTTAGTACTTGGCCCTTTCACCTGTTGGAAACATATGGTTTCTGTTCATGGAGTCAGTCATGTTAGATTTTCCCATCAGCGTTGTACATTGTGTATATATATGTCTAGGAACAGTACATGTATGCAGATTTTCAGGTGATCATACTCACTATAATTGACCATAATAAGGTGACATCTGACTTCATCAAGAGCAGGATGAGAGTCTTCTTTATGGTCTCGGTCTAACATTTACTCTGCATGAACGACACGCTTACATTTAATAATTCATTTATTCATGAACAATCAGTAGGTAAGATCCTTAGTCTCTGTTTCAATTAAAATAAATAAGTGACCATATAATGTGTGTCCTAGAAAACTGAAGACGAATTACCATTCTTTCAAGAAACTTTGGAGGGCAATGGATATTGCAAACTTGTACTATTGTGTTTAGAGGATGTACTTGTACAAGGCCTCTGAAACTGCATACTTTCAGAAATGGATTTAATAGAATCTTTCATTGTTCCAATTTATTAGTGGGCTGACACTGCAAAATGGTATCTCCTCTATTATTTGTGTTCAGCTTGGCCAGAATCCCATCGTGCAATTACACACGGAGAGAAAGCATTCCCTTCTCATTCTCTTCTGATACTCTGCCTCCTCTAAGTATTAGTTTCAAATGTGTGTGGTTAAAGCAGTCTAGACAGGTATGTAAGTTGATTGACTGGGTGAATCTAAATTAGAAGGAGAAGATGTAAAAATAATAGGATAGGGTCAGAGAAATGGACAGAATGTTATAGTGTATAGAGATGGCTATATATAAAAATACTGTATGTCTATTAAGTTCTCTCTGATGATGGCTACAATACACTGCAGCAACAAATCTCATAAAAATGCTTTCTACCTGCAGCACTCTTCCAGAAATGTGCACTTTCTTTTAGACTTTGAAAGATGATATGCAAAGATAGCAATTTCAGCAATAGAAATTGAGGTCAGGTTGCAAAACATGAAGCTGTGTTTTGTTTGGTTTCTATCTCCAGTATATTCTCATAACCAAATAAATAAATATATAAAATTTCAGTTACCGTGGATTTTGCTCTTCCCATAAAGATCTATAAAATGTGTTGATTATTGCAACTGCTTTATTAGGTGGGAAATATCACCTTAATAAGTATTATTTATCAATGTCTGTCTTCTACTGAGTTAGAAAGTGTTCAGTGGAGTGTTTCTGGCCATTTTGAATGCATGGATTGTTGAGACCTACAGAAAGTTTTGTGCTACGTGACATGCCTCACACCTCTTTTTTTCTTGTTGCTTTTATATAAGCCTTATAAAAAATGAACACATTGTCCTCCTGTTTAGGTAAAGGGAAGCAAAGAAAAAGAGGAGTGGAAATTCCTATTTTAAGTGTTCTGTCACAACAAAGGTCTGTGGTAGATGATATGCCAAAATAAATTAACTAGCCACAGTAAAAAAGGGTTGTGTTCTACCTCTGGCTTGTAGGCAAGTTACAATATTTGGCACAATGCTATCATAGCTGGTGATAGACAAGGAATGTGGCATGGTGAGAGAGGGAATCATGAATACTCAGGATGGAGTTCCCAGTCAGCTACACCTTTGGATTATCTGGATAGTGGTGTCCCAGCACAGAGCTGTGAGGTGAGCAGTTACAGTGAGAGGAGAGAGTCTACCTGAGAGTCATCCAGAGTTCCTGAGACCTCAGGTGGCCTCAGGGCAATTGGGACTTCATGAAATAAAGTATGTCTATTTTTAAAGGGAGAAAAGCTTAAATAGGAGAAGGGAATACATTAGTGAATCTTGCCATCCACTGAATCGTGCAGCCACCTGATATAGTCAAGCTGTTTTTTCCTGCTCTGATGTCTTTGTGTATTGAATTTTTTTCTCTCAAATATTTTCTTTGTACCCACTCACAGATACAAAACATGTTTCTGAACAAAACCTCTTCTATTCTCTAAAAGCCTTACTGCTCTCTTTCAGCATTAGATGTTGTAATCCTTTATTCTGCCTCAAAGTGGGTTGATATGGAAATGGAATTACCCACTACATTAGAATGTAGACTTGGGCAAAAAAAATTAGCCTTGTTTCCCTTGTGAATTGTTGTCTTTACCATATAATCTTGGCAAATCATTTAACTTCATTGTGCCCCGATTCACCAGAGGTATGTAGGCAATGCTACACATTTCAAATTGATTTGAAATGTTTTTACTTCCCATCCACTCTCTCCTCATTTTCTAAATGAAAATGGAACTGTAAGTGTCCCCCACAAAAAACATGTCACTTTCCTGAGCAGCGTTCAAACTCTTCCTGAAAATCTCAAACCTGAAATATTCTGAATCTGTTATTTAAACTTTAGTCACATGCTTTTTGTTCAATACCTTCTTTCTATTTGGTCTATGTTGCCATTAAACAATAAATTTTTTAAAACACAAGCACATTGTGTTGCCTAACGTAGTAAAAATACTAATCTTAAATTTTCTCATACAATCATATAAATTCATAAGTCTGGCTAGATCTCTAGTGGGTGGAGGGAGAACCTGCACTCCTCATTGCAATTTCATGAAACCAATTTTGAAATTATTATCTGAGGATACGGTTTACCTTTTTATTTATTTCCAAGAGGCAGTGATATTGAAGGTGTGCAGGATTTCATGGGATCATAAAATAATTTAGTTTGGAAAAGACCTCTCCTCAAGTCCAATCATTAACCCAACCCTGCCAAATTCCCCAGTAAACCATGCTCCTAAGTGCAACATCTACACATCTTTTACATATCTCCAGGGATGGTGATTCAACCACTTCCCTGGGCAGCCTGTTCCAGTGCTTGAAAGGTAATCCAAAAGCTTGGTAAAACTAAACAAGTTATAAGCAATATCCTGTCTGTAAACATGTCTTTAGAAAATACAACTTCTAAAGACCTTTTTTGTCTTGTAATTAAGTTTAAAAAAAAATGAAAATCTATAAAAGTAGTATTTTTTTCTCAAAATGGAATAACTTAGAGTCTTCCATGAGGTTATCCTGCTTCCTAATGTTTGGGAAACATGCAGTATTTAAGCAGAATAAAATTACATGCACATATGGTTAAGTGAATTTATCTAGCCATAATAGCGGAGTCTTATTTTATAAAAGTAAATGTGCACATTTAGACCAGAATGATGTCTCTTTTAGTGCAAGGGAAATATTCCAAAAGGGATTCTATTCTACATTTAAGGCTGCTGCACAGGAGGCAGCCAACACAGCAAATCCAATAATGATTTTGAAATTACTCACACAACCCTACTGGCAAGTGATCCAGAAGGTTTTATTACTTATGTTGATTGTGTTCATGCCTTTTATCTCCTTCTGTTGGTAAGTCACCATTTAAAGCAGAAAATTATGGCTTTCATGTCTGCATTATGTAATATCTAACTTTAAGTCTCAAACCTGCCAAATTCTCCTCTGTCAACTTGAGCAAAATAACTTTGGAACTTTAGAGAGCAGAAAAAAGAATCATGCTTTTTTAAATTTTTCCCTAGATGATAAAGTAGGATAATGTAACAAGAGTTAGAAATAACAGCTAATCTTTTTGCTCTATATATGTAACAGATCTCCTCATCACTGGATCTCCACTCAACTACACTAGCTGAAAATACAGCATGTTTTTAATATTACATTATATTTTATTTATTATGCATCAACTATTACTCTAGAAGTTTAATGTAAATTAGAAAACATATTTTGCATTTTTAGAGGAAACTATGAAGGAATCCTTCTGTTCAGTTCTATTCAGTAAGTTTTATAATTGGAGAGTCTCATTTTCAGTGATGGTCTTGACTTTCCATATGTTACCATTGAAGAGCAGAATTTTTTTCCTGTTTTTTTATGTTTGTTGTATTTTTTCCTTTTATTTATTAGGAATTTTCTTTGTCATTTTTTTAAGTGTGTTTGGGAACATTATTGTCACATATACTCTGAAAGATATACAAATTAATACTGAAAACAGATATCTTTGAAGCAAACAATCTATTCAGAGCAATAATTATCTCTTTATTGAAAAACGTAATTTGTGTTTTAATATGGTGAAAAAATATTAGCTCAAAGAAAAGGACTCTGGCTATGAACATCAACAGTTTGGTGTCCTGCAAACTTCAGGATGTATTGCTTTGGGAGTAGCAAGAGAAGATGCTTGGGTATGAAGGAGAGAGATGAGAGCAATGAAGCATAGGGTAGAAGAGAAACCTTTAATACAGAAAGTGCAAAACTATCCTGAAAGGAATTAAAATAAAACTTAATTCAAAAGAAAAGTATGTAGGACCCTTACCTATTCTTAATTAATGCCATTTGCATGCTGATGTTGAATTGTTTCCCAATCACTCACTACTCTGTTAATATCATACTATTTCTCCCTGTCATTACCTGGCAGACTGGATGCTTTTGTTTTTCCCATGAGATTTTACTGGCATTATTTATTCTGAATGATGTTTAAGCATTGCAATTCAAAAATATACAACAGAAATATAAGCTAAAACCTGTCACTTTAAATTCTCAGTTTATACAGTCATAGAAGTATTATAATTGTGTCATAATTATGCTTTACTATACAGTGAGTTTTAAAGAAAAGTTTATAATTTATGAAAGCCTTAATAGATAAACAAATCTAGATATTTGTTGTACACAGTTATTTTCTCTGGGAAAAAATAATTTGTGAAACATAAAGGTAAGAACAGTGGAAAGGCAGGGTTTGCTGCAGGTCAAGTTAGATGAATTTTATTTCAGTTGTCTAATTTTGCTAATCTAAGGTTTTTAAATAAAATTCTAAAATATCAATCATGATCATGTCACTTCCGCATTTCTTATCTCACTCAGCTCTCACTTTCAACTTTCTTCGGAGAGATGAGTAGATTTTCTCTTCACTTTGGGAAGCCATTTGTAGAAGGAATTTATATTGTTAACTTTTTTGTGTGTGAACATGTAGTGTTGATGTGATTGAAAATGAAACCTCAATTATAGAAAGACACACAATTTTTTTAGTTATACAAAATAAGTTAGTTTTCAGAACAGGAATTTCTTTGGAATACAGTTTGCAACTATGCTATTTACACTTTCTTTTATACTTTTATTGCTGTCAGTGGGCTTTTTTCAATTGATAGTCTTCACCAAATTCATGGAGGTGCTGCAGGGCTTGTGCTTAAGAGTTGCAAACATAAAGTACTGCATAATGGTGCTTATATTTTATATCTGCTATAAAACTAAAAACTCACAAATGGATCCAATAACCTCTGTTGGACAGCTTTGGTGTATGTTCAATGTGTTTTAATGTTATATTAAAAAAGTCAAAGTTCTTCAGTTATTTTTCTGCTACATTTCTCATTTGTGTTGAATATTTTTTCATCATTTTTACATGATCCTGCCTACTTCAGATGTGAGACAAAAATCGGGTTTTTTAAACCTTTTGACAATGTTTTCTGAAGGTCTTTCAGGAAATATTTACAGCTACTGCCTTTGAAACACATTCCACAGCTGCCAGCTCTTATGTATGATAAATGGATATTGCAATGCTAAGCACTTGCTTAAAAGCTCTAAACCTATGGGCCAATACACTTGGCTTTCATTAAAAACAGCAGTACTAGACTTCCTAGTTTAGAATGTCCAGCTTATAGTCACTGTAGTTTCAGGGCGAGGGAAACTGCAACTTCAAATACGACCAGAAAAAAATATGAAATTATTATCATAACTGTCATTGTCTAGCAGACAAAGCCATCTGTATGACATATTCTCTTAGATTCTCGAGAAGTGGAATGATGCATTTGTTTGATGGGAGGACAAAGAACTGCCAATATATAAGGAGGGTATCATCTGCAACCTAATCATGTTGATATAAATGATACAATTCCTCTGTGTTGATTTAAACTCTACCTGAATATTGAAAAATCCAACTGCCACTGCAATATGAACTGCCATTTACATGACTCTGCTAATTACAGGACTACACACCATATGGAAAGCAAAGAAGGTGGAAGGAATTAGTAAGTTGCAGCTCAGCCTGGGGATCTGATAAATTCACAGAAGATGAATAATAGCAAATTTAGGACAGAAAGAGTCAGCACATTTCCCAAAGACTGCAATACAGGACTCAGACATGGAAAATGATATCCCTGGTTTTTTTTGTGTTTGATGGGTTGTTTTGCGGTGTTTGGTTTGGTTTTGTTTGTTTATTGGTTGGCTTTTTTTTATTATAGTAAAAATTCTTAAGTTATTAAAGAACACTAAATAGATTATATTAATTACAATGAAACTTACTTGTGAGGAAATGTTTATTATGAGATTACTCATCATGTAACTCACCCAAGCAGCTGTTCTTTTTGCTGACAGATGTTAATTTTTCCAGTCCTGTTGATCTTGCAAGTCATTTTTTCCCAAAGTCTAATGGCAAAATCTGTAAGACCCACAGATAATTTCCAAATACAGATAAGAGTTGAAGGATTTGATGGTGTTAGATTAGAAAGGAAGAGTGACAAACAGCAAATCTATTCTTTTGAGTGAATTTTTTTCCATATCTGAGTTCTATATTGCAGTCTTTCATTCTTCATATCTTTCTTTTTTTTTTTTCACTGTTCATTTATCATTAGTCTGCTTATTTTCAGGAATATCATTCATTTCTCATCTCATGTATGCTGACAGCAAATGCGTTTACTTATTTTATGTATGCTTTTCAAACTTCCAGTGCAAGAAAGGATGCTCTTCCCTTTCAGGCTAACAAAATAATGAATGACATTTGAGTGAGACAAAGACTTGTCTTTAGGTGAACTCTGGAGCTATATGTCAACCTCTGAATTCCCACAGGAAGAAAAGTTATTTTTTCA
>JAWWLV010000088.1:95032985-95069456 GCA_035041135.1 Platyrinchus mystaceus | reverse complement strand
AAAGACTTGTCTTTAGGTGAACTCTGGAGCTATATGTCAACCTCTGAATTCCCACAGGAAGAAAAGTTATTTTTTCAACATCTATCTGTAGCCTCTGGTGAAGAGGACATCTTGCTGTGAGCAGGAAGAGCTGTTATGCTACATAATTATTATATATTTGTTTTTAAATTAGAACAACTAGAAGTTAAGACCAGAACCAAAGAACAAATCTGCATGACGCTTTCAGTGGTTTGTTAAAAATCAGCTACTTACTCCAAAATCTTAAGAAGAAATGGTGGCCTATTCAATGTTGCATCATGTCGGACATGCTCATATTGGTAAGGGAGGGAAAGGATGGCCAATGACATTTATCTATATGAAAAAGAAATCTGCACCCATATATCATTCCAGACAGTGATAGCTTGAACTGCAGATTGGACTTGAAATGTTACTTTGAGGAAAGACATGAAAACTTCTACAAGGAGATATTTTGCGGTAAGCATCAGGCTCAATTGCCAGCAAACACAGGGACATTTGGTGTTATTTCTCAGACTGCAGGAAATGATATCTACTCTCCAGTCACCAGCCCAGACTGGGTCTCCCTTAGCATGTGTGTTTTACTTGCCAGCTACAGAAAGATAGGTTGCACATGGTAGGGCACTTCAGATGTCAGCAAAGGCCCCTCCTCTGATCAAACAACAGACCCACACCCATGGCAATGAGCTTAGCACTTAGAAATGTGTGCTTATTGGACAGGTTTTAGTTTTCATTAACGTGGTATAAAGCCAAAAATCTTATAAGGGAAATTGTCTATATGGTCTTGACAGCAAATTTGTTGGGATTTTCTACTTGAAGACAGACTGCATATAACAACTGATTTAATTTTCAGTCATGCTATCGTTATATACAAGCTTATCTATGCAGGTAGTCCCCTGCTTTTGCTATGTTTTGGTATTTACAACATTTATTTCACCTTTCATTGACAGTACTCTCATGATCTGTTATCCAAAGCATTTAGTATTAGTATCACAGTAACTTCACATTTTAATTGTAATTGAACATAGATTTCCATATTTTTATACTGCTACTTCAAACAAACAAACCAACCAAGCTCACCAAAATCCCCTAAGAAGCATCAGCAGCAAAAGCCCCAAGGTGTTCTTGGCAGAGCATTCAAGTGTAACAACCCTTGATTTGATTGAGTGATTGAGTCTTATTGAGATAAAAGGAGACATATGTTGACAAGAACGTTTCATGAAGTGGAAGTCAAAGGATATTAGAGTAGCTGAACTCATTGAATACCTTTATAGTGCCACTGCTTGCATTATTCTTCTTTTTCTTCACCTTTTATCCATTCTTTTTAGTACCTCTCCTTCTCCTAGAGTACTACTTTCATCCCTGTCCTCAATTTCTTTTCAAGATTTCTGTAAATTCACTGATTCTTTTCTCACAGGAACATTTTTAGAAAACATTGTGCTTTGCTACATTAATATGAAAGCCTAGTCATTTTCTCAGACACAGTGACAAAATATTGATTCTATGTTGCATATACAAAGAATATAGAAGAGTAGGTGGGACATTGAACTGTTCTGTTGAAAAAATTCTGCTCAGTTAAGAGCTTGGTACAATCATCTAAATACGCTAAAATGTACCATAAATACTAAAGGAAAAGAACAAAATGCTACAGCACAAAATAGAGAACTGTTTGCACAGCTGATTGTAAATGATCCTATTTCTGTGTAGAAAAGGTAGTAATGTTTCCTAAGGCAAAGCTTACAGTTTATTTTCTTGCCTAAGAAAGTGTGTGCCTTATAAGTGGGACACAAAAATACTTTCTGTCCAAAATATGAATGTCAGGTTGTAGGGGCCTGAGGCTGTCCAACAACCTGTGTAACTCAGTGGAAGAGTTAACATCTGTTGTTAGTACCATTGCTAAAGCTGAGGAAAATCAACCAAATCCCAAGGGATTTTGAGAGCATCCGGATAGGGAACTTTTGAATTGGTTATGCCTATTGCAAATGTTTTGACATCACTGTCAGCTGAATAAAGTACATTATAATATAGAAGAATCACGGGTATGAAGATATTTCCACATTACCTGAGGATCAATACTGCCTCCTCAAATGTAAGGTCTTAAAATTTTACTGCAGGTTTTAGAGTATACTTGAATACTAAAAGTTAAGCTACATTATTCTGTCTTTATTCTCAAAAAGATTAATTCAGACCTTACTTTATCTCTTTGTCTACTGTTCTTGAGTTATTGAGAACTCTGGCCAAGTTGAGTATTTTTCTTAAGTACTAATTTGCTCACTTTTCTCATGATTGGACAATATGTTTTCAGGTTGAGTTTAAAAAAATCAATTTCCTTGGTCTCAGTTTTACAGGAATTATTATGCTGTTTGATCAATTATACTTCTTAAAGTATTTTAATATAAAACAAATTCTGCTTTCTTCCTCATCTGTTGTAATGGGAGAATAAAGTGCAAGATTGTAGAGAATTAGGCACTGTGTTTTTCCTTTACAATATGAAAAGTGAAAAATCCCTACAGAAATTATATTTATAGACAATAAGCTGTGGGTATTGCTCTATTCTGAAATGTAGCAAAGCATATTCAGCTAATAGGAACATTACTTTGAAGTGGTTCCTCAACAGTGAAGGTAGCAAATATGGACTTCTATTAAAACTTGCATATTTTTAAATCACTGCCAGGAAAAGAATAAGTGAAGTTGATCAAAAAACAAAGCCAAGAAAGACAGATCATAAATCTCAAAGAATTCAGCAGTTTAATGTTTTGTCTGAGAAACATGTTCTGAATTTTTAAAACTGTGTGAAAAACCGGTTTATCGCTGAAACATTCCACAGTACACAAGGACTGTTTCCTTATAGAGAAGCCCTTATGAAACCTTCTTCATATGGTGTAGCCTGGGTACAAAACCATGTGTTTGTGTCCTGGTTTTGTCATCCTTTGCCTCTGGACAACCAACTGTCTTCACATCCTAGCTAATACTGCCCCCCCCCCCCCTTAACTATTTTGGAGTTCTCAGAGTAGGAAGAGTCAGCTCAAGTGTTCCTGCTTATAAAAAGACTAGACATGCCTAGTCTTTGTGGAGTATACTTATACTGCTTGTACTAATTACAGCCGATTGAACAGACATTTTACACAATTTTGTGGTTGAAGCATTACCTCAGTGTAATATTACAGGCATTAAAGTTAGTGCATTTCCTGCATGTCTGAGTTCAGAGATAATGGGGGATTCTTCCTTAGGATAGCTCACATTTTAATGTAGATGAATCAATAATAAGCAGAATCTCATTAATCCATGTATCTGTCAAAATATATTCAGTGTATTTCCACTAATATTGGACAATCTTTTACCCTCCTATCTTTTTTGTGGTTCTGGTTCTTTTATTCTTCCTCTTCTGATGCTTACTTGGTAGTGATACATCATAAGGCATTAACAGAAATTAAAATTAAATTGAATGAGAGATAAACAAAAAGGAATCCAAACTGAATACAGAGAATTATCACGACAACAAATGTGTGATGATTCACCTCAAGTTTCATTCCTCACTCTTGATAAGAATTTACACACAAATCTTACTGTAATTTGTTTAAAAAATACTTATATCTCACAAAATATTTTTATACATCTAAAGCATTCCAGAATTAGTGATAGATAAATTTATACTATATTTACAATGAAATAAATTGTGCTTCATTAGGAAGGAAGAAGGGATGATGTGAGGTGTTCTTTAAAAAAGAATTTCACCGTAGTAATGTGATGCACCCTAAATTCAAAAAGAAATGTCTTATTTCACTGCAGAGTAAAGGCAGGAGTAAAGTTTTTGACAGAACCATTAAAAAAAATAATAAAAAAAGGCTGTTGAAATGAGCTTATTACATGCAAGAAAAGATTTTCCCAAAAGAATTCAAATAAACTTTAATGAATCAAAGCGTTTTCTCCCAAAAATTATTTCCCACAACAAGCTTAATTTGTTTTGAAAAGCCCTTTGCTCATACTCTAACAAAGACTAAGCTGTATGGATTAAGTTTCTGAACTACTTCAGCTATCTTTGAGAGGTTTCAAAACAAGTTACTGAAGTTTCTATAGAAGTGCTTAGCAATCCTACATTTATTGGAAAGAAAAAATAAATTCACTAATTCATAACAAGAAATAAAATTTTTAACACATTAAGCATGATCATTAAATTTTCCAAAAGCTGGTGGGAGACCTGGCATGTTTTATTTCCTGCAGATCAGTTGCTAAGCAGGGCAAGTGATTAATGAAGCATCCTTTGGGACAGCAGCTGAGTGTTATAGCTGCAATTGTTTTCTCCCATTTTATGAAAGGTACATGACTACAAAAAATTATTTGTTTGAGCTCATACATTAAATATTTGGTCTCCAGAAAAGACATATGAAGCCATAAAAGCCTTCCTCTCCCCACCCTGCAGTTACATATCTCACTTATGGTTTAACACAGCTCTAGAGAAAAAGCCCTTTCATCTTTGTCAGGACCACTTTCAGGCCAAAGTCTGATTTTTCTGACAGCAAAACTGTACAGTCTAGGCAAAAGGGAAAAAATTAAAGTCTTTCTGTAAAAATTCTGAAAGTATATTTCATTTGCAATCCCATTCTCAATCCAAGTATGAGGTTCCTATATTTCTTCAGTATTTTTATAAATTCATTAAGGGGTTGTGCAAACTCACTCAAATGTATGAATTCTTTACATATTGTGGAACATTTATGAATTTGATTTGCTTCAGTATAAGTTTTTGTACTAAGAAATCCACCAAAGACACTATACACCTCTTCTTCTTTGTTGTCAATATCTCTGATTTCTACTTGGGTGCCACAACCAAGATTACTTCTTTTTTTTTATTTTGGAAGGATATTGATATTGCTAGCATTTACTTTTCCTCTTACCATCATTTTGTCCTGTTAAAGACAAAAAAATCATATATGGAAATTTCAGATACTTTAAAATGTATTTTCAATTCCTTCTTTAATTCTGCCAATGTTCAATAATGGAACACAGATCTCATCTTTCCCTACTTGCTTTTCTGAAATAGTTTCTTCTGCATTTTCCTTATAATACTCTAACTGAGAGGTGGACTGTTTGGTGACAGCTAAGGGACAAAGACCTAAGGGTTGACCTCTAATAGCTGTTACTCTCTTAAGATAGGAACAGTTCCTTGTCAAGGGTGGGAAACAGAACTCATCATTTCCCTCCAGTACTAAATCAACTATAACCATAAGAAAAATAACTTTTTTCTAGCTGTCGATTTATCTGTTGCATTGTTCTCTCCCCTGAGAATTTTTTTTTGTTGCTTCCCTTTAGATATTTAGATAACTTCTGCTGTGATGCAGTACTAATGAATTCAAGATTTTTTCCCCAGGGAAAAATTTGACCAAAAGTCTGATTTCTAAATTTAAAATCTTTCCCTTCAAGCCTTTTTTTTTTTTTTCACTGACCCCACTAGAAAGCATATTTTTAATATCAAACTCAAGGAGCACAGTAGAAAACAAAATTAGGGCACTGAGGTGAAGTGCATAGATGAGAAGCAACTCAACATTTTCTTTTATTTCAACTTTTTTAGATTTCCCCATTCATCTGCATGAATGTCAAAGCTCTGATCTTTTGTCAAATGTTGAATTTAGCTGTGCCAAATTGTACTAATGAAATTCGATTAATCATAAATTGATTACCCTTGCCAAATGCCATTTATTTTACTAGAAACAAGGTGGTGAATATTTACGTCAATACATTTTTTTCTACATCATCAAAGGAATTGTCTATCTGCTGATGTAAGGAGAAGAACAAATAAGAGACCTAAAATGTTCTTCACCTTCCATATCTAACTTAATCCTTCATATTCATATGTGCACTATTGTAATAGGCTTTGTTATGGTGGAACATATATTACATTATCACTTTACTAATACTTCAGATGATTTAATTTTATTAAAAACTGAGAAGCAGAACACTGCATGAATTACCTTTCTAAAATTCTGGTCAGTTTTGATATATATTTTCAATTTTATTTTTCTGTTTTCTTGATTCTGAAAGGTTGTTTTAGTAGTATATGTTTTCTCAAAGTATTCCTGAAGCAAATAAATGCTTTCTGTGGATTTTTTGTAAGGCTATGTTGCAACAGACTATTTGAGATTTCTGATTGTCCTTTTCCCATAGACTCTTCTCAATATGCATATGTAAAATATATTTTTATGTAGTTCCCAAATTCAAGTTTCCAAGCTATTTTTTTTCTTATATATGTAACAGTTATGAGTTTCTCCTACGGAAAAACTGCTCTCATCCTCTGAAAAGGAAAAATGCAAGGAAAGTGTGAAGTTATTTTAAAAATGAAATTCCATTTAGTTCTTCACTGAGCGAAATACCTATTTAAACTGCCCTGCATAATTCACTAAGTAAGTTCTGCTCAATCTAAAATACTTCTCTGTCCATTTAGGACATGGCAGGAAAAAGAGTGAAGTTTGAGTAATATGAAAATAAAACATTCTTTGAAAGCCATTATTTTCCCTTTGTTTTTACTGATTCCTTCAGTTTATGTAAGCTTGAGCTATTGGCATTGGGAGAATTACGAGTTTTCTAGTAGATACATCATCTACCAGCTTTAGAAATCTATGGAAATTCCTTCGATCAGATCCATAAAAATTCTAAAATGTAAATGGTAAAGGATGAGAAAAAACAGGATCAGTGTAGTCAGCACTTTAAAATGTGGTTTTTTAAAGGCTTGTGCAAATGTTTTCTCAGATGTGTCAGATTTCTGTGAATAGCGGTTTTTGAGCTAAAGCACTCTATTTTTTCCCTGTACTTGGTAATCAGAATTTACTTGGTTGTTTAACATGCTAATGCATTTTTAGGAAAACAAGATCAGGGAGACCATATCACTCCCAAATTAAGTGAATTCCTAAAACAACTGTTTTTAAAAATAGGAACTGTCAGACTTGGCTACTTCTTATGATAGTGTCTCAACATCTGCAGATGGGTCCCTTTGCCTTCTATTTAATAAAAAGAAAATAAAATCAAACTTTAATGAATTACTTAGCTGTAATATGAATTTATAAACAGAAATTAGAGCTGCCAAGCTGTTGTAACATAGGTGGCTCCATAACAGAAACTTGTGCTAAGGCTGATATGTGACTACAGGGCAGGAAAACATGTTTTGGAATCATGAAGAAAATACACCAAGTTTTATAGCTTTGGGCTCTGAATGTAGTTACATTGAAATATACTTCAAATCATAACAATTAAATCTTATTTTAGCATTATAAAACTCTGAGCAGCTTTGAACAACTATAAATCTATTTTTTTTTGTTTTTATTTGTATTTCAGGCAACCCTCAGCTTTCAAGTAAGGAATTGTTAATAACTGGAAAAAAACCCTTATCTATGTTTCATGGTACACTTGTAAACAAATGAAAGCATACGAGTTATCAAAAACAGCAAACAGAAAATACTTATTTTCAAGAGAATGTGCATTATTCATCTCTAGTAGTGAAAAGTTGGAAGTCAATGCATTTATATTTCAATATCTTCCACTGGTTACAAATTTCCCCATGTTTTTGTTCTCATGTATTTCTCCTTTTAATCCACATACAGTGGACCGTTTCAGAGGTGGAATACAAAACAATAACCCCTCCAAAAAGTTTCTGCACCTGTCTTTAAAAGTATTTGTTTTCTCTAGGGTAAGAACAAATCAATTATGGTGATTTGATTTGATGTGGAGCTTTACTTTAAATTTCCAAATGAGTTTAAAATACTTAGGAGCCCATTTCTTTTGAAATTCCTTTGCCACTTTCTAGCTTTTTATCAGTTAGTTGTTTTTTTTTTTCACGCTCAAACCAATAATTTTACTTTTTTCTTAGATTTGTAAATTTTGGTCTCATAACTCACATTACGATCATTTAGTCTGATTTCCTGCATAACATGGGCCGCAAAATTTCATTCAGTAATTTCATAACTCTCCATGCATTATTTTGATGCCCTCTTAAAACTGCTCATCGTACAGGTAGACTTAACAACCTTAGCAGACGTTCTCATGTTTCTTTGAAGAGTAAAACCAGTTGTGACATATATATCTGTAAGCACCAATTGCAAAATATATATAGACTGGGTTCTACATGAAGTATGAAAGCTGCTTGTTTACTTGAAATTCTGTTAATCTTTTAGTCACTCTCCTTTATGTTCATGGTGCTAGTGTTGCCATAAGGAGGTGTTATCTTGCATTGAGATTACGTTTTAGTATGAGATGTGAAGATTGCATTTTGTTTTCAGGCCATAGCAGAAGTTTCTTTTTTTTTTTTACCTCTACTGAATAGCATGGAATAATATAAAAATATCTATGAACCATGTGATTACTGCTTAACAGTGAAATTCTCTACATCTCTGTCTATCATATCCATTTTTGTCCAAAGTAAAGTAATTGCTACTTTATATAAACTTTTATAGATCTTGAAATATAATACAAATCTCTGTAAAATACGTAAGAAATAAAAATCAGAATCAGAACAAAGCTACAACAACTGTGGAAATCTGCTGTAAAAGGATGCATTGGAAATGTTTTAGAAAAAAAGAAAGTTTGACAGCCTGGACAGGATTAGTGTCATATGTTATGGCAGGTAAAATAGGCAGGGAATAGATTACTGAGAGAACACCAGATGATGGCCACAGTAGGTGAAAATCATGTTTCTGGCTGGAAATAACAATACCCCAAGAGCATAGTTCTAAAAAAATAAAATATGAAGACAGCTTCAAAATTCAATTTAGTCAGTTATATGCAAAATGCAATGAAAATTCCAGAATTATGGGCACTTTTTTTTTTTTTTTTATTTCCCCAGAGGAGAAAGAAAGAGAACTGTAAAGTTCCTGAAGATTTTTTTGTTGTCTTTGATATTTTATATGAATCATCTTCTACTGGTAGGTAGAAAATGCTAGAGGTCCTTTCTCCCTCCTTTCCTTTCCTGATAAAGAGAAAACATTTTACTTTTTGAAGAAACTTTCTCCTTTAGGTCACATCTGCAGACAACGATCTGTCTCACTTAAAAAAACTTGCACCTAAGGTGTACTTGCTGTGTTGACAATTGTCCTGACAGTACTTATGGATCTGTATTGCACTGCATCTTTTCAAACAAGGAATTATTTTGTAACAAACTAAGTCTTAACAATTCATATTCCTAGTTTCTTTTCCTCTTTTCCTTGTGCCAACCTGTGATAAATGCATCTGTTTTAAGAAAATAATTTTCTTTTCACTGAATGTAAAACTGATATCCAGAGAAATCAGGGATTAATTCAACAGAAAGCCAAGTGGCTTAGGAAAGGATGTGAGTTAGATTATTTAAAGAAATGATGCATTTGTACTAAGAAGGTGGATAAAATGAAGTCCATATGATTCACTTCAAGTAGTTAGCAAAAGGCTTAAAAGCATCACATAAGCATTAGGAAAGTTTGCTAAATAAAGTTTGTTAAAGAGAACCGAAAATAATATTGTTAGTATAGAGAAACTATTCTTGTAACAATTATAGCACAAGTAGTGAAAGGTAAATACATTCACACAGCTTGAGAGGAAGTATGCCTTCACCCTCCAGCATCCCTCTGGCCTCTTCCTCATCTTTCCATACAATCACACTTTTTCCAGAGATAGCTTTTTGCCCTGTGTAGAGGGGGTTTAGAAGAGTGCCACAAATCTGGAGGAAGAATATGAACATAAGGAGATTGTGAATGAAAAGAGAAGAACTTATTTGAGCTCCTGGTGATTACTTTCAATATTTTACTTTCTTATCGATAGACCTTGGGTTACTGTAAAGCTCACCCAAGCTCACCTGAGTGGATAGAAGATCTTCAAGGTGGCAATCTATGGATCTTGGGAAGTCTGAAGAGGAGATTTCCCTTTGAGGTAGACTGGGCTACCTGATTAAAGGCTTTTAGCATCTATAGGGAGGTATTAGATCCTCATAGTAGAGACTATATAATTTTAGTGTTATTCCTACTTTTGATGTTTGTTTATCAGTAGATAAATGTTTTTCATGCAGCTTTTTTTAAAATCATGAACATCCATCCCGTCATTAAAAGAAAAGTTATTAATTACTTGATAATTACCTATATGGAAAAGGAATTTTTTTTTTTATATTAGTGTGAATCAATCATCAAAGAAAAAATATGCTGGGCAATTGCAGGGAAACTTGGTAAACTAGGAATTGTTCCCAAGGGATTTACAGAAGTGCTATTATTTGACCCATTAAAAACAAAGTTAACATTGTCTCTCAGCCATCCTAAAGGGAAAGTGATCTTCGTATAGAAAGAACTTATATTGTTTCATCTTCTAATACTGTAATAAAATGCAAAGACAACTGAAGTTAATGACAGTGTATAGTTCTGAAATGCTTTTGTCTCTTTAGAGAACTGAAAAGGTGACATATGGAAAATGTTTTTATTTTCAACAGAGTTTATTGATATTTTTATGTCCCACTTGCCTGCGATTTATTCTTTAGTTAAAGATATTGCTTTATGAGAATGTAGGTAAAAAAATTGATTTTTAATCTAGCAGTTATATTGGCGGATGGTTATTTAGGAAGGAATCTGTAAAATTCCATGCCTCAGGTAAAGGGAAATCCAGTTTGATTGTCATCTACTTATTCAATAAAACAAAATTAAAAAAATAAAAAAAAGAAGAACTTCTGTAAGAATTTTTTCTTATTTTGTTATTGCAACTCCTTTGTTGGGGGGAAGGGTTTGACAGCTATCTGTATAATCTTATCTATTACTGTGTTTGTCTATTTTAGCAGTAATTCTTTTAGTCTCTTTAAATTAAAGGAAGGTTTAAATTAATTTAATTTAAATTAAATTATGTGATCGCAACAATAATTGGGAATTTTGCTTTGCATTGGAAGATGTTTAGATAGAATATTCTGGTTTTAATACTTTCATCTTGGGATAAGATAATCAAAACATGATTTTTGTTTGAAAGAAAGGGGAAACTAAAATACTATTTGATCTGTCCATTTTGCAAGTAATTCTTCAGAGACTGTTCTTTGTTTAACCAGACTCAGTGCCGTCTGGACTTTATTAAGGTTTGACCAAACGCATAGTTGTAATTAATGATGTTTTATAGAGAAGAGTGCAATTCAGAAAGAATGTTTCAGACATGATACCTTCTTGATGCTGTTGGCTCCAAAAGAACTTTCCTTACGAATTCAGTTCGAAAACACTCCAAGATTATAATTAGTAACAAAATAATGTTGTCTGTTAACTCTATCAGTTAACATAGAGTGCCTGAAGTGTTGAAGTCCCTCTATAACCTATAAAACAAACACCTTACGCTGCATTTTTTATTCTTCTATTTTTTTTTTTTTGGAAATGATGGTAAATTTAAACACTTTTAATAGGTACTTCTATTGTGGAAAATGCTTAAGCTTACCACAGCATAGTATGATTCTGTTCCAGAGTATTCCGAATTACTTTCTGAATCAATACATACTTTGTTTTCCCACTATTTTCTAGGGATTCTGAAAATAATATGCTTTAAAACCTCTTAGAAACACTTATTTATTGGAATGCTTATATTTTCATTCTTTATCCTGAGTACTCACGTGTGCACTCACACCTATCACAGAAAAATACATCTGCTGTTTGCAGTTACCTAGTTTTCTTTAAGAGTGCAGTTGGTACATACCCATTCAAAGGAAAGTAAAGAGGCCTAAGTAAAATGCTGCAGTAATGATCTTCTTCAGTTATCAGTGTTTCAGGGGCTGCTTGTGATGCTTTAGGTAAGAGAGGTAAAAAATGGGGACCATATATAGCAATTAAAGGAAGAATAAACTGCAGTGGGTTTTTTTTGTTTGTTTGTTTGTTTTTTTTTGGTTTTTTTTTTTTTGGTTTTTTTTTTTACAAAATATTTGTTGTATTAGAATGCTGATTTAGTTAGATATGAAGCAAAATATGCTGATCCTTTTTTGTACATGTGGAAAAAAGACTAGTTGTAAAATTCTACCTCAAAATTTGTTAACTTTATTCTGCGGTGTTTATTACAAGCATAGAATAAAAACAGAATGCAAAACACCTTTTTCTTCCTGTTAATGCATTTTTTGTTGATCAAGGCAGAAATTCAGCTTAGTGTGTCACAATGGACAAATAGATAATAGTATCTCTGTTTATTATATAATATCTATACAAAGAGCTACAATTAGTATTGGTTGTAATTATACCACTAATTTTTAGACTTTCTTCACCACTCAATTATTAGCCTTCTAAAATTTGGTTCTACCTTTTACTCATACCCAGAGATATGGGAGAATTTTGAGGCAAGGTCCAGATGCAAGCTTTGGAATATATCATTAAAACAATATACACACTGTTGTTGCATTCTGAAGAAGCCATATGCTTATTGCTTTATTTATAATCTGAGAGGAGGAATTTTCCCCTTGGGATCGA
Source organism: Platyrinchus mystaceus (assembly GCA_035041135.1). Classification (NCBI taxonomy): domain Eukaryota; kingdom Metazoa; phylum Chordata; class Aves; order Passeriformes; family Tyrannidae; genus Platyrinchus; species Platyrinchus mystaceus. The sequence continues at coordinate 95,057,025 of JAWWLV010000088.1, read as the reverse complement.
TGATGCCCTTGAAGAGTATCCCCATAAGGATACTCACACCATTAGGGTGAGAGGTCAAGTTTATAATCTGGTTTTCTGTTTCTACCAAGTTTGTATTTAAGCTCTATCAGTTGACATTTTGCTTGAAAATGGACACTGTGAAGTAAACAAACAAACAAATCAACCAATGAACCTCTTTAATATAGTTTAGGTTACTGACTCAGTGAGTCAGAACCTGGGAAGGGCTTCAATGGACTACAGATTCCAGCATGTTCTTTCCAGCAATGGTCAACTTTTCTTCAAATTCTCTTGCCATACCAGAGGTTATGTAGTCAGTTGAAATGTCCTTCAGTTCCTGCAGATAAGGGTAAAGAGTGGTTTACCTTACCACCCTAGACATGACAAAACAAGCAGTTAAAACCATGTTGATGCTCAGAAAAGGTAAGATAATCTTGTCAGCCAGAGATAGAAGGTTCTCTTGGGAGGTCTGTGGACAGAAATGGTGTTCACTCAGTTATATTATTCAAATACTTGAAAAGGGGATAGATAACCTCAACACAAATTTAGCACTGCTGGATAAGCAACCTTCACTGTTTCTTTTTCCTGCTTTAACACATTTTCACTGTTCAGTTCAACCATCTGTAGTCAATACACTTATCATTTCAAGAAGTATTTGAGGATCATTTGTTTGAAATTATTAGATAGCTACACAGAGCTTTGAGTCAGTGGTTACTCTGGATGGAGCACATAAGAACTCAAAATATTGTCAATGGTTGCTTACAATGATGAATAAATCTCAGTTAAACACTGACTAACTAACTGACACCCCTATCAAGCTAAGATCATAATTACATAACAATACATAACCAAAAAGCTCTTCCGATTATTGAAATGGACTTTATAATAGTAAAGAATTATTATTTCTGCACTTTTTGATGACCATAAAAATTAAAGACATAAATTTGCATTCCCTTTGTCAAGCTTCTTATCCTACTTATTTCCTGTAATCACACAACATAGTGCAGCTGTCTCATCTTCCCAAGTTAATATTTCAGGATTTGTTACATACTATAAGCTTTGTTAGGTAGGAAAGACCTACCTAACAGAGTCCTGAATTTCTTCTGTTGAGAAAGAGGAAATTGTATAATACTTCAGTATTATACAGGCAAACCTTGTTTGGAAATGCCTGATCTGGTGGTGCTCCTATACTATAACATCCTTTGTCTAACAGAAGTTTGTTTCTGATTTCCAGGTAGCATTCTTGAAACATTTCACTCAGTAAAAGCTCACAATTTCATTAGTTTCACTAGGGAGTATTTTAACAAGAATTTAGGTTTGATTAGGTGGATCTATATAACGATATGTAGCAATGCCTAATTTAGAAAGGCCTTACAGTTTGCCAAGTTGTTATCCCCATTCTTAAAATATGGAATGTAACACATTTCTTCTACAAAGTTTCAATACCATAACCTACAGGTTATGTTAAGTTACGTTAACATAACTAGCAGGCTAGTTAACATAGTAATCACATGTGGTAATTGTCAGTGCAAATTAGACCACCAGTTCTGGCCTGACTTTGACAAGTACACTGAATTGTAAGCTGCCAAACCTTAAATATCCATTAACACTATGAATGCTATCCTGAGTGGTGAGTTGGACCACAGATGCTTGTTCACTTGCCCCTCAGCAGGATGGCAGAGAGAACTGGGAGAGTGAAACCTGAAAACGTGTGGAACTAGATGAAAACAGTTTAGTAAGTGAAAAAAAACACACCACACAGACAAGCAAAGCAAACCAAGAAATTTATTCATTACTTCTCATCAGCAGGCAATTTTGTCCTTATACCCACAGACTTTAGACAGGTTTGAGCTAAGGTCTAGATGTAGCCTTTGAAAAATATCATTAAAAGTCAATATCTACACAGTTGTTGATGAATTCTTGAAGAATTGGTACTTCCAGGGAAGCACACACAAAGGTTACTTTGGAAAACAAACACCGTAGACACAAATATTTCTCCTACCTCATCCTTTCCCTGAGGTTTTCTTGGTGAGCCTGAGATCATATGGCATGGGATGCCCCTTTGGCCATTCTTACCAGGTGTACTTATTGTGATCCTTGCAAAAATCTTGTATATCCCCAGCTTCCTCACTAGAAGATAGAGTTTGAAAAAGAGAAAGTCTTGACGCTAAGTAAACACTGCTCAGCAATAGCCAAAATATTGCTGTGTTATCCACATTGGTGTAGTCACAAATCCAGAACACAGCATCATGTGGGCTACTACGAAGAAAATTAACTTCATCCCAGGCGGATCCAATGCATCCTGTTCTTTGGGAATTTTTTTTGTTCATTTTTTTGTTTAAAACTTTTTTTCTACTAGAAGAATACTCTACAGAAGTAAACAGAAGGGGAACAGGGTGCTCACAAAACAGTACAGATTATTGAGAGAAGTATAAAACTGGTTCGTGTACTATCAGGTTATGCACTTAGCAAAGGGCCAGAAATGGATGGTGTAGCCTATTGATTAGTAGGAATAGCAACTAGAAGCCAAATTAGGAATCAGTGTTCATCCAAAACAGTGAAGCAGAGCTTCCTTAAATATAATTAGTGAAAAAAAAAAAGTATTTTTGCATCTATCTGTCTCTGTTGTGTGCTATATTCTGGAAAATATTGTAGATTATATAGTGAATATATATAGATAATGAAATTGTTATTATTCATGAATGTATTTACTCAAAAAAAAATTTACCATATGATTATTACTGTGCACTTTTAATCAGTGCAACAGATTCAGCATGATAAAAGAAGGATAAACATATTCTTATATAAGAAAAGAAATGTTAGTGAGGAAAACCAAATAAAATGAGCTTACTTTTCTATTTTATCTTTTTTTTTTCTCCTTAACAAGAACTTATGGCAAAACAGAAAAATTAAAACTTCTTTAAACTTGTTTAACATTGAAGCCCTTCAGAAAATTGTTAATGTGATTTCCAAGTATTCAGGAATATTAGGCATTAAAAATTGGGTTGTATGTCCTTGGGGAAAGCAATTAATAGACATAAAAGATTCTCTATCTTAATCTATATATTTATAATATGTACATAGTTCTTGTCATTGCTTAAAGCATTAATGAATATTAAAGAGCAGTGAAATTACAATTTGCAGAACCAGCCTTCTGGGACTTTATTAAGTAGTCATGAATAAAGCCAAGACTTCCTGCTCAGAAGATCTAAGCTGCACCTTTGACTGCCGGTGTACTGCTGTAGGTGATGCTGCTGCAGCTAGGCACTGGTTGAGTGTCTGCCCTTCCAGAGTCCATACCTTAAGCCTGTTCTAAAACCTTGCTACAGGATATGAAGATCACTTAAAGGTATCAGATGTATGCATTGTGAAAGCGTAAATGGACACACTAGCAGTTTTTGGTAGTGCACAGTGGGAGCCGTGGTTTTTTCTGTACACACTGGAGTAAAACTGCCAGTGGTCCACGTGTTGCTGTAATTTTCTCACCAATGTACTGGGCTAGTCACATCTGCTGGGTAGCTGCTTTCTCAGGTCAGCTCCTTCCCAGACATGTGAAAGCACATCCAGTATAAACTAAATAGGCATGCTTGGGCAGCAGCACCTTTGCTTGGTGACCTACATCAGATCCTAGAAAAAGTGGGACCAGATGTTTGTATAGCTAGTTTTGAGTGTGGAAATCAGGCTGTGATGATGGTGGTACCAGGTGGAGAGAGGTGGTTCCTCCCTTCAGTCACCCACCCTCAGTCTCTAATTCCTAACCCCCTGATAGCAGGACCAGCAGCCTCAGTACTCTGGCCATTTCCTCCCTTCCACATCCTTACTACATTTTCACCCTTTCTCAAAGCCTGTTAAGTTTGAGAAGGAGGGAAAGGGAAAGAGAAAAGGAAAGGGTATTGGAATAAATTCCGTGCATAAGAGGATACAAAGAATGCTGACCTCTGTAACATCACACAGGTATCACCAACCCTGACTACCTGTGGTAATTGAAACTGAGAAATGAATTTGATCCCCTCAGTGTTTTTGTTCTGCTGCACACTCTTCCAATATATAGGAATCACCACTAAGATTTGTACAAACAGTACAATTCTTGTGATTTGTTTATAATTGCATTTTCTCTGCAAGCATTTTCTGTTAGGTGCACTTCATTGTGCACATCCCATTTTGGTCAATGACTCATTGTCTGTGTGGACACCAGCGACGAGTGGTGTCCCTCAAGGGTTGGTACTGGGGCTAACACTGTTCAACATCTTTGTCGGCAACATGAACAGTGGATTGAGTGCACCCTCAGCAAATTTGCTGATGACACCAAGCTGTGTGGTGCAGTCAACACACTGGGGAAGGGATGGCATCCAGAGGGACCTTGAAAGGCTTGAGAGGTGGGCCAGTGCAAACCTCATGAGGTTCAACAAAACGAAGTACACTGTCCTACACCTGGGTCGTGGCAATCCCAGGCACATGTTCAGATTGGGTAAAGTGATTGAGAATAGCCCTGCAGAGAAAGACTTGGGGGTGAAGGTTGGTGAAAAACTCAACATGAGCAGGCAGTGTGTACTTGCAACCCAGGAAGCCAACAGAATCTTGGGCTGCATCAAAAGAAACATGGCAAGCAGGTTGAAGGAGGTGATTCTCCCCCTCTACTCTGCTCTTCTGAGAACCCACCTGGAGTGCTGCATGCAGCTGTGTTTCTTCCGACATAAGATGGACATGGGAATGTTGGAGCAAGTTCAGAGGAGGGCCATTAGGTTGATAAGAAGACTGGAGCATCTCCTCTATGAAGACAGACTGAAATTTGGGGCTGTTCAGACTGGAGAAGAGAAGGTTGCATGGACACCTCATAGTAACCTTCTTGTACCTGAAGGGAGCCCACAGGGAGGCTGGAGAGGGACTTTTCACCAGGAATTGTAGTGATAGGACAAGGAGTAATGGGTACAAATTGAAAGAGGGGAAATATAGGTTAGATATTGGGAAGAAATTCTTTACTGTGAATAATAGTGAGTTACTGGTACAGATTGCCCAGGGTGGATGCCCCAACCTGGCAGTGTTCAAGACCAGGCTGGATAAAGCCTTGAGCAACTTGGTCTAGTGGGAGGAATCCCTGCCAATGGCAGTGGGGGTTGGGACTAGATGATCTTTAAGGTCCTATCCAACCTCCTAACATTCGATGATTCTATGATTCATTGCCTCCCTTTTGTCATCGCTTTGGGAACTGCAGTTCACCAACAATACAAATATATGTTTCCCTCTGTAAAGTTACATTTATTTTCTTATTAGCATAATTATCAGTGATACCACAGAAACCGTTTGATCTTCAATTAGTCCACCTGTTAACTGCTCAGAATCATGACAAAATACAATTTTACTTTATTACTAAGCTGATCTAGCCAGTCAATGTCCTTTAAAGAGGAGATATTATTGCTAATGACATATGCAATGACATATTCTTTATATTTTTGAAAGATAATATAGCACTCCATTATACGATTTTGTACTCCCACTGAAATATAATACAGATGTCCAGTGTTTGTGGATCTGCCAAAATAGCCAGGATTTTATAAATTCAAACACTTCAGTAGCTCCAGACTTTGAAAAAAGTTTGAATGTTTTAATGACCTCCTCCACTACTGTCCCTATTTTAGTTCAGAAATCAGGAATCCCCTTGCTCAGTTATATGCCATTTAAATTAATTACTTTAACCTTTATTCCACTCAAAATGTAGGTTAAATTATCAATATTTTTGAGTTCAGCATGTATCACTTTATCAATTTTCATGGTGTATCAGGCTAAGTGTCTCTGGAGATGTAGGATCAAAACAAAACATACATCTTTGCTTTTAAAAAGTGTGGTTTCTTTTGTTCATAGTTGCAGGGGAAAAAAAAACCTGAAAACTTGTACTCTAGGACTCCAGTGATGGAAAATAATACACTCTGAAGTGTTATTTGTAAGTGTATTTATTCTTTATTAATAATTACTTGAAAGTAGAGACACTTCTTGCTGTAAGTAATGAGTAATAGATATTTCTCAAATCATGTGCTATTTGCTTATTTGAAATTTTGCTTAGAAGTGTTTACAGAACTTAACATGTCTAAGTGGGAGAAAGATTTGGCTTATCTTATAAATTAATTTTCACTTTAGAAAAACAAATTATCTAACTACATCTAACTCAATTACCTTAGAAAAAATCAAGGTCACAAAAAACTGATGATACCAATGTATTATTTTGGTCAGTATTCTCTGCCTCCTTTCAAATGTTAAATTTTATCCAAATCACAGACAGTGAAAGAACTCATAACAGACTTCTGTAATTTAAAATAATTGACTATATAGATTTGTAAATAATTTTCCAATTGTTTATCCATCTAGTTATTTATACCTAGGTCTATTTATCACCTAGACCTGTTCAAATATTTCTAGATCTATTTTTATCAGTACTTATCTGATATATCCTATCTAAAGACAAAAATTCATAGATAAATAAATATAAAGACATATATATATATATATATATATATATTGGATGGCTACCTTAAAAGAAGAGGAAGGCTACCTTCTTATTATCAGATTCAAAAAAAAGGACATAGGTCTGTTCCTTATCCAAGATATTCTATTATTGGCTCATAATTTCACAAATACTGTTTTAAAAGAAAATTAGGAGAGCGTCAGTCAACATATTTTGAGAAACTGTTCTGTGTTGCTATATGGTATGATCTAGTTTTCTAGTGATCGGAGTTCTAAGATTTACTGAAACTATCTGAAATAAATATACTAATGAAGTGTACTTATTAAATGCATTTAAACTTAACATATACCACCATCTGTCATTATACATGTATCTTCTCACTTTATAAATGAAGCACAGTTTTCTACTGCTGCTAATAGCTCTCATTTAGTGACTGACAAGACAAAGCCACTAGTGGAGGTAGAAAAAATGCAGTGAGTGATGTTGTCTGTCCCCCAGAGGTAAATAAATACTGCCTTTTCCAAGATCTGACCTTTAGGCTGATTATGGGTATGGTTATCTTTGCCAGGAGCGCACAAGATAGATTAAGCCAAGAAGCCTTTTTAATACTGATTAATCCTGATGGAAGTAAGTTTGTTTAGTCCTAGGGTATGCACCAAAAATACTGGGCTTATCATCTGAGCAATTTTTAAAGTTATCTTTGATGTGAGCTTGGAGGTGCTTGTGGTTTGTCAGGTCACAATGTGAGAAATGCCACTTTTTGTTGATATTTAACATTGGCTCTTGCTTTCATGTTTGTACATAATCCACGTGATGGAGGTTTTCAATGATACGCCCAAGGTACTAAAAATAAGTTTTGGAAGGCTAAGAATTTGTTTTTCTTTTTAAAGGACTCTGCCAGACTTGCTTGTCTTTAATCAAAGCTCTTCCTTTAATTAAAGAGGGGTTGCAAGATGACTGGCATTTTCACAAAATGCAGTAAAACTGATTCTGTGCCAAGCAGTCCTGAGCAAAGCAGTTAAAAAGCCTGCAGCTCTCCTCTTCCCATGTCTGTGACTGAACAATGGAATTGCTGAAGTTAGGAAATGATTGAACTGTGAAGATGCATTAACTCTCAAGCATACTTAAACAAACAATTTGGGAGCCACCTCACAGAAGACTGGATAAGTTCATATGAATTCTGTGCTCCCCAACACCCGTAGAGAGGCAAACATCATGAATGGATTGTTACTAAAGAGAATAAATCATAGGCAGACGGGAAGAGAGAGCTAGAGCTGCTTGTGAAACAGAACAAAGTCCAAGGAAGACCAGAATGGATGAGTTATCATCATCAGGAAGAGCAATAGCATAAGCAACATGTGTCCTGAGTCAGCAGCAGCTGGGAAGTCGGGCTGGAGACAAGACAGGCTTGAATGGCAGGGCACTTGTGCTATCAGGCGAATAGAGAAGAGGATGCAATGAGAAGTTGTCTGTCACTTAGGCTGATCAAAGGCAACACTGTGATGGAATGCAATCCATATGACCAGATTGTATTGCTATTTTGTTGTAGTTGAGCATATACAGTTCTACTGACAGGTGCCATATGAAGGTGATGAAGTAGGGCATTGCTGGCCTGACATACATCCCATCAATGTGATTAGCAGTGCTCTTTGGGGTTATATACCCATACACAATTAGGTATTCTGTAGTAAAAGCATTCTTGTTCCCTAGGTTCTTTCTCAATTTCCTCCTTCCTTTGTTGAGACCCTGTCGCAATGTTTTATTCCCACGTAGCTGAATCTTGACTTCCTCTGTGTTCTTCTTTACCCTCTACGCTTTCTCTCTCTGCCCAATATTGCCTCAATATTTTCAGTTCTTCATAGGACAATTCTTTCTCCTGCTCTACTTTCATCTCTGATGTCTTCTTAAGATACATCTGTAGTCTTTTCAAAGACTAATTGCTGTCTTTACTGTGGGTGTGTGAAAGGGATCAAATACAGCAGTAAATTATCTTTCAAAGTGGCCTGGTCAACTGTCTTCATTCAGCCCACTACGTCTATAGTATTTAAAATCCTCTTTAATTTCTTTTCACCCAGGAATTGACACATGCTTGTATCTAAGAAAGTAATCATGTCAGACATAGAAGAGTTACTAACTAGGGACTGCCTCAAACACTGAGGGATAAGTAAATGGAGATTCTTGTATAGCTGTGTGTAGGTACAGTACATGACTAAGTCTGAAGAAGGTAGATTTGAACTATGTGAAAGAACAGAGATGTTTTAAGTCCCAGAAAAGACAAGAACTCAGTGCTGCCCATTTACTTTTCTCTGTGCTTCTTCGAATTGGTGGACCCTGAACAAGAGAAGGAAACTCACTATATCTGGGACACCAAGAAGCCAGGAAATACCTACCTAAATATTAGGTAGCCCAATCAAGACCATTACTGTGAATAATGATTCTGAGAGAAACAGTGCACAATACTCAGAGAAAATAATTTTTAGTTTGGATTCAGGGATATTTATACTGAAAACCTGATTGCATGAGTCAGACTCATTCATTCAGAATACATAAACCTGCCATGTATGTTCACTCCAAACATCTGAAATTTGAACTTGAGCCATGGAAAAAGCATGATCAAAAATTATTGACAAAGTAATTGCTGAATAACAAACAAATATAGAGAAGCTGCACTCTGTTTTATAAATCATTTATTAAAAAAAAAAAGTGACAGTATTTTTTGATTGTGAATTGTTTCCTAGAATCCAGTTGGAGTGGCTTATGATGTTTGATGATAATTGAAAAGGCCAATACACAGTGTTCTGGAAGGTAGGCTTTTCATAAACACAGAAGCTCGTGTCCCAAAAGCTCTAAAACACCCCTCTGTGTATATCTTTCAGAGTTTCCTGTTCAAAATGTGATCCCATATGCAGTTGAACTGTTTTCAACAGAGATAGACATTTAAGTAAAAGAATTATACTGATGGAGTACTTTCTTGATGATGCAGTACATATCAGCTGTTGTGTCATGTTTACATACAAGATAGGTTTCATGCTTCATATTATGGGAAATCTTTATTTTTTAAGAGATTTTTTTTTTCCCTTGTGGGTTATTATTTTTTTTCTTTTTTTCTGTGCTGCTCGCAGCTGACCCATCCTTGGGCATTCATCTGAGCATCTTGGCTACAGAGATGACTTTTTTTCCCTTTTGTTGCATTCCTGTCATCCTCAACCCTGAAGAAAATAAAAAGATCAGGAAAAACACTAACAGAACTTCAACTTCAGCAGATAAGCAAAAGAATGACAAATGCCTTATGACAACTAAGATGTTCCTCTTTTTAAGAACACAGTAGCTATACTTCAGGCATGAAGACTTGGCATGAAATTCAACATTTGGAAACACACTGAAGGCAGGGTAGCTTTTAGATTCAAAAAGTAATTTAAGAAAAAAGGAATTTTTTTTTTATTTACAAAAATGTTTTAAAAGCTAGCTTCATTTTTTGTGTCATTTCTAGCAAACAAAGGAAAAAAAGTACTGTTTTGTTAATCAATTCTAGGTTAAGAGGTACCCCATTTTTAAACACAAAGTGAGAAGGTTTCTCACCGATACCTATTAAACTGTTCTTTTGAACCACATTAACAGAATGTGGACTATGGTGAATATGGAGAGTGTTTAGGACCTAGCAGTCAGATGTGAGATGACAAGGATTAAAGCTTTCAAAAATACATCAGTATTTCTAGTAGGCGAATTCTGGAAACAGAGAAATATTTTTTTTCAAGTATTTGTGTGGTGGTAAACATACATGCATGTCTTCACAAGCAGGCTGACTTTGAAGACTTGTTATACGAAGAACAACGTAATGTGTGTGTGATTGTACAGCTGACTTTAAGCTTAATTTTATAATAGTGATAATTCATATGGGACTCATTCATTCATACAAGAGCATTGCTAATTAATTAAAGGTTTGGGGTTTTTTTGTAATAGCACATTACCTGAAGAAGACTGTAAAATAAGAAAAAGTAAGATAAGTCCATTCTCTCGAGCTGCATGTTCCAAATTTTTCAGAATTTTTGTTATTCATGTTATGCATATATATATGTATTCATAACAATACAACATTCACATTAAAAGAATGAAGGTCACTGTCAGATATATGCTGTGTACATAATTTACATATTTATACCTTCGAAACAATCTATATGTTTTAATGACTGTTCACTCCTGGTGCATTTTATCTTTACAGAACACTACAAAAGTCTTTTTAAAAGACAATTTTATCAGAACAGACTTTAAAAAAAATAGCCAGAGATACTTCGTAACAAAAGGCTGATGGTCAGTTATAGGAAGGTTGCTATACTTTCAGTGAATTAGATTAATTTTTGTGAAATGTTTCTTGGAACAATGAGTGTCCCCAAGGAATGTAGTGGCAAAAATTTAGTATTAAAGGAGATTTAGAAAGCAGATAGGGGAAAAAAGAAACGACACAAAGAAAAATTTTAAAGCAAAAAAGAAAACAGGAAATAAAAATATAAAGAGAAGGACAGTTACCAACCATACTCACTAATTCTGGTGTATTAAGCATGGTTACTGGTTTGTTGTTCCTTAATACAAAGTAACTGAGAAACCTAAATAAAAAATACATTTGTGACTGCCTGAGTTTTTATGCATAGTACAAAAATGGCAGGGTGATATTTATTAGGAAATTAGTAACTGCAGGGAGAAAATAAAGTTTATTTAAAGTTTCTTGGATTCAAAGGAAAAGTGGTACTAGGTTAGTGGTAGCTTCAGCTAAAACCTCTCTGTGGGTAGGTTGCTTTAAGAATAAAATGGCTGTCAACATCATCAGCAGTCACTAGTCAAAGGATATTGGCAGAGCTGGAGTGAATCTTAAAGTCATTCAGAAGAATATTGTTGCCTAAAAGACAGACGTTTCTGACTGATCATCTACCCCGTTTACACTTACCAGTCCAATAGGAAAGTCAGCCAAACAATATTGCTAGAATATTAATAATAATAGAAAGAAGTATAAACCAACATAAATGAAAACTGATTATAATCCCCATTATAGTATTATTATCAATATCACAATGATCATCATCAATTATTATTATCATAAAATATTATGTTTAAGGGATTATTTAATTTTCACATTTATGGAGGTTGAAATAGTTAAATGAAGGAGGAGTACAGCCAAGTAACCAAAGCAAAGCCAAATTACGACACAGTAGAAAACAGTAAAATTTAAGTATTCCTGAATCAATTGCAAAACAAATTATTAAAATGGTTAAAGATGTGAATAGCATGGAGAATGTTATGTTTTGAGGACTTCAATCCCTACATTGAGAAACCACTGAACTGAATCTGAGTGGAATTTCTGAAAATGATGATTGTAATAATTTTTATCTTTTATATCTCAATAATGTCAAAGTGTATTTTCCCTTTGTTGATCTGTCACAGTACAAACTGGTAAGCCTTTTTCACTGCTTTTATTCATCTTTTCCAAGAGGAACTTGGCTTCTCTCTCTGTGGTTCCTCATTAGATTTCCTTTATGTGCCAATTTCCCTTATTGACTGAAGTATCCTTTAAAACTTAATTTTTAAGAAACCGTCCTTGAAAGACATTAGAGCATAAAAATATTTGTCACTGCTCTTGAGGTCATGAGAACACACAGCCTTTATACAAGGCAAAGGTCATGCAGTTTCCAGAAAAGGAAGAGAAGTAATGTTCATGAAAATTGTGCTTTGGAGTATCTATTTTTGAGGTTCATCATTTATCTCAGGGACAGTATTTTTCATTTGCCATCTCCTTACAGTCAAATTCTTGGAACACATCCATCAACCGTATTTACACAATAAAAAGCAAACAAACTAACAAGCAAACAAACTGAAGGCAGTTTTGAGAGAAGTACAGATGAAAACAAGTAATCTTTATTTTTGCATTACTTCAAAACAATTTTAAAATAATTAAAGAAATTGTATCCTCTTATCTTCTTTATTCTCCAACACACTCTTTTTGCTAATTTTGACATCTCTAAACCCTAGATGGTGATCAAGTTACTTCATGCATTGCGGACCACATATTTTCCTTGCTTATTTTATTCATACAGCCAGCAACATTGCCCTGATAAGAAAATCTCAGTGGAAGATGGATTTCTGTGGCATAGGTGTCTCAACACCTTGAAAAGATAAAATAGAGATTGAGAACCATATTTGTAGGAATAAATTGGCATCTGCTGCTGCAGAGCTGGTAGATATCTCCCTTTTATTTCTGACACTTGACTAGACCTTGAAATAAGAAATAATGAGCACCTTTCCAGTTAAATGTTTGAAGGAGAATTTAAAGAGGAAGTGAGAAATGTGAATATGAGACTGACTAGAACAGCCAAACTGAAAAGGAAAGAAACTTCTCAAACCATAAACAGCAAGAAAAAGAGAATATAGGAGGGATGATAATATTTCTATATAAACACCATGCATGCACTTTCTCTGCTCACCATTATAGGAAAAAAAAATTTCTTGTGACAGAACAGAGAGGAGGTATTGACAGCAGAAAAATAAGAAAGAAAATCATATTAGGAGACACATACAATCCCTCCCAGACTTGCACACAGCAGTGATAATATGTTTGGACTCAGCCTGTTACTAGTGAGGCCTGAAAGCTCCTTGTGCTGGAGTTTTAAACAAAGCACTTCTCTGTCACCCAAGTTCAATATGTGACTACTATCTAACTAAACTTTATGACTGCCCGCTTGCCAAACACAGAAATTCATGAATCTTTTATGTATTGATAAAGCTGGATATTTTAGCCCCATGATACACTGGATGCTGCCAAAAGGACTTGGTTGGGGTCCAAAATATTCTTGTTCATGATGTTAGAGTCTGAATTTGTATTTCCGGGTTGTTTGATTGATGGGTTTTATCAACCATCTTGTGTGTCAGTGTGTGTGTGTGTGTGTGTGTGTAGGGGGAAGAGAGGGGTCGAACCTCATGGAGGTGTGGAGGCATCATATCCCTCATGGCAGGCCCCTGGACCACACATGGGGAAGCTGTTGGTCACAAACACTGACCCTCACCCTGGCCTGGAACCCCAGAGTGGCTGGTGGGTCAGAGACCCTGCCTTGAGGCCTTGGTCAGACCAGATAAATCCAAAGGCATATGTTTTTATGTCATGGCCTTGCCCTCTGGATGTGTGAAAGCTGGTCTTCTACAAGGTTCCAATGGTAGCTATATAATCTGCCTCTCCCTCTTTCTCTCTTCTTGCTCCCTCTGCTTCTCTTTCTTTGCTCCCTTCTTGATACTTTGGGTGGCTTGGAGCTGGAGGGATTGGATTTTAACTTACGTGCTGTGGATTGATTGGATCTTGACTCAAATATTGTGTATGTGCTGGGTTAGTACTGTCGTAGTATGCTTTGTCTAGCTTGTGTGGTGCCCCTTTGAACTTTTGCAAAGTTCTATTTTCTACCCTAAAATTATCAATTAAAAAAATACCTCTTGGGAACAAGTCTATTACTTATTCTTTTGACACTATCTCAAGGTATTAAAGAACTGTCTCCATATCTTTGAAACTAAAACTTTTGGTTAACCCCATGGGTTTGCAGATCTGCGGCCAGAGTGTTACACATGGGTCAGTGTTTGTTTCTGAGCAAAGGTTATTGTTTAACAGATACACTCTAAGCATTGGCAGTAAGAACATTTAGGAGTTAGTAACTGTCAGCATCATCCAACTAAGGATACTTGCATTAGGTTCACCAAAATAACTCACAGGCAAAGGATCAGTAAACCGTGCTCTATACCTGTGCATGGATACTGCAGCCATTGCTGCTTCCTGTATGTCAAGGCCACCTGGCTCATAGTCCCTTAAATTTCCAAGCTCCCTAGAACCTTCTGTTGTTGACAATAAGTACTGATTTTACTGTTATCAGTCCAAGTGTGAGGTGGTGTGATTTTGTGGCATTCTGCACATCACACTAAATGAGATTTGTAAAAGAAGATAATTTGTGAATAGTCCTGAACTTGTCATCCTTATTAATGTCTGTGAATTAATCTCAGGGACTGTACTTTCTTGCTTTCTTAACATCAGAAACAGAGACATTTCTGTTCATAAATACTCACTTCTTTTGATCTACTTTTTGCTCCATAATGTTGATTATTTCAGCACCAGTACTAGTCATCAGGCTGCCCACTAGTTTTTCCTGCTGCCCACTATTCATCTGAACTTTCTCTTTTTTTTTTTTAATAAATAATCATAGTTTTTTTCTACATTTGAACTTGTCTTTAATAAATGTAAGGACTGTAGGAAATGTCATTTCGTTTATAAATATCTATCTCTTAATTTTTGTTTAGTTTGCTCAGTGTTCCCTGCTGTCTTTGGCAAAAGCTCTCAACTATTCCCAGAACTGCACTGACATTGTCAATGATGCTAGCATAAAACACCAACATGGAAATAAAAATAACATGGTTCTCTCTGTGTTTTAATTCAGTTGGAAAATGGGGAGATAGTAGCAGGGTAGGAAATCAATGAATACCAAATGGAAGAAGACAATGTGGCTCAGGGGGGAAATATTTTGCAGTTTAATTGTAGACATTAGGACTGAAGAGATTAAAACCATTAGGTACTGGAGAACTGAAATCTGTGGGAGTTAAGGGCAATCAGCACCTCCCTGAGCTATTCACCATCTCCTGTAATAAGACCACAAAACAGGGCTGGTGCTTTAGGCTGACCTCTCATGCCCTAGGATAAGAGAGCCCTACCAATACTGCATCATAATTTGAAGTAACTGTACTTGCAGCCTCAAGGAGTCTTAATCACTTATTTTTACAGAGGAGTACATAACTAATAACTTAGGTTAATCAGCAGTATATGTTGATTTTTAATCGTGTTGGTCTCTATGATAATTTTACTTCAGAAGTACATGTGATTCTGTGATGTTTCTTCTTTAAATCCTTTGATGGCCAGTAAATTAAATTTATTTGCAATCTCCTTGTAACAGAGAAAAACTAAAAGATGGAAGATAGCCAAAATACAAATGTAAAATATAATTTCAAACAAATATTTTGAAAAACTCTTTGGCTCATCCTTTTTCTAATCAAACAGTGGGCAATATAACCACTTTTAAAAATTTTTATTTTTCAATTCCTTCAAATTATGGCTCTTTATATTACACCAGATTTAAGACCAATTCAGAGAGACCTGAGCAAATAACATAGGCATTTAAAGAACAAACAAGCAAACAAACAAATAAATAAATAATACATGCTCCAGTAAAGGTTTTACTAAAAAGAAAATAAAATATAAATTATGCATATATGTTGGTTTGAAAAGTTCACCGGAGATGACTGTAGTTACCTCTCCCAGTTTTCTCCCAGTAATGCCTGAGGCAGAACTCCTGCCTGTTTTCCTACGTCCTGACAGAAAGCTCGAGTACTTTTCTGTTCTGTTTGCTGTAAAGTGTTCAACAATAATAGAACAGTGGAAAATAGTCTGACAAAACTGAGCATTGTAGGCTATTTAGAATACTTCCCCTGATGGACAAAGAGGGATATTTTACTGGTAATATCTAAAGGAAAGACAAAAATACTCAGAAAAAACCTCAAACCAAACAAATTGAAACAGAAACAAAAAATGATCAAAAAAAAACCAAACAAAAAAAACACACACAAAAACCCAACCCAAACCAAATAATAAAAAAAAACCATAAAAACCATCCCCCCAAAAAACCCCAAAACAAAACATAACAAAAAAAGTAACAAAGAACCTAGAAAAAAAAAATCTTTCATAGTTAACAACAGTGAAAGGCTTTGCAGCAGAAAGAACAATTATTTTTATTTATATTATTTTCTTAAATCAAATAGATTCTTTTCAGATGTAAAAACAAAATTTCTCACGTGGAATCTGATTGCAATATAATGGGGTCATGGGGACTAACAGACCTCTGTTACACGTAGTACTGAATATTTATTAATAATGCCTTTAATTTTTACAGAATCAAAGGAGGTTGCTGCATCTGGTTGGAATGAGGTTATTTCCATTTGATCTGATACAGTCTTCCTGAGAGAAGTTAGGTTAATATTTAGAATGCAAAAATATTATCCAGAATCTGCATCTACATTATTTTATTATTTTACCTTTTTTCTTTCTGTATGTTGACCATTTTAGGAAACTAAAATGAAATATTTAATAATTTTGATATTAAGACCTTTTATGCTTGGTTATTGAAGTTTCTTGAAGGATTCTCCTTTTCTAAATAATAAAACATACTGTTCCAAATCTTTTGTAAGACACAGCCATTACGCTAATTAATAAATTTTTTAAAGTGTGAAAATACACTTACAGGGCCATTTTTGCTTTAAAATTGAAAACAAAATATGATACAGAAGAAATTTTTCCACTTTATGATGTTTTCATAACAAGACAAGTATTCTCTTACATGTGTTTTTAGTGTTTTTTCTTTAGTTACACTACATGTTGCCTGCAGGCTGTACAACAATGCACCTAATGGTAGTATCAACCTGCAGGATGAATATGTACTGACCACATGAGCTCTAAGAAACACTAAGAGACAGAGAGACAGAATAATCAAGAAAAATAAACACTAGAAGAAGCAGTTTTTGTCCCTGAATTTGACACTGAGTTTCATGGAACCTTGTCCATATTTCAGCCTTCTTGTACGAAAAACAGAATGCATAGTAATTAACCAATACTACATTATTACAATACTATATGTAATGTCAAAGTATTCTGCACTGAATTGGATAATACATGTTAAAACATTTGAAATGCAGTTGCAAATTTATAGTGCTTGGGGTAACATCAGATTGGCATCCAGTCACTAGTGGGGTTCTGCAGGGCTCCATCCTGGTTCTCTTCAACATCTACATTAATGATGCAGAACTCAAGGGAAACACTAGATGGGGAGGAACTGTCAAGTCCCTTGAGGGCAGAGAGGCCCTGCAGAGAGACCTGAATGAACTAGACAAATGGGCAATCACCAACAGAATGAAGTTTAACAAGAGCAAGTGCTGGATTCTGTTCCTGGGACAGGGCAACCCTGGTTGTGTGTGTAGACTGGGGAATGAGAGGCTGTAGAGAAGCACTGAAGAAAGGAACCTGTGGGTTCTGGTCAATGGCAAGTTGAATATGAGTCAGCAGTATCCTGTCAGTCAGGAGGACCAACTGTGTCCTGGGGGCCATCTGGCAAAACATCGCCAGCGGGTCGAGGGAGGGGATTGTCCCGCTCTGCTCTGAACTGGTGCAGCCTCACCTTGAATATTGTGTGCAGTTTTGGTCACTGCAATATCAGAAAGACATTAAGCTATTAGAGAGTGTCCAAAAGAGGGCTATGAGGATGGTGAAGGGTCTGAAGGGAAAGTCTTATGAGAAGTGGCTGAGATCACTTGGTTTGTTCAGCCTGGAGAAGAAGAGACTGAGGGAAGACCTCATTGTGGTCTTCAACATCCTCATGAGGGGAAGTGAAGGGGCAAGTACTGATCTCTTCTCATGACCAGGACTTGAAGAAATGGCATAAAGCTGAGTCAGGGAGATTTAGGTTGGACATCAGGAAAAAAATTTTCATGCAGAAAGTGTTTGGGCACTGGAACAGGCTCTCCAGGGAAGTGATCACAGCACTAAGCTTGTCTGAGTTGAAGAAGCATTTGGACAACAGGCTCAGGCACGTGGTGTGATTCCTGGGGTGTCCTATGTAGGGCCAGGAGTTAGACTCGATGATCCTGATGGGTCCCTTCCAACTCAGCATGTTCTATGATTCAGATATAAAAGGGCTCATTATGCTTATCAAATTCAGTCCACGGTGGCATAGAGCCATATAACACACAGTTTGGAAGTCAGTATTTCATGTATACTATAAATCAGTAAATATGACCCTACATCCTGTGGCAAACAACCCTTATAAGCATGTAAAACAGAAGCAAAATATATAACACACTTCAAGAAGAGAGCACAATCCTAGGAATCAACTATGTGCGTTATCCTACAGGGAAATGCAAAATCTGATAGTTCAATGGAGGGAGACTGTTTGCATTTGATTTGTAGTCTTGAACTTTAGTATGTGAGAAATGCACACAGTTAATCAGATTAAAGATTAACTGTCTATGAACCTATAATAAGTCCTATAGGAATTATTCTAAGCTATGCCTCTGCAGTCAGTCTCCAGGACTAAAACAAGGTGTAATAG
The DNA here is from genome assembly GCA_035041135.1 of Platyrinchus mystaceus. Lineage (NCBI taxonomy): Eukaryota > Metazoa > Chordata > Aves > Passeriformes > Tyrannidae > Platyrinchus > Platyrinchus mystaceus. Next base: position 95,038,404 of record JAWWLV010000088.1, on the reverse strand, counting down.
TAATTGTCTCATAAACAAATATATATAGATACTGAAAACAGCATCAGTTATATCTATGTCACTCTGTGAAATGCTGGCATTTATGAGGAAATCCAAGGTTCTAAAATATTTCAAGTGATAGCAGTTCCAGTGATCTATTTAACCTTCCTTTCTGTTAGACTCTTTTTTTCCTGAAAGAAAATCCAACTCGCCCTTGTTGTCTTTTAATGCCATCATTCCTGCTCGTTTACAACACCTTTTATATAGTCCAAGACCATCATTGTGTTTCTAAACCTTACAAACCTATTCTCTTCAACCTTACTCATAGCTGTGTTGCCAGGACCTATTTTCACACTTGTTACTATTTCATGGGCTATCACAAATTGAATCAAACTAAGATGTTTAAAGCTGGAGATAATATTCCAGCTGAGACATTACTAGCACTTAGAGGAGAAAACCCTGGCTTCGGGGATTTTTTTGCAGGTAATAGTCCAGTTCTTATCTCATTAAGTTAAATGAGTTTTCATCATTAGTGTGATATTGTTGATTAATGTTCACTGTTACTGTAATTCTATTCACCATCCTTTTAGCAATTTCTGCAGTGCTGCTGCCTAGACAGATTTTCTACACCCTGTGGTTGTGCAGCCACTTACATCTAATCATGCATAAAACTTTGTGTTTTTCTTTACTAGATTACATCCTAATTTCCCACATAATTTCTCATATTTGCCAAGATTATTGAGATATATACTTCTGCCTTCCAATATTTTTTCACTTTGTCAAAATTTAACTTTGCTGATGATTTTAATTATCAGGGTCCTTATTCTTTTATGTAGTGGTACCGAACTTACAGAACCCTATTTAATATATTTTACTTCAAGACTGTACTAGTCTCTGGAAAATATTCTTGCCAGTTAGGTGTTCACATCATAACAGTCTCATTTTCCTAGCTTTCTTATGAGAATTTCATGTAATAGTGTCAAAAACTTGCTGCAATGAAATATGTGCTATCTAACACTTCCTTTCTATTCACAAAGTCTATTACTCTCTCACAGAAGGAAATTAGTTTGGTTTGATATGATCTAGTCTTCACAAATTCATGTTGGCTGTTACTCTCCTTTTTATCCACCAGGTAGGTAAATTTGCACATTTATTTTAGTCTGTTTGTTCTGCTGTTTCTCCAGGACTGGATGAAAAGCTAGACATGTCCAACAGTGTGCACTTGCAGCCTAGAAAGCCAACCACATCCTGCACTGTATCAAAAGCAGTGTGGCCAGCAGGTCAAGGGTCTGTCCCTCTACTTTGCCCTTGTGAGACCTCCACCTGGAGTGCTGTGTCCAGCTCTGGCATGCTCAGCACAGAAAAACATAGACCTGTTGGAGCAGGTCAACAGGAGGACCACAAAACAATCAGAGGGATAGAAAGTTCTCCTATGAAGACAGGCTGAGAAAGGTGGGACACCTCATTGCAGCCTTCCAGTACCTAAAAGGGGCTTATAAAAAAATGGGAGAATGACTTTCCACATGGGCAGATAGTGACAGGACAAGGAGGAATGGCTTTAAACCAAAAGAGGAGACATTTATATTAGATATTAGGAAGAAATTTTTTTTCTCACAGGTTGCCTGGAGAAGCTGTGGATGTCCTATCCCTTGAAGTGTCTGAGGACAAGTTGGATGAGCTTCTGAGCAACCTCATCTAGTGGAAGGTGTCCCTGCCTATGGCAGGAGGGCTGGAACTAGATGACCTTTAAGGTCCCAAACCATTCTATGATTCTGTGTTTCCATGACTGATGTTAAACTGATAGATCTATACATTTCTGATTTCTGTTAAGTCTTATTTGTAAAGATGAATTGTCTTTGTGTTTTTCCAGTCCTCCACAATTTCTTCAGTACCTAAAGATACTTCTGACAGTTTAAGGATTTCATTAACATATCTTAGCGTAAGTCCTTCATCACCTCTTACTAATTTTAATGGGAAATAACATATCTAAATATGATATCTAAGGTCTCCATACCCTGTTGTAATCTGACTTCCAATTCCTCTATCAATGATGTTAGTGACTTTTTAATGGAAGACTGAATTGGAAAAGATATCAAATTGCTTCCCTTACCAAAGTCATTGGTTGATACTTTATAGTTCCTTTTCTCTTCTGCCTATCAGTAAGACACTTCATTTCTCGGTCTTCCTCCTATAATGAGGTTTGGAATTATTGCTTTGTTTACATATTTGAAAATTATAAAGGTGTCACTGGTTAACAATAACCAATATAGTGCTGCATTCGCAAAGCTAGAGTCACTCAATATTTCTGGTATAAAAGTAACAATAGAAGAAAAAGAAACGTAAAGTGTCATTTGAAAATCAAGGCAACTTGGCAAGTGATACCTTTATCTAAAGGTTCCTGTGGTATCAGAATACCTGTACGACTCTCCAAAGAATGAATATGACAGTAGTGTGGGGGAATATCATATTCCTCCACACTCTGTGCATGTAGAGGCCTCTTGGAAAACCTGCAGAGGGCCGACACCTGGATGTTTGCTGATGTACCAGTACATTTATTGCTACAGCAATGAGGCCTGTCTACTTCCTGTCATCTGTGAACAAACATATTCTTGAAAGCCATCCCCAGCTGCACCTTGCACTATGCTTCCATATTCACTGTCTATATTGACAGGAAATTCACTTCTGAAGGCAGCTTTGAAATGCCTCATGCAGAATGTAGTGATACTCCTGGGAGTGTGCACATGAAAATCAATACAGTGTGCACCAAATTAATAATATCAATTTATTTTACTTTAAAAATAATTACAAACAGAGAAAAGCAGCAAAGATTGTGTGCAGCATGGCATGAAACTGAAATTAAATGTTCTTCTTGCAGGAATTATTTGTCTAGTATGAGGTGACCACCAACAACTGGTATTACTGTTGCTAGGAGCTATCAAAAGAAATGTCACTCTTCACAGCAAGTGATGAAATTTGACATATGGCATCAAAGGATCATTAAAACTACACCTGCTGCAGAGGAACTTGTGTCTTTTGGGAGACTTTTAAGCAGAAAAGGTTATTCCAAGAATGTAAAAGGGTATGCCTTATTTTCTTTATTTCTTAATAGGTAATTTAGAAGCAGTAAAAGTAAGAAAGATGGTCAGAAAAAGGATACAAAGGAAAATTCAGACTTCTTACTTTTAAATGTTTTATGAAGCAAAATAAGAAATTACCAAGAGCATTTCTTTATAGAGTCCACAATAACACAGTTGATGATAAATCATTAATACACATAGCTGGAAAGGTTCACTATCTTTTCTCAAGGTTCAGTACCGTATTCTCCAGCTATTGCCTTAATGAAGCTGTTCCTTTGGTTTTGATAGCATTTTAAAGTGTGACTATTGAAGATTTTGGTCAGAAGCTTGAAACAGTTTGATATTCAGTTCATCATGCACACACTGAACTATGTATAAGAAAATTACTGTTGACTTCAGTAGAAGTCAGCACTTCATGTTCCGAGTCACCACAGAATTTACACTTTAGAAGAACTCTATTTCAAAGTAATGAAGTTTCTGTTGTAATTATACTTGTGATTTTATTCCTGAATTAGAATGGAATTTTCATATCTTCACCTATATTTCAGTTCATATAGTTCTTACTCTTGTTTCAGACAAATAAATAAACACATAAAGCCTTGCTATTGCCTGTGCAGATTTCTTGGGAGTTATTGCTAGAAATTAATGCACATAGAGAAAGGATTCAAATAAGACTTTGCTATAAAAGTGATTTTTATAAATGTACAATGTGCCCTTACTGGGAAGACTGAAAACCAGAACAGTTTGAAAATATATTTAAAAAAAAAAAAAAAGAACAAAAGAAAAAGAAATTGTGTTTATGTGTATTTAGTCACACAGAAAAAAACCCCTGAACTATTACTAATTATGTTGCTTCACTGAAATGGATATAGTCACAAAATCTTTCATATTTTTGCCTCTTCTCCTCTGCATTCTCCATGGATTAGATGTCTAGGGACTCCCAAACTGTGCTTTATTGCTAGCTCTGCCATAAGCTCCAAGGTAGTTGTGGCCAGATCATTGCCTCTGCATTTCATTTTATCAGTCTGTAAAATAATAGTAGTGTTACTAAAAAAGTGTGAGGTATTACTATTGCTGTTTCTATTTAATTTCTTTAATCGAATGTATTTTGAACCTTTCCAAGGAGAATATTGCATATGTTGACTCCTGTTAACATATACATTCTATAGTCACTGATGGACAACTCATAGATTCATAGAATCACAGAGTATCTCAAGTTGGAAAGGACCATAAGTCATCAATTCCCTGCTCCTTGCATAAGCATAGCTTTACATAACCATGAAAGATTTCAGTTTAATTTTAAATAACCTTAATTTTCAATTCTGACAATAAATGGGAAAAATTAATGCTGTGTTAAAAAACTGTGCAGAGCAAGTAGATATGAAAGCCATTGAACAATGTATCTGCTGAAACTCCTATGATCCAAGATTTCAGTTCTTGGCATGGATTCCAACAAGTCTTTTGCCTCATCTGTTTTTGTTGTAAAGTAAGGTGAGCTACCTTTATCAAGATGACTCAAAGTCATGATTCATTAATAACATTCCTATCCACAACCCTACAAGATAATAATGATGAAGCCACTAAGAAAAGAGTTGATTTGCACAATTCTGCTTTCTAACAAAGAAAACAAAGTTTAATTTTTTTTCATTAATTTCTTTTAAGTGCTGGATTTCAGATAGTGACATTAAAAAGGGGGAGAGGGGGCCTAGATCTTAGAACTGCTTCAGAGTCAGAGTTTGCAAAGTCAACCTTTAGCTAGAACTGACAAGGATTTCTATAGAAGACTTTCTACTATATTTTGTTCTGTTCTTCAGGAAACTAGAGAATAAGAAACAATGTTTCTCAAATCTGAAGCAGTTTATCAAAAATCCAAGGGATATACAGAAAATTTTGTCACGGTAGCAAAAAAGGAAGTTTTAGGTTGATCTTTCTCTTTTGTAATAGGCAAATATAGAGCTACAAAAGTGATTTGTTAATCATACTCTTGGAGCTAATTTACAATGAAGATGTGAACTTAAAAATCATTCATTCCAATGACAGGACTGGAATAGGAATGATATGGTGGAAAAAGACTACAAAAACTTTTTCAAATGGCTTGAGTGAATATGCTGTCTAGGTTTAAATCCAGACATCAGGCAGGAGTATATTAAAAGAATGCATAAAACTCTAAGTGCTGCATGTATTTTATAGTATTTCCTACAAACAGCATTATTTCAAGCTCAGAATCAGCTACAGCCCAATAAATAAGTAATCTTGAGCAATTACATTATGATTAATAAAGGTACAGGGGACCCCTGGTGGTCTAGCGGTTAAGATGCTGCGCTCTCAGCGCCAAGGTCGCAGGTTCAATTCCCGGTCCTGCT
>JAWWLV010000088.1:95015976-95032885 GCA_035041135.1 Platyrinchus mystaceus | reverse complement strand
CCTAAAAAATCCATTGCGCAGGCTTGAAAGGTAAAAACACCTTTCCCAAATCTTCGTTCGCGAAGACTGGCCACACACACAATAAAGGTACACCTATTATTTTCCAGTTTAACTAAATCAAGGACAGATTAGGAAATAAATGACCAAATTTAGAAATGCACTGCTATAGATACCATGCAACTCAGAAAAAGGAGGAAGATTTTTATGTCCTGCAGCCTAGCAGTGCAAAAGGGTCCCATAGCTGCAAGGCCTGCTTGTTTAGTCTCTGCTATTTTAGAGGGCCATGTTGAGAAAGTTGCAAATATGTTTGGTGGGCCTGCTGCCTTTTTTTTTTCATTTTTTTTTTCCCCTCCCCAATTTGGTGTGACAAAACCAGCAAAAATGTGCAGAACCAATCTAGACCTTGTCACCACTCTGCCTTGGATTTTCAACATATCACTGGAACTTGTGAAAATTTACTACGTGTTCATTCAATACTTTGAATAACAACTGTATCTTTGAGATTACATGTTTACAGATGAAAACCTCATACCTATGTTTTTAGGGAAATTCTTCTTCCTGCATTCAAATTAACCCTGGTGTGAGTTAAAAATTCTGAAAATTACTGTCTCAGCCCATTTTGGATGAATCTGCTGGTAACAAAAAGTTTCAGTTCAAGAAAACTCTTTTACAAATATCTCTCATTTAATTTTCTTTCACTTTGCTTCACCAATATTCCTGACTGTGATTCAAGAACAAGTAACTCAGAGATTAACTGTGAAGCCTAGATGTATAAACTCATAAATTTATTTTTCCAGCCTGCCAGGAAGAATGTTAATTCTGAAGACTATTTTTTTTAATTGGAAGTCCAGTAAGTATACTGGAGATGAACACCAATTAAGTCTATTTGAGGGTCATGAAACTGTAATAAAGTTTTTATTCATAATAATTAGATTCAAGTTTTAAATTGCACTAATTAAGAGATGAAAAATTCAAAGCCTTTGTTTTTCTCATGATCTACCCAGTATTATCAGATGTTGTTTCCTCTTTCCTTCCTGTTTCTCACTTTGAACAGTTAGTTCATTTTATCCATATCTTTTTTGCTGGTAATCTACCTTTCTCAACCACGTGATTATGTTTGTGTCTATGTGTGCTTTATGCAAATTCATTCATTCAACAGAATCCAAGCATTTGTAAAGGCAATGTGTTATTATTCTACATTCCAAAGGACACAACATATAAGTAGTGAGATTATGTATTAGTGGCTTTCCCACAAAACAAAATTTCATCCAAGTTTCTTTTTTTCAGAGTAGTTGTAATGTCTAGAAATTGAGTATGTAGAAACAGCAACTTTTTTTTTCCTCTGATTAATGAGTAAAATTTAAAACTAAACACCACATTTGAATTTTCACTGAAGGAAGAAAAAGATACTTTGCACTATTAAAATCAACTCTTATTGTAAGTAACTACAAGGGGAGGAATTGATTTTAAACCTAAAATGCTCGTCTAATTTTCTTACCAGTATGGGCTCAGATATTGACCTGTTTTTTTGGTTAGGAGGTTATTTTAAATGTAGTTTAGATTGACACTATCATTTTCAAACTGCTAGTTTCAATTGCATCTGGAAGTCCCTTGAAGTCTAGAAGTCCAGAGGGGATAAATGCAGGAAATGGTGTGTAAAATTCTGAAATGAGTAGTAGCCTTTTCTTCCACACACATAGGTATTAATGTCTGCAATGGAAGTTCTTCAATAACTGTCTCCAGCAGTACATTATGTATACTTCTCTGAAATACAATACATTGCATTTCCTAAATTATGGCTATAATTGGGGCACTGGAGTTCAGTACTTTTCATCACGAGTTTTGTATCTCAGTGGTTGATAAGCTGGTGGCTCTCATTAAGCTTAGATTACACCTATCTGTATTATAATGGCTTTACCTCTTTCCAGAAATATCTGCAATGGAGTCACATGGAAAAAAAATCCATCTGTAATACAGACTTTTGGTAGACTGATACAACTATCAAGCTATCAATTTTGAATGTTTATGTTTGTTTATCACAAAGAGTTCATAGTCTTTCATGACTGATCTGCACTAAAATAAGGAAAGGAAAACAGTAGTCAGCAAAGTATAATACACTGTTGAGAGATCTCAGTGTGTACAGTGTTTAGTGTCCTGACCCCAGTTCTGAGATAGGAATCATGAAAAAGATGACTCTTCATTGTGCTGAAGTCAAGTCCATTTTTTCTTGATGAAAATAAAGAAATAACCCCAGAATCTGAAGATTCATTTTCCATTGGATAATGGACCCACCTTTTGGTTTGTATTTCTCTTCTAGTATCTTCATAGTTTCTGTTATTGCTCTTTATAGTATCTGTGTTTTGTTTGTTTGCAGATTAGTTTCAGTTGTGTTTTTTGAACTCAGAAACTGCATAGATAAGAATGATAAGAGAGCTTTCCATCGCATAAGAATTCCACATACAGTGGGAGAAAACATTAGCTTCTTTTGCTCATGGTTCCCAAATACAGTAAATTAATGACCTAGAAACATAGTTTCATTTGTTTTCCTTTGCAGCATTTAGTTACAGGTTCATAGTGAAGATTATGTCTACTCTGACTATAGTGTTACTATGGAAATTTCATGGCATTTCTTAAATTTCTATTATTGTATCCTACTACCTCTTCATCACACTAGCAAATACTTGCCAATACAGTCTTCAAAAATATGCAATGAAAATTCAGGTGCCTAACTATACATACATTAGTGATGCATGTTAAAATTAAAGGCACTAAAGCTCCAAACTTACAATATATCATGTTAACTGTCAGTAATAGTGCATTCTTGGATTATTGGTACATAATGCTTTATTTATGTTAAGTTTCAGGGTTTTTTTTTCCAAGTTTCAGGAAATCTTTCAAACATTGTGTCATTTCACTTTGTAGTGTAGATCTACATGCTTTTCATCTTATCACTCTTCAAGTTCTGGGTTTGGGTTTTTTTAAAGATTATTTTCAAGGATTCCTAGACATACTCAACAAAAAGAGCAAAATTCGTTTTATTCAGCTTTTACCACAGAATCCCAAAATACACTGGTTGATTAGGGCATTAATGTAGGCTGAAAACATAAAACCTATTCTTTATTGCTGTTTGTATGAGATGGCCTAGAAATGCAGTTTCAAATTACTATGATACCAGACAAATTGATTGATACATGCCAGTGAGAACATCAGTTGCTATCTTTCAGAATATCTAACATGGTTATTTCAAAAGCATAAAGAGATTATTTTGGCTACTTTATCCACTTTAAAACAGCTTCTCCATCTGGCTACAGTTTGATTGCATGTTTCAAATATGGCAGTAAATTTTAATATGCTAGTATGAAATGTAAGTGATGCCACAGCTGGTAATGACGAATTCACATAGTTTGGCTGTTTAACTTTCAGCACGTTAAATAGCTTACTGCTTTAAGACATCTTACTTTAGAAACAAATAAGAATAGTGTTTCAATTCTAATGTGAAAATGCTCTGTTTTAAATTCATCATTTAAAGATACATTCAGCGTGAGTGTTGTGGCAGTAGCTACTAAGTGTGAGCTGAAGTCATGCTTGAACATTTTCCTATCCTTTCTTTTGAAGTTTATTCCATCTGAAAATTTCCCAAGTAAGCAAAAAACCTATATTTGAAGAAACTGAGACAAGGTTGTTTTCAAATTAAATTAGTGAGTTTCTAGCAGTTAAAATATTTCTGCATTATCAATAATTCTTCTCTTGTCTTCCCTTTCCATAGTGTAAATTAAGATAAGAGGGAGATTTATTCAGAAAGCAAGGAACACTTGCATTCTTTTTGGCTCTTCTGCACATGTATTGGAAAAGAATCACTCTATCAAGGCAGGACCAGAACAAGGGACTAAGACATGAGATTTGAAGCCTTTAGGAGGCAATATCACAGAGGCTGAGCTATGCCTTCTAGCCAGTTTTATTAGCTCTGCTGCTACCACAGCAAGGGCAGTGTTAGACATATTTATGAAACTTCATCTTCATTAAGTGGGTAACCATGTTATTCTAGCACTATTTTAGGTCTGAAGTTACTTAATTACTGAGAAGAACAATATTAGGATTATCATATTCACTTCTGAATATCCTGAGTTGGGAAACTGAATAATTTTTGATGAAGGAGAACTCTGAATTCTGCAAGGATGTTCTAAAGCCTTCAGGTTAAAGGTGAAATATTCTTACCATGATCAAAACCAGAAAAAAGGAATGAGCTGAAAAAATATTTCTATAGATAAAAAGGGTTTGATGACCGTGGTCTCCAATTCATGAAAGATGTTGTAAAGAAAGAAGCTACAAAGTTTTACTGTAATATTTCCATAACATAGCAAAAATATAAACTTATTTAACCTCTGTTCAATGGTTTATGCAATCTTTCCTTTTAAACAGCCGGAAAAGTTATCTGTTCAATTTGAAGAAATTGCAAGTTTACTTCCATCCTCAAATGGAGACAAAGACATGTTTTCTATGTTCTGTCGTATCCAGTGAAATATATTACCCTCTGTCAGCATTATTCTCAGTTTCTTTCATGATACAACATATCAGCTGTATATAACATTGTACTCTTTAATTTTTCCCTGGTTTATTCTTGAAATTGTAAGCCACTACACTGTCTACAGCACTGTCATAGTTAATCCTTCCCTTGTATATTTTCCTGTGATTTTGAAACCATCTTTTCCTTCGTTTGATATCTAAACCTCACAGTTCATTGTCAAATAGCAGCGAATACAAAGCAGTAGTGAGTACTCCTGAAAAGGTAGAAGTACCATTGTACCTTGCTGCCTGTTGGTATTTTATCATTGTCACTAAAAACTTTAGTAGGATTGGATAATATCAGTGTTCCTGGCACTAATGACCATTGAATTTTGAGAAGTACCTGATTTGATTTGCTTTATTGAAAGATGCAATATCTTCATGTGTTATAGGATGCAATACTAGGCAAATGGCTCACTTTGACATTTCTTTGAGCTATTAAAGATTTGAAGCCTTAGTTAAAGGACCATTTGTTTCTGAGTGTGACTCTGCTTCAACATTTTTTCTAATTACTGTTAAATCACCAGTTATTTCAGTCTTTTAATGACCTAATAATGTGATTTTATTATTTTTTTTAAAAACATTTTAAACAACACTATGTATAACCTTGCTCTGTGCACACTTTAGTGCCTTAGCATAGGAAAGCTTGGCAAGATGGTTGCTGTCAAGCAAAGCTGAGGAAAGAAAAGTTGGTCCTTGAGCTACTTCTTTTGGTTTCTAACAGCAAGAAAGAGGGGGAGACTTTTTTCATTGTCAGAGGAACCAAGACTTCTGCAGAGTTAGGAAAAATTCAAGAATATTTCTCATAGTATTTTTTAAAGATCCTTCAGTTAAGACTGTTCTGTTATAGGTTGTCATCACAGTATATTTTCATTTATTTGCAAAGAGAAGACAGGAAAATGTTCAATTTAATTCTTCATACTATAGGTGAAAAATAAATTCTCATGAACGTAGAGACATCTCTCTATGTACTGAAAAGATAAAATGAGGACAGAGAATTGCCTCAGAATGGGGAATAGTTTTTCTTACTTCAGAAGAGTTGATAATCCTGAATTAAGCTAGTGATTTACTTGTGCTATTTTTTGTAACATAATAAAGAATTTTTTAGCTGTTAGATAGGACATTATTGTGCAACACTTTTAGAAACAATTTCATACACTTAGTAATACATTCTATTTTTTGTGAACGTTAATTCTTACAAAGGAACTTCAGAAGTATTGTTGAAATTAAGATGAATATTAAGAGATCTAAAAAACAAAAAAAAACATACAAAACCAATTCCAGATTCCTCAATATCAAATGAAAACTATCCAGCTGTTAATATTGCATTCATAGAAAGCTACAAGATATTTCTGTAGACTTATATAGCACTGTGAGTATACAGTTTTTCTCCGAGGGATGACTGAGTGGCTGTCTGCCCAAATGTTTTATCTGTCAAGCACTGTTGTTCTTGAATGAATATTAACTTTGTCCAAGTAGTGTTATAGTCACTTTGTTATTCAGATTTTATCTGAAAGATGACTGTCAATTTTTGCCGTTTTTTTTTTTCTGAAAACTGAATTTCATTAGGGTCAAAATACTATGGACTAAACAACACTGGTTTGCTGATAAATATACTGTAGAAAGCAAAATATAGTTTTAAATTCATGTCTTACTAAAGATTTTAAATAGGGAAAAGAAACTCAAAATACTCCACTATTGTAGCCCTGCCTGTCCCTGCCCACAGCCCAGCCCTCCTCCCACCCTACTCACAGCCCAGCACCCAATTGCAGCTCCCTGGGGCTGGCAGGTCCTGCAGCAGTAAGATCCCAGTTGGACTGATTTCCAGCTCCCCATTGTCCTACCATGCCTGGCCATGGGCCCACCCATGCACCTATGTCCCAGAATACCTTGGACCACTCCAATTCCCAGGGAGGTGCCCAGTGCCTGGGGCTGGATCTGCTTCTGTTGCCCTGGCCCCCAGCGAGCCACTCTGCTCTTGTTGCTTTCTGCCACCCATCTGTTTTTCCCTAGTGAAAGTTTGTGAAGTCATCCTTTGCAAGAAAAGCAAACCACTAATAAAGCTCCTGTGCCATGGACTACTGTTGTTGTGTTGAGACACACATGGGCAGACATTCAGAGTTAAAGATGGAAGTATACAGACTCACATAGCTGTACGTCAGCTAAGCCACACCACTAAAAGCTTGTCTTGCACCAAAAGAGGCTTCTAAGAGTCCAGTCATTTTTGTGTCAAAGGCCATTTCCATGGCTTTACCTTTATGTTCAGTACCATGCAGCGAGTCCTAAACATCTTTGCTAGACAACTTCTGCCAGCTGGGAGGGGCTGTGTGTCCACTGCTATGCCAGTGCTGCAATGTATTTCCATATTCATCAGCATTAAACAGTATGTCATCTACTACTTATTTTATTTACTGTATTCAAGAGGCCCAAGATATTCTTTTCAAAGAAAACAAACAACCATCTCTTAAATGAATCAGTGCAGGCCATGGCATTCTATTATCAAAAGCAAATACACTTTGAAAAAAAGACATGGTACAACAAAAATACAGGAAATAAAAGATGAGGATTTCTAAACAGAGGGGCTTCACTGAACAAACCAACCTGGCTTAACAGATACAAAGTACATAAGCTAAAACTTAGATAATAAGAAGGGCAGAAAAGTCTCTTAGCTTGCCTGTTCTCATTATCCACTTTTATGCTAGTTTGAAGATTTTTGAAAGCAAAAGGAAGATGAGAAAATTTCATTGCTCGAGACACAATAATGACATTGATTTTTCATTAAGATGCATCCTCTCTTGATAAAGTCACACTCCCCTCCTCTTCCTGATGTTTCAGACTTCTTCTTTCCTCTCCATGCTGGATTTATGATAATGATTAAGAGAAATTCTGAAATCTTGACATTTTTTCCCCCATTTGTTGGAATCCCATTTTGCTCCAATCATTCAAACTGCTATAATCATTTTTGCTGGTTGCATATAAGAGGGCTAAGTCACAAAATATTTATGTCCTAATAAACATAAAACATTCCACAATGAATGATATAGTACATGTAGAGATTTTTTTCAAAATAAATGACTTTCTTTCTAGATAAATTAGTTCCTCTCTAATTAGTCTTTCATAATATAAAAAAAAGCCTCCAAAACCCTAAAAGGCGTCTTATCCTGCTTTACATCCTGTGTTCTAGGCCTCTATTTAGGACCTCTTTGGAAATTTAAGAATGGTTTCTGGTTTTTAACCAAATCCTACTACACATGGCATGCAATTTTTGGGTCCCAAATAATCTACAGAAAACAAAACAAAAAAAATGGGCTGTTACTACATTTCCATTTGATTTCTCTTGGCTCAAATTCTTAGAGTTTAGTGAGTCTCTGTCCTGCCTGAAAATTTATTGGTGGCAGTAACACTAACCTGTCAGGACAGACAAGAGGAAATTCATATTTTCATTTTTCTCAGCCTTCTCATCTGTCCAGCACTAAGGAAAGAGAGCTGGCTTTCCAAGTCCACTATTTTTCTAGTTTGCATAAATTTTAAAAGTGAAATCATCCTTTCTTATTCTTTCCCCAGCCTACTCCAATAAGGACAGGGTGTAGTCTAAAATACTGTTGATACTGAGTTTTGTGCTAAATGAGACTCCTAGGAGTAATTAGCATTCCAACAGGTCCACTATTTTATTACTGTTACATTTAACATACAGTTACTACTACTGTATGTGGGACTCCAGAACCAATGTAGTGAGACCTCAACTTGAAGTGAGACATTACTAATTGCAAATTAATTAAGGCCCTGCTGTGTAATACTGATATGAGACTGAGATGGCTGTTCTGGCACTTCTGTGAAAAAAAATTAAAGGGCTTGTAAAATGCAGAACTTTATAACAAATTAAATGAGAGATTTTAAAAAACAAATGTTGAGTAAAGGTTTAAACTGATATTTTTGCTTATAATTTAGTTGGAATGCCATTTTATACTAGCTCTAGTTTAAACTAATTCTAACCTAATTCTAGTGGAAATGTATGCTGTTATGAAGCAGGATTGTTAGTATATATCTTGAATTCTTGGAATATTTGTTCAGAATTATTAGTGTCTCTGGTTCACACGCAATCATTCTTCAGCATTTTACAGAGTCACCTAGGTACTCCTGTGTGTTAAGGGATTCCAGTAAAACTTTGCATTTAAAATAACTCTGGTAAAATAATTTCTTTAGATGTTTTTAGTGTTCTGAGTATTGCCTTATGTAAACAGAGTTTTTCTTTGGGAAATTCAACAAAAATGGAATGGGGCCATACCTGGACCTACATACCTTGGATGTATGAACAGGCTGGATAATGAGATGCTGGAAAGCAGTGCTGTGGAAAGGCACAGCACCAAGCCTGACAGAGTTCAGGAAGCATTTGGACAATATGGTTGGGCACATGGTGTGACTCAAGGCTGTCCTGTGCAGGGCTGGGAGCTGAACTTTGATCATCTTCGTGGGTCCTTTCCAACTCAGGATTATATGATTCTAATAAATTTTTAAATAACAGCAAAGACAGTGTAAGCAGAATTGTGTCTTGTTTTAAAGCTGATACCATAAAAGAAAAATGTAAACAGTATTTATAACAATTTTTATATAACCATTTCTATGGATAGACAGGAAACACTATGTTTGGTGTTTGGGTTTGGGTTTTTTTAAGCATATGTTTCTATATATTTTTTATTCTACTACAAATTAATAACTCTATATTTCACCCTTTCTGATTTCACTGGTGAATTGTGTTAGATACGTGCTTATTATTGTGCATTTCAGCAATCAAATTAACCAGATACTAAAAAAAGAATCTCAACGCACTAAAAGAAAAATAAATTTCTGTTTTCATTTTCTTGTCATAGAATCATAGAATCACAGAATAACGGAATCTGCTGAGTTGGAAGGGACCCACAAGGATCATCAAAGTCCAACTCTAAGCCCTGCAAAGGATCATCCCCAAGAGTCACACCACATGACCAAGAGTCATGTTCAAACACATCTTGCACTCAGTCAGGCTTGGTGCTGTGATGACTTCTCTGAGGAGCCCATTCCAGCACCCAATCACCCTCTGGGTGAAGAACCATTTTCTAATATCTAACATAAACCTTCCCTGACAGAACTTCAGCACGTTTCCTTGGGTCCGGTCACTGGTCAACACAGAGAATAGATCAGGCAGTTGTAACTGTTATGACTCAGTTACATTTTCGGTTGCCCATTGATACAAACCATGTATTTTTTAAACAAAACAAAACAAAACAAACAAACAAACAAGAGAAGATAAAGAAAGAAGAAAAATTAAACAAGAAAAGGATTAACATGAAAACAGACAAATAAATAAAACTTTCAAGCTTCTTTCTTTTTCATGCCATTCAGATGCAATTCCACCCTTCATTTGTCTGTTTCTATTTGAGTCACCTTTAAGATCACTTCTTGAAGTACAGCTGTGAAAAACACATTTAAAGAAAAAAATCTACCTGTATTCACACTACATATTGACTGCATTTCATTTCCATTATTCTATATTACAACATTATTCTTTGTTTCTGAAAAATTAATATGCTTTAGCTTCTTTCTCTCACCTGAAATAATAATTCTTCTTTTGTGACATCACTCTTCATTGTTGTGCTATGATTGATGCCACAATCTGAGATTCTGACTTCAGCTGGGAATAAACAATAGAAAGAAAAGGAATAACAGAGAACAAAAAGACTTAGTGTTTTCATCATCTTAGAATATTGTCAAGAAAAATATATAGAAATGAGATTTTGAGCTGAACCAGGGTAAGGTTAAGAAATTATAGGAAAACCTTATATACATCTTTAATGTACATCTATAATGTAAATCTGTAAAGCAATTCCCCCACTGTTCAAGATGCCACTTGGTATTATCAGTTTCAAGAAATAATGCCCAAGTTCTAATATTCATTATGATACTTCACCTATTTAATTTCTGTTACTTCAGGCAGTCTGTAGAAAATTCAGTGCAAAAAAACAATTCTGGAGTGACTTGTAACCTTCAGTACCACATACTTTAAACTAATGCGCATATAATGTCCACTGTTCACTCACAATCACTAAAATCATCATCTTTTACAATGTCAGGTCTGAGACTGCTGTTAGATCCATAAAAAATGACTCGTTCAGGCACATATAGTAGGCTAGTGTTAGGGAAAGGCTGAGAAAAATTCATTCATATCTAACTTTATAAGTGCTCTAGAATTGTAATATAAGAGAATCTTGAATAGGTAAAATAAAGTGAATTGTGAGAACAATAAGAGAAATTTGGAAACTTGAAGAAAAACTGGTAAGAGATTATAATTCCCTTTTGAGAGGCTTTCTTAGTTTCTACAGAAGGATTGATTAATTTTGTAAAAAAACGCAAACTCAAAAATGACAGCAATAACAATAACAAAAAAACCCAGTTGAAAATAAAAACGTGTGAGTACAACACATCTATGAAGGACAGAAATTATTTTGTTGCCATGAGTAGAAGTATTTTGGAAAATATCCTCTCTAAATACCATAGTTCCCAAACCATTAATGGACAGCAAACAATATTTATATTAACAGAGGAAGGCAATCTTATTTATGTCGCACACATGTGTTTTTGTAAGAGGGATGTATTTATCAAGAATCAGCAGTTGGAGCAGTAAAGATCAGAGACAATAAAAGATCATAGACAATAAAGGATCAAAGATAATAAAGAGAAGCAGATGATCTTCCTAAAGCCATGTGATCGTTGAACCAATGTGTTTTCACATTCAACAGAAACCTATGCAATTACAGTGAATAAACATGGACTCATAAACAAAAAAAGCCCTGTCTCATTTGTTTCTTTTTTTCTCTGTTGATTGAACCACAAGGAAAAAAAAAATCTCAATTGTTAGGAAGTAAATGCTAAAGCAACAAGAGCATTGCAGATATTTACTCTCATTGAGACTGAATTACCTCGCCAGCACTAAATAGTGTGTGTCTCCTCCAACTATGGTAAGATGAAAGGAGACTGCATTAAAAAGAAAAAAGACCAAATAATTATTTAAAATCATCACATAATAAAAATCAAGGATGTAGTAGGTTTTCTCAAGCTGCTTTGTCATCCTGGAAAAAAACGGAGCGAGAAAAGGCTTACTTACACCGTTCCTACTGCTCCATAGGGGTTGCTTTTAAACAAGGAACAAGTGAGTACTAAAATTAAACTGTATCCAAAATTTATTTCACATATATCTGCAAAAGCAGATATCATAATTTTCCAACATTATTTCAGAATACAGGACATAATCATACAACAAATTCAGGTGTTAAGTGCTCTGTTTTTTTGATAGTGTACAGATGCCTTTTGAGAAGACATCACCAATGATGTGAAAATCTAGTCTATAACCTATGGAAAACTGCATTAATAATAATATTCTGTCAATAATTCTGTCAAGTATCTTTCCATGAGGCTAGAGAAAAGAAATATCTGAATTCATCAGAAATTGTTATTCTCTTTTCTGAAACATATGTCTTAAAAAAATGAAGGCCTTAGCACCTGATGACTTTTTGGCAAGGAGGATATTAATTACACTATACATATGCACATCTTGCTATTTTAGTTCTGTTATAGAAACAATAATGGTTAAAACACTTCTTTAGCTCTAAACTGAAGTTGAAAGAAAATCATATTTCACCATGGAACAATAAAAAGCTCTCTTGTTTTTTTGTAACAGCCCAAGGCTCCTACAAGGCTGCTTGGGCTGTTCACTGCATCTCTGAACTCTGGAATAGCTCAGCATGTCTATAGTACTACACAGCAGTAATAAAGCTGGAAAGTGGTTGCACTAGCACTGGTTGAAAATGAAGCAAATAATGCCAGCTGAACAGCTCAAGGGGTATTTCTGGAAGCCGAATGCTGGAAGTGAAGAAAAGGCCAAACCAATTTTGGCCGAATGATTAGGCTTGTTTTAAACAGGTCACTACTGTATTGTAAGCTAGTTAACTGTGACATGAGATATAATTGAATTTATGCTTACAGTGGGAACTCTCTGTTTAAAATGTCAGTGTATGAATTTTCTATACACTGACTTACAGCCTAAATTTCTGATAGAGACTACTGCCTCACTTTCTCTGCTGCCCAGAAAGTAAACCCACTGCATACCCAGAATTCATAGCCTCTAATGAAAAAAAACAAAACACAACCCAAAGATGAGTAACTGTTTTGTAAGCATTTGTAGTTAAAGTTTAATTGAAGTTATAAGGAAGGTGTCATATTTTTATATCGTAACTCAAACTTGTGTCCTGAAGTGGATCAGATAAGTCAATTTGCTAGAGGATAGCATAGAATACAGTTGTTATTTCCACTCTGTGCATAGATAGGGACTTTCACAATGAGAAAGATATTACTAAAATAGTGGCACACTAATAGCACACCTTTTTTTCCTCCTGCTCTTTTAAGGACCTTACAGTTGAAATTTCAGTCCTATGAACCTATCTCTGCTTTAGAGTAAATGGAATTTAACCCTCTGTTATTATGTCAAACAACTATGGATAGGGAGACCCCAGAAAAAAATATTCTTAATCTCAAAGTAGGTGTTGAGAGGAGAGCAAATTGTTATTTTGTGTCTATAAGGAATTTAACCTTTTACATGTAGTCACTTCCTTTATAAACTATTGTTCAGTACTCATTTATTTTCCTATTTATTTTTTCTATGCTGTTGGAAAAACTACAACATGCTAGTTAAACGACCACTCCCTGTAAATATGACCCCCAAATATCTCCCCCCAAAAAATAACCTTAAATGGAAACTGGCTCCATCCAAAGAAGGATTTGTTCCTATTTAAAATTTATGCTTTATCACAGACCTGATGTGAAATGAGAGATTCAACCTTCAAGAAACATTCAACATTCAAATTCCAGAATTTCCCCTTAACTGCCTCCTGTGCTATCCCATTTCCTCCTGATAACTGTGTTAAAATTAATGGAATATATAAGATCATCATAAACGACAAAATGCTACCCTTGGTGTAAACACCGTTGTGTACAAAGAACTCTAAGTCAGCAAATTGGTACCTGTTGGTAACTGTTTTCAGGATTACTGAGAAAAATGTATTTTTCTGTAACGTAACTAACTGGTGCACAGGTTGAAGGAAGGGGTGCACAGCAACAGTGTATGCAGTACACATGGAAGATGGGTCAGAGAAGAATCTATCCAGTTAACTCCTGGATCAAATCTAATTCCTTGGTACTTTGGACAGTCTCATATATAATGCAACAAACTCTAATGAAGTTTGAATTGCAGAGTGGTAAATATGTACTAATTGCTATAGAGAACTGGAATTATATAGGTTTTTTGTTTGGTTTTGTTTTTTTTTTTTTTTTTTTTGGTGTAACACTGACTGTCGCATTGATTCTCTGATGTGCTTTCAGAACCCTGCCAGACTCAGTTGTCTTCTGTAGGAATGTAAATGGCTTAAAGGACTGATAATGTCTGGTATGGGAGAGTTGGGGGCAGGGGGAGTTCCTTACTTGCCTGCCAGAAAGAAACTAATTTTTGGAACTCAAAAATTGTATGCATATTGTTGTTCAGTGGCCCTTCCGAAAATAATTTTCTCTTACTCCAAATTTTGGCTTGTATGCGCTCATTCAAGAAGAAAACTCTATTCATACCATATTTTCTCCTTGTCCCTCGTATTACTATTACTAGGGATTGAGTGATAATGGAGAATGAGATACCTTGGACAATTTATAGTACTATTATCAAATCTGGGAATCACTATTATCAAAGCCTCTGGGAATCGCAAACTGCTTCTTAAATACTGAGGAATTAAGTACCCCCTTCATGGGTGTAACTGAGTATAATTAGTTTGGTTAATTAGATCTTGACTGATAGTCAATTCTGATCTTATTGCAACTTCACAGAAGTCACTGTTTATTTTCAGTCATACCTACGACACTAAGTTTACCTTTCATCACATGGGAGTTTCCTACAGGAAGAACAAAAGAAGACTGTGTTCTGTTTTACAACAAAATCAGAGAAACCTTACTGATAAAAGAAAGGATAATAAAATCCTTGAAAATTAAGTATTATTCAAAGCTCTTTTTATTAATGAAAGGGCAAAGAATTTTTTTTCAAAATCATTAATTTACATTGAAGAAAAAAAGATGAAGACACTACTAAGTTAGCTAATTTAATGATCACGCAATAAGAGACAAAAGGAAGTTACCTAAAAATAGAAATCTAATTTTATTTTGTTTATTGTTTCTGTTTTATAGACTTCAAGTCATTGTAGGCATGACATAATTTTAATTTTTGCAGGTACAGCTTGAGACCAAATGAAAAGGAAAAAACCTCACAAAACAGGAAATGCAACTCTAGACAGCTGACAACTGTTTTGACATTTGCAACTCTCAAGGACCTGTAACAATGCAATTAAGTAACATTGTAATGTCAATCAGAGATGCAAATCACATCACACATTGGAACCTTTAGAACCCTTTAGTTTTGTCAAAGTTTTTTCAAGCTTTTTTACAAATGATTTGTTGAGTTTTGTTGAAAGTCACTGGACTGTAATCCTGTCTACAGACCCTAAATAAACTTCCACTGTGACTGCAGTTTATATATTTTGTTTTCATGACAGAATATATTTTCTTTTTTTTTTCTGTAATATGCAATTCACTTAAAATGTAAATAATACCCTCATGTATTCAGCTCATTTGCTTTTTGCCTGTGACTTCATATACCCAGTATATCTTGGTATAAAACCAGGAAAACATGACTAGTTCCAATAGTTTTTCACTGTCATCATCACTAGTTTAGACAATTGCATTGGACTAAGCTACCTGGTATTGTCATCAGAAAAGATAAACCATATGGAAGCAAATGCTCGTTTTAGGTATGTCTAGAAAGATTTACTACACTGGATGATGTGTATTAGCTTCTCTATTGAAAATTAGCCAAAAAGTGGATACTATCAAATTTCACTACTTTCTAAAGGTCTGTGAATGAACTCACTTCTATCCATATTCCCTTCTGTCTTCTTTTTCCCTTTTATCCTCTCTCTTCACTTCTTTGCATTCTGTTTCAATGCCTGTTTCCTTTTCTGTTGTTCTTCCCATTTAGATGTTTCTGCCTGTGTGTCTCTCCCTGTCTTACATTCTCCAAATTAATTATTTTTTAAAAAGTGTCTAAAATAATCTTTTAAACCTAAGATTGGAATAATTCATACCACCCATGTCTTTATTTCCTCTTCTTGAAAATTCTTTTTATATCTCTGCTTTGCCTCTTCAGAGCCTAAACTTTTTGGAGTAGGCCTCATCTTTTAAACAGTAAGAGATTACACAGTGGTGCATTGATCCCAGCAGGAGTGTTTAGACACTAAAGAAATACAAATAATTACAAAGCATTGCCATATGCCTGATCTCCAGCAGCTGGGAGCTCTGTAACAAGAGTGTGATGCCCCTGTTCTCCCACTTGTCACCTTTCCAATCCTGCTGGCCAGTCTGCAGTAGGGCATAACATTACTGGACTTCTAAGCCAGCAGTAGCTGTCAGGCAGCTTCCATAAGATTTGAAGCGCAGCTGGGGGAGGACTGCAGTCCTACACATCCGGTGCGTCTTCAGGTTCCCCATGCACAGTTCATCTGTGCAGGATTGCCAAATATAAGTAGGAGAGTGATTTTTGTTTGTCAGCATATCTGTCTATGAGACATTGACAGTTTGATTTTGAAATTAAATTAGATGAGATTAAATATTTGGCTCTTTAGCTGTAGTTGTTGAATCTTTAATTACTGGTAAATCATATACTAACGTAACCTTGACTCCTGCCTTCACAATGCTAAAGATACATTTAATCTTTTGATTCTTAGGTTCCAGGAGTTTTAACCTGAAAAGCATTTTTATATGACATCTAAGGTTAATTATTTGAGTGCTATCACTTTAATCCCTTCACATGAATGACCTGAAAATAAAGGCCAACTCATTAGACTACGCAAAAGGAGTCAAAAGAACTGAAACAATGTTTTTGTCAGAAAAGGTAAACAGTAAGTCGTCTGTAATGGTAGCAGAAGAAATTGTGATATCAGAAGCATTCAGGGACTATAGTATTCATCTTCAGATGTGGAAGTACTAGAATAAAACCCTGTACTATACTTAAAACCAATACAACTTTCCAAATTCATTTTATTTTCTCTGATATAAGTATAAGTGGCCAGTCTTCGCGAACGAAGATCTGGGAAAGGTGTTTTTACCTTTTAAGCCTGCACAATGGATTTTTTAGGTGAGACACAGCTTGTGCTGAACTGAGCCCACCCTTTAATCCTAAGGTTCATCTGCTGGGCCAAGCAGGCTTGGACAATGGCAGTGAGGT
>JAWWLV010000088.1:94977190-94994546 GCA_035041135.1 Platyrinchus mystaceus | reverse complement strand
CACTAGGTGGTTAAGAAGTTTAATGGTGCAAGGGTTAACTGTTTTAGTAGTTTTAGTTGGGTTTGTTTTTATTAGAATGTGTAGGTATCTCCTTTTGGTGTTACTAGATCTTGTAGTTTGCATCCAATGCAAAAAAAACCCAAAAAACAAAAACCCAAACAAAACCAAAACCCAAAACCAAAACCAAACAAACAAACCACCAAAAAAACAACAAAGAACCCCACCAGTTAGAGATAGCTGAAATGACATTGTTCAGACTAACAATATTATTCCAAGATTTTGAATATTCCACAAAGTAGAATTAATAGATTAATCTCTAAAGGTTATCCTGTGACCCTTGTCCATTCCCTCAGTGATCTGATGCAGGAAATTTGTTTAAGAAATCTTAATGCAGAGACAGATCTCCAATACAATACTCCAAAACTCAGTAGGAAATTACTAACCTGTAAGAATTCGTCCCCAGAGTGAGAGCAAAAATTGTCTTCTCTGATTTCTGCCTTCTGCAACTCCCACAAAATTTTCAAGTGGATTGTTCCTTTCAAACTCTTCTTAAGAACTATCCTCTCATAAGCAGAGAAATCCCATCTCTTGGACATTTTATTTTAATGGTTACAAACGCCCAGCTGAAATGTCTCAAAGTTCATGGCTTGGTCATCCAACAACGTATAAAGCATATTCCCTACCTTTGTCTGAACAAAACCCTTCTATACATATGAAAGCAGCACTAATAAGAGCAACTTCTTGATTACTTCTTTCACTGTAACAGTAGCAAGATGACTGTTGACTTGAACTATTCAATGTGTCTGCTTTGCAAGTGTGTTTGGGAAACTAGTACACACAGGTTTCTAAACTCCAGGACCAAAACTGTCGCCAAGGCTGAAGTGACTGTGACTGTGGGTGAGCTCCCAGTTATAAAAACTGTGAGTGCTAGCTGCTTTTCACCAGCAAAGTGAAGTTAGAGTTACAAAGCAATGAGCCTTGCACAAACAGTGAAATACATCCTCACCACATCTAGATTTTGTGTCTCTTAACTTAGTTAGGTATATGGCACCAACAGAGAATTTTCTTCAGCAGGGACCAAAACCATATGATGACATTTAAGTGGAATCAAACAATTATGATTGTATATTATTTCCACAAATAATAAAATATGGGCAACCCACTTAAGTGAATTGTGCAGGAAATTGCTAGATAGTATATTTCAGGTTGCTCTGATTCAGTGGCCTCCCTGAAAGGCAGATGGCAGAACAGTGTGATGAATACTTTCCCAATTTAGAATTATTATTTCAAGTATCACTTAAATTTAATCTTTATATTCCAAGCATCTACCTCTCATTTTTCTATGTCTCCTGAAGAAAAAAAAAATAAAAATTTTATTTGACATAAAAGGAATCAGCCTGTCTAAATAAAGCACTATTTTAATTTTTGTGTCATAAAACTCTATCCTAATATGCAAGCAGATGAAATAATATGAAGCTGGTGGACCCATTATTGGAAAAGAAAATTAAATTAAATGTGCAAGAGGCAGTTATTCAGAAAGAATATAATTTCACTAGGATGCAAGTAGATATTGAGAAAGACAGTCATAGAAGGAATAAAAAGCAACCGTATGAGCCTAATCTTAAATATCCTATACACTCAACAACAAAGGCTTTCTCATGTGTGAGTAAACAAAAATATATGCCCAAGGCTCAGAAGATCTTCCTGAGGATACAGAAAACAGTCAAAAGCTTGGGTTGCACTAAACACCCATGAAATATATTGTCATATGAAACAAATACTACTGGCTGTGGATAATTAATCTAAGCCATTTTGTTATGTAAACAAATATAAATGCAGATTGTAATGAGTCCTTTAAGGATATATGCTTACATTCACTTTACGAGAAAGTACTTATATTGCCACAGAAAAATGTTAAAAAGAACATGTAGAAGTAAAAATCATACAGATAAATTATTGGGCTTTTAATATAACACTATTTAGCTAAGTTATATGAAAAGAAGGTTGAGACAAGGATTTTTAATTAGAATTTGAAAAAAAAAACAACAAAATAAAGGAATGGGAAATGTAGGCTTTTATTTGGTCATCTATATTACTCCATCATCATAAAGTTGAATTTTCAGAGCTAATTTTCCTAAGAAGGAAATATAAATAGAACACAACTATCATCGTTAGGCAAAAAGTAAAGCACTAGAGCTTCCAGTGGGAAAAATGCAGGTGTCTGTTTACACATTTAGATAAATATATGTAAGTGTTATTTAAAAATTCAATATTACACTTTAAAGTATATTTTTCATTGTTTTAATAAGTAGACTCTATGAATAGAGACTTTACCAGGGCTTGGATACAGGAAAGAACTTTCTCTCCCAGAGCCCAAATAATTCCTATATTTTCCCAGCTTTCCTCAGCATTTCTCCATAAAATATAAAGAATATTAGTTCTCTGTGTGTTGTTCACTTGACAAATCACTTTACACAATTTGCCTCTTTCCCAGCTCTTCTTTTGATGTTTGGAGGAAAGCACGGTACCTTCTAGGCAATATATTTGATTATCTTATTTTTCTTAATTTTTTTTAATGAGGGTTTGAACTATTACCCACAAATTTAACAAGGGCATTTCATATAGTTTTTCTTGCCTCCAAGTCTCCACCCTGTCCTTTGCCCCAAACCATCACATAACAGGAAACTTCAGTCATACAAATGACAGTTTGTCTCAGTTTAAATGAGACACAAGTGTTTTGCTGAGGATGAGTTATGAGGAAGACTCAAACTCCTCCTTCTAAGCAATTGTAAATCCGAAATTAAGAGGCTTCATTTGAGAAAAAAAAATGTGGAAAAAGGAAAAATAACAGTCCTTTATTAAAGGATATATGTGTGTTGGCAGAACAATGAAAGAACACATATAAACCAACCAAACAATAATCCTATACCCAAAAATAATCCACTTCAAAACAAGCAAATAACCAGATAAACAACAAATGGTAAACAATTTCAGTTTGCACCCTTTGGTGCAATTCTAACCACAGTCAGCAGGGGGCACTGTTGGGTCACTGGTGATCACCACATGGGGGGGTCTCCCCGGGTGTGCTGGAGAAGCTGAAAATGGAGGTCTTCCTCCCCCCCCTTCTTAGCAGGAAAGGGGAGGGAGAGGAGGGAAAGAAAACAAAAAAAAAACAAAACAAAAAAAAGGTCCTTTCCAGCGGAAAACTTACTCAGTCCTTCTGGTTGAATCGTGCAGAGCAGACCCCCCTCTCCTCTGATGTGCACAAGAACTGCTGCCAAGGAATAAAAAAAACAGGAATGGAGGAGGGAAAAACAAACCTCCCAAAACAGTTCCTCTTCCATGGAAAAAAAGTCCAAGAAGAAATCCACAGCTGGCAACCAGGCTGCAAGCAAAAAAAACCCCTCTGGCTACCTGCTTCCAGGACCCCATCCCCCGTTCTCACAGCTGCCGAATTCTCCACCCCTTCCGCAGCAGCCCAAGCTCCTCCCCCCATTTCCTGGGAGACGAGAGGAAATAAAAAGAAAAAAAAAACCCTCTTACCCCTTCCCAAAGACAAGATCCCGAAAGCCATTATTGAGGAATGTGGTCTTTTAGTCTTTGTGTTATCTAACTGCCCATTCAACATCCCTTTCACACAATGGGCAGGGGGAAGGGAAAAATTCCTGCTTAGTTTTTTTAAGAGCCAGCAAAACCATGACACAGTTGAATGGCTGAGGAATATAAAGTAGAATGGTGTGCAGACTTTCTTTAACTTCAATTACTAGAACTCTACTTTGTATTTATCAATTTTCACAAATATTTCCAGCAATATTTACTTGCTTTTATGATGTCTCAAGCAAGAAATCCTGCAAATAAATTGCAGGATAATCAGTAACTGCTTCAGTGGTTTGGCTGTCAACATATGATCCATCAGCAAATAAGACAGATGATCTACTATGTAACACTATACTTGCATTTCCTATATTAGTGCCTTCTTTCACAGGTCAGAAGCTCTTCATAGTATTTCATAAAGACAGGGTTAAGTATACATTTGCCTCCATGCATCATCCAGCTGCTTTAAAAATTATTGATGAATATGACATGTTATTTAAAGAACTATTAAATGAAGATACACCTATTTAGGCCCATGCTCTACTCAAGAATGGATATTCTTTCAGGAGAAAAGAAAAAGTCTTATTATTTTTCTTCTTTCACAGCCAAAGAGAAAATCCTGATCTATCAGTATTGGTTTTGTTGTTGTTGTTTTGTTTTGGTTTGGTTTTTTTTAGTTGTGTTGTTTGGTTTTGGTTTTGTTTTTTTTCCGAAATTTTCCTAAGTGAGAAACATAAGTAATATCACTTTGAAAGGTATTATTTTATGGTATTGTGAATCAGGCAAGAAAATACCGTATGAAATTACATTACGAATCCTGAAGTAAGGATAATAGAATTATAAACGATGTCCCCATGTTTAGACAGAGTGAAGAGATGTCCAATCCAAGCACTGAGTCAGAAGCCATCATTTTCACTTTGGGTCACTATGCTCCTCTAACATCCTGGTATAGTCTCAGGACAAGTGAAACTACTGAAATTATATTTTACTATTCTGAATTGGCCATAGCTCCATTATTTGCAGAATGACTCATTTCATTCCTTTCTTGATCTCGTTGTTCAGCTCCTAAGAAAAGTACTCAAGTAATAAATAGGACAGGGAATGGCAGGTAAAGGTCTAGAATCATGTTTAAATGACGTTGCAGATTACATTTATAGTGCTGGGGTTGTTTTGTATTTTCTTTTCACTCTTTCTATTATGAAACAATTTTAGTGTAGTGGTGTCTAGAGATCAACAGACTTTGGTATATGCATAAAAATGGCATTCCTTTCCTCAAAGAGATGACATTCTCAAAGAGTGTGTGTAACAAGTGGATGCAATAAGTATGTAAAACAAGGACATATCTGTTGAGATGTTGAGAAGAGGTGGGAGGAGTTCTGAGCTAGTTGTAATGCAACATATTGTCTGCAAGTTCACGCTGTACCTCTTTAATTTCACCCTATGTGACTCATATATGCATCTTTGTATGCCTCTGGAGTTCCTGCACACTAATGCAGACAGTACAGGGAACTAACATGATGAGGAAGAGGTTTGTGTGCAGTTGTGGACTATGATCTTGTTGGAGACATGTTGTGATTGCTCCTGTGTCCGGAGTTTTGCAATGGAGGGAGGGATCCAGGCTCTTTAGGAAGTACAGGAAGGAAAAAAAATGAGGAGGGTGAGTTATTCTTTTTCTGAGAGAGTATATGGAGTCCATAGACCTTTGCCTGGGTGGATGGGGAACCAACTGAGAGCTTATGTGCTAAAATTTAAAAAAATAAATATATATATATATGCAAAGTTGACATTACAGTGGGTGTCTGCTATTGGCCACCTGAGCAGGAAAGAGCAGTGGACCAAGTCCTCTACAAACAACAGGAATAGCCTTATTTTCACAAGCACTGGTCCTCATGGGGTTTTCAACTACCCTTTTATCTGCTGAAGAACAACACAGCAAGACATAAGCAATCCAGAATGTTCCTGGAGTGCATCAGCAGTAGCTTTGTCCTCTGACTGATGGAGAAGCCAACAAAGAGAGATGCTCTCCCAGAACTCATGCTCACCAGCAAGGAGATGATCATAGGATGTGAAGATCAAAGGAAGCCTTGGCTCCAGTGATCATGAGATGGGGAAGTTCAAGATCCTGAGAGCAGGGTGAAAAACAAACTAACAAGCCTGGATTTCAGAAGAATGGATTTTGGCCTCTTCCAAGATCTTATTGGAAGAGATTCATGGAGTTGAGTCCTGGATGAAAAAGGGGCCTAGGAAACATGGTCAATATTAAAGATCGCCTCTGCCAAGCTCAAGAGGGTTCCATCCCAACAAATACAAAGCCAGGCAAAAATGTAGGAAGGCCTGAATAAATGAACAAGGAACTCCTAGCCAAACTACCTGAAGGTAGGGTGCAAAGAATATGGAGCCAGGCTTTTGTCAGTGGCATGCAGTGACAGGACAAAAAGCAATGGACATAAACACAGGAAGTTCCTTCTGAACATCTGAAAACTGTGAAGGTGACTGAACACTGGCACAGGTTACCCAGAAAGGCTATGGAGTCTCCATCACTGGAGATATTCAGGAATTGTCTGGGCACGATCTTGGGCAAGCAGGTAGCCTTGCTTGAGCAGGAGGATGAACCTCCAGAGGTCTCTTTCAACCTCAACTAGTCTGTCATTTTGTTATTCTGCATTACACAAAGGCTGAATTTGGAGGTGGAACGGTGCAGCAGCACTTTTACAGAGGACTCAAAAATCTGTATGCCTTTGGAAAAAATACCTAGAGCTAAAAGATTTGCTTATCATGGATTGTGATTAACTTGCTCTACTTTATTATTAATGCTATGCCAAATGCACAACCCTGTATGTATTTTCATCTTCCGATTCATCTCGTTGAATTGTATATAACAGAAATAAATTACATGCACCTAAAAAGACTTTTCAAGGACACATATAATACATTAGCACAGTGCCCAAGAAACAGGAAAAATGAATCTTAATAACAAATATCATTCATTACAACAAGGTAATATGTAGCTTTGCTTAGATGATACTGACATTTTACCAGTGTAGAACCTTAAACCATTCCCTTTTAGACAAAATTACTTATTCTTTTTCTTGTAAAAGATCAGAGTGAAAAAATAATAGCCTGTCCCTCCAATGAAAACCATTAGTTTGTTGGGAAAATTTCAAGCCAAGTCTTCTTTACCTTTGCTGCAGCAAAGAAGCTTCATGCTGAGACTAGAGGTGTCTGATTGACCCATCATCCCTGCTGGAAGCCTCTACTCTTCTGCTAGCCTTGACTTGTGTGACCTCAAAATAAGTGCTGATATTTTACAATTCATTACACAAAGGAAAAGGAAAAAAAGGAAAATGGAATATATGATTAGGAATATAATTTTCAGCCACCACTGTTTCCTGAATGCTTTGACTCCTGGCACTGGCAGTTTGAACATAGATATATATATATTTTGCTGGAATCCTTCTTCCTGTTAAAATAGTCTAATGAGAACCTGGATTAAAGCCATTTTTTTTCCTCCCTAAATGGCATGCAAAATGAAAAGAAAAAAAAAAAAAGAAAGAGTCAAGTATGAGTACTTGTCCTTCATGATCCAACAGAGAATTTAATCACTATATTGCAAAGGTCTTTATCAGGTGTGACATAGCTCCATTATCATTACTGTAATGTTGGTGGATTTACATAAGTTTGATAGAGCTGAATATCGTATTGAATTGGAATAAACATTTGTACAAAACACAGTAGATGATCATACTAAATACTGGGATTTTACTCTGTTTTAGAGCTAGGAAGATGCAAAGCCATTTAAAATCTAAAATGAAACAAACCAATGAGTGGACTATATGCACTTTTTTACTAATTATCACCAAAAAGAACCCTAAAATGCTGTACCATACTTTCTTTTAAGAATTGCTTTATAGGGTCTGTATAATGTTTGGTAAGTTTGTGGTACTGTGATATTTACTTAGGAAAAATGCTAAGAAATTTACTGTTTTGAACAAGTGGGTTTTCAGTCATCAATATCTATGTATGAACGTGACGCAAATTCTCTGAAATAACTAAGTAACAAGTTTTTCGCATTAACATTCCAGTTCAGTTTCTTCTCACTGATCTGTCTTCACTGAAGAAGTTTACCTGACTAACACTGGCTACCAGAAAATTTAATTCTTCTTACGCTACTGCGTTACAAATATTTAATTTTCCTATTACCCTTCTGTGGAGTGCGCTCCTCGATTTTTTTGGAGAACCTGCTTAGAAGACATGTTGGGACGTTGAAAAAAAACATACAAAAAACCCTCCCCTCAAAACCCCACAAACAAACAACCCCTTCCTCCCACCCAAAAGACACCCACCAAAAAAACAAAACAAAAACCTCCTCAAACAATCAAAAAAAACACACAACCCCCACCAAAACAAAACCAAAACCCAACAAAAAAACAAAACAAGCAAACAAAAACCCCCCAAAACAACACCAAACCACCAAAACTGTGCCTCTTTCTGTCTTCCTGTATTCTATTTTGGTGAGTTTCAAGCTTTTCTCTTTCTGTTCAGAATGGTAATGTCAGCATTAGAAATTCAGAGCTCAGGGTCCAGTTCACAGGTGGCATTACAGTCTATCTTATACTTGCACACAAGGAAGGATCAAGATTTGGCCTTTTGCCTTTAGTACCCAAAATCCAGTTAATGAACTATTGAAATTGTGGTTTTTTCATCAATTTATTTCTTCCTTCTCTCTTTACCTTTAATATTGCTGACTACCTTGATGCTAAACATAAAAAAATTTTGGGTCTTTATCACAAGATGAAACAAATTGATAAGCTATATTGAGTTGCTGTACACTGAGTTGACGTATAAATCCCAGAGTGAAATTTTCTTTATAAACATGTTATTTCTATTTTATTCAATAATTTAACTCAGGCCAACATATGCTTGCACTACTCTCTCTTTTGGAAACAAACAAACAAACAATATACATATATATCTCCATATATATCAGTAACTTTGTCTTTTTCTTCTAATAAATTTGAAGAAGGTTGATAATGAACCATGTCCTGAAGGATACTGTCCCTGCTCTTCTATGTTTTTCCCACATTTAAAGCACATTTTGCTTTACAAATGTAAAAAAAAAAGCTTAACAAACCCCAAATATTTTCCTTCCTTTCTTGTTATACTTATTATTCTGAATAAACTATAATTCCAGAGGCAAAACAGAAATGCTGGTTCTAAACATAATTGCGCTAAGGGCTTTTAATACCAGCACAAAATACCAGACTGAAGCAAGAACTAGAACCCAGCATACATTTTTCTGTGGTAAGGTACTTCAGATGTATTCAAATGTCAGGATTCATTCCTTATTTACTTTATCTTAACACAGGAATCTGAATTTGATTTTTTTTCTAGCTAGAAATGGCTGTCTGAACTTCAATCTATTTTAGCTTCAAAAACTTATTTTTTTCTGCTGCCAATTAAAAATTGTTTGTTTTCAGACTTTAATACTAACTGTACCTACAAAATGAACTCTTAATTACTAGTTATTTGTGTCACTACAGGTAAAATTTGAGAAAATGTTTCCCTATTTTCTGAAAGCTTGATTATTGCTTAAAGGAACAGATATTCATTTCAAGGCTGCTTCAGATAGAATTTTATATATCACTAAATATCATGATAAAAGATCTATTCATCACAGTTATTTTCTAAATTATTCTGAACAAATAGGTCTAGCACATATTAAAACACACACAAAAAATTTGTATTTTACTCTCTGTCTACCAGTTAGATCCTGAATTAAATTGCCAGTTATATGTCTTAGCACTATTAGACAATTCTTTGCCTATTTGCATGCTCTGATTAAATTTCTTCCTGCTGTAAGGGATTCCTCACTCCGTCAGTTTCCAGAGGTCATTTAAGTTCCACTTATGTTCAGCTTTGTAAATTGCCTGTCCCTGGTGTCACACTCTTAGCCCCCTGACATCTCAGAAAATATTAAACTTTAAAGTGCAATATAATGGTAATTCCCGGGGTCATGCCATGTATCTTGATTAGCTTGACTAGGCAAAATAATACCCAGGGCAGCAAACTACCAGAGGCACCTGCTTTCTCTGGGTATACACAAGACTGACTGGTGCTGGTAGGCAAGAATGAATGGTGTGAGTGATCATCCAGTGACAGCAGCAGTAGCCCACCCTAGAGACACCAGTTATTATCTTGCCCAAAGGAGTTAGATCTCTTTTTTGAGATCTCAGTTTGCTTCCTGGTCTCTAGGGTAATCTCATTCCTTTGAATTTAAGGCCTTTCCTGCAGGAGCCACACCCTGGGTCTGGGACTCAGCGCTCAGTGACTCCTCAAACTGCATTTTCCGCTAATGTCCCATAAGCCTCTGTCTCTGTATGGTTGTCCAGGGGTTATGGCTAATAGATTACAGCATAAGAGTCTGTGCAAACTAAACCTCCATATCTTTGGACAATTAATTATATAATTTTATCTCAAAATAGTGCAGCTCATTTTTCTGTCAGGCATTGAAAATTTTGTCTTCACTTTGTGTTTAATCTTGCATCAAATATCCTTGACTTCATATATGTTTCCATGCTCAAATGTTGTAGTATTCTGTCTCCACTACTAGAGAAATAGCAAATATAATGTAAAAATAAAAAAGTATTTTCCTTGATTGTTTTGCTGTTTTTAAAAATCAGCCATTGGCTTCACGCTTTTCTTTCTTTTGGTTTTCGCTGACTCCTGGTCTCTTTCTCAAAACACGGATTTGAAGATTACATGTTGATTGTCTGCTGTGACCATGCATCGTAACAGAAAGTGCCAAAACTGTTGTGACAAAACTGTCTCTCTAAACCCCACTATTGTATCTAAATATTTTATATACCCTGTGCAGGCAACACAAAGTATATGTAAAGTACTTTCACTTGATGGTTGTAAATTATGAAACAGCTCCAAGTTTTCCCAAAACCCTAGGTGAAATGTAAGAACACTTGCCAAGATGTGTCTTGCAAATAAATCAGATCTACCTATACAAGGAGAACAATTTAGACAGATGGCCATTTAGGGACCACTATTTCACTAGGGAGGACAAAGAGAAGAAAATGGAGAACAGATCATTTTAGGGCAAATCTTATGACATTAGGGCAATGCAAAATATGCGATTGTTCTTTCTTTATTGTACTATGAATTGAAAGTGCTAACTAACTGAAAGGGGAAGATAGACATAGCTATAATATTAAAATTACGATGGTAATAATTGTGGTGACATTTGATGTATTCATAATAGCTGCTTGTCTTCCCATATTGGCTGATATCTTATGTGCTATATTACATGATCTTAAATTAATAAGAACTAGAGTATGTAAAGTTCATATTCCTTGGAAGACATGAGCAAAAATAACTTCTCATTCTCTTAACACACAGTCTGCCCTCTGATTTGAGAACTCCACTTCAAAAAGGATTTTTCCAAATCACAGAGTAATTGCATATGAATTTCCAAATCATCCACGTAACCGGAAGAGGAATGAGAACAATCAATTTGCAGTAGATATATTTAAAAGAAAGAACCCAAACTGTATATTTTTGTACAGATTTCCTTGTAAGGTGTGGCATATATGGTAAAAAATGTCCAAGTTCTTTATATAGAATATGATATAAAAATATTATTCACCAAGTCATGTCATATCAGGATGACTTTCTGTAACACTTTTTTAGGAAGTCATTAGTTTTCCCTGCAGAACCTTTCCAGTTGGTAACTCACTTGAGTAGGAGTAATAATTGAGTCCAGATGGCTCTTCTTGCCACTGAAATTACTCTAAGATAATTTTTGCCTACCTTGCCCTTGATTGGCATATTATTTGAACTCATTGTGCTCTGTACTCTCACAGCATGTGTCTGCTTCCACAGCCTGCCCAGGGACCACATTTTTTCAGGGGTGCATTTGCAGGACAGTTCCAGAAAATGCTAGGATATTTGGACTCAGAAGTATACTTACTGAATGCAGCCTGTGTTCCCAAGTTGTTTGGCTGCACCCAAAAGCCTACCATTGTCACACTATTGGCACATACTGCTCAGATCATAGCATTCATAACAGTTTATTTTCTTTCATAAAATCAGAATCAGTAATTCCAACTTACAAATGTTCTGGCTACCTCTTATCAAAATCTGTAACAATATACACACGGGGTCTAAATTAGTCCCCTTCAGTCAAAGTACAGAATTACATCACTGGAGTTATTTTTGAGAGCAGTATAGTGACAACTTAATCAGTAGAAGTAGCATAAAAACCAAAGACAGACTGCATTTTCCAACTGCTCTTTAGAAATACACAAGGAAGTCGCAGAAAAACAGTGACTGTAAAATTAGAATAAAAATTAATAATAAATAAAAAAAAAAAAAAAAAAACCAAAAAAAACAAAACAAACCCTAATGAAGTAGCTAATTCACTCCAAAGAATCAAAAATGAAACAGTGGAAATCTACTCTTTGGACTAGCCATAAGTCTATAAGATGTACATTTTCTGAGGTTGCTACACAAGGCTAAGATTTCTTTTAGGGATAACTACATAGAATTTATTTGTGTGATTATTGCTACTTTTCTGTTTCACACATATCTTTACCCTTTTGTTGTTTTCTTAGAAATGATTGTTTCTTGTGAATTCTTTTGTAAGTCACAGAGAAATGTTATGTAGACATATATAGCATATCTATGGTATGGCTTATAATCAGACCTTCTGATAGGTATTTAGACCCAGGAATTTATGGGAGACCTATTCCCCCACCCACCTCACCCTTAACAGGGCTTTTCTTGATTTATGCCAAAATTTGACCTTTTGTCTGCACTTTTTCTTACTTCTGATGCAGCAGAAAAGTCTCCCAAAGTTTTGATGTCAATATATAGTTGGCTTTTGTTATTTTTCTCCATACATATACATCATATACATATACATATGCATATATGTATGTATGTATATGTGCACCTACGTATGAAAGTAAACTGTTTTAATTATTTGTGCCATATCACTAAATACTGCACTAAATGTGCAGGTTTTTTATTACTCTCCATATTTAAATATTTTCTTTTTTACAATCTATGAAAAATTGTGATAGCAGATAAGCAACTCTAAAGTAATTAACACAAGATATTGATATAGGATGATTAATGTAGTAATTAGTATAGGGTGTGAAATTTTTAGTTATAAAGTATTTAAAAGTGGAATTTAAATTTTCAAAGCAGCTCAATATACAAATAAGTATGTAATCTTCTCCTTTGTGAGGTTACATCCTTCTCACTAATGAAACGGTAAGTTCCAAAAGAAAAAAAACAAACTATTTATTACAAAGTTGTCTTTAATATCCTAAATATTTCAAGGTTTTCTGAAACAGTGTACTATTGATGTAATTTCATGACCCAAAGTCCACCTTCTATCAGATCAGTATTTCTGCCCTACAGAATGAATGAAGCATTCCAAAGCAAGTCTCTCACTTTTCAGGGGACAGATGAATGTCATGTCTCCTGATGGTATTTTGAAAGAGAGCTGAGAGCAGCAGCCACCCTTAGTTATGCAAATTATAAATAGTCCTTTTAATAATCTGACTGATGCATTCAGTGAAGTGCTATAAGGACTGTAGGTGTAATTTCAAAATGCAGCCCAAAACATAGTTGTGTGTTGGTCAAACACCATATATCCCACTGTTCATGTATGCAAATTGTTACTACCACCACACTAATCCAAAGCAACAAAACAAAAGAAAAATTTTACAGAAAAAAATAACAGGAGAGATAGTAAATATCATAAAAAAAAGATGTCCTCAAAAGATTTTTTTTTCTCAAGATTAGATTTGTTTGCAGAGATTATCCCCAGACCCTGGGATGTCAGAAATTATCTGGGTGTAACAAAGGGCTCCCAGTTCTGGTTTTCTGTTCATGAAGCTCTCTGTTTAACTTCAAGTGAGAAAGACTTTGAAATACTGCATCTGTTTACCTTCAGCTTCTAAGCTTTGGTGTTGTTATAGTGCTCAATTATTTCTTACAGTAAAATATGAAGAATTAATTACCCTATCCTAGTCAGTACCCAGTATCTTTCCTAAGAGTCCATAACAAAACAACTTAAAAAATATCAAATGAAATAAAATGCTATCCTGAGTTAAGGTTACATTCACTGGTTGTCTTTTTATTTAACTTTTTTTGTAAGCTCCTGTGAATATTTTATTTCTTTATTTTGTTTATTTAAATTTTAATTAATTGAAAACCTCCCTGAATTATCTCTGCCTTCTTTTCTTGTCTCTGTTTTACATTTCCCTTCTGTGCATTTGCCATTTTTTTCACCTGGATTTAAAAAAAATAGTTTCTTTTTCAGAATCCTAGTTGGCCATACTTATGATAATTTCTTTTTCAATATCTCCTCAATTATGTTTCTGTCTGCACTTGAGATCTTACTTTCTATTGTTTCTCATTTCACTATTAATGGCAGGCTTAATAAGTACTAACACAGGTCAGTGAAAAAGGTTCATATCACTATTTTTTGCTCTTCTGCTTTTCATTATTTACCAAAGCAGAGAGTTTTTCCTTTTTTTTTTCTCCTACATAAGGAAAAAAAAAAAAGTGAAAATGGGAAAATGTAAATAATAGCACACTGCACACAAAACACTGAAGTTCTCCATATTTTCAGGACTAACTGTATAGATTAATATCTCCATGAAACAGTATTAAATGCTAAATTCAAGTGCAATTTAATTTCATCTGGTAAATTAATTTCATCTAATGACTGTATATTTTTATATATATATATAAATACTGGCATTGCACTCTCTCTACTAATGAAGTCCAATTAGAACAATGTTTATTTTATAGAATTTCTTGCAGCATTTTCTTTACATTTCTGTTGCCCTCTACATTTTTAATGGTTTTATCATATTTTTGTATTTCCAGTGGTTGGTAAATGGATATCCAATCATAATGTAATTTTTTTTCAAAAATATTTCCTACAAGGTATATCTCTCATATCGCTTATATTGCACATATTCCCTCTGCAATTATACGGGATGACTGTGAGTAGGTACCTCCAGTACTACAGCACTTTGCAGTTGTGGTTGGCAGCAGAAATGAACATGCAGTGGCACACAGCTTTACTGCAAGTGGATTCATAGTGTAACCCGAGCTGATGTTATGCTGTTGCCTCACATTGGCTTTTGTCAGTCCCACTCTCACTGCTACTGTCTTTGGCAGCAGAAAGGTTAAAGCTGACCCATCGTAAAGCCATGCCTTTGGCTGCAGTGACAGATATGCCCTTTTTTTACCTAAGAAGCTGTACATCCACATAGCACTGTAGAGATACTTTAGCTTTTTGTATTCCTATACTGATAAATAGACTCAAGGAAGAGATAGTTGCACATATACATCAGTTAAAATTTAACCAAGCTGTTCAACTTATCAGTGTACATGTATAGTTTAAGGATATAATTTACTATCTGTTGAACAACAAACAAATTTATTTGAACTCTGCATCTCCCAAGTATGATTCAGTTTTTACATTACATATTCAATTATTTTTTTTAAATTTAGTCCATGCCATTTTTAGCAATTCTGTTTTTATTTCCTTATTTCATCTTTGTGTTTTCATAATGTGTTTCATTGAGTTATATAGAATTATAAAGGAATTGAGTAAATAATTCTGATTCTGTGAATCATCTAAACTCATTACTACAGAAGATCTGCAAGTTTGTTTTTTTTTAATAAAAATATATTTTCTAATGCAATGCAGTTAGTATGTAAGATTTCATTGTACTTTATTAATTCCAGGGAAAAAATTATATGAAAACCATTGATGTATTTTGCATTTTGCAAACACTGCATTGATCTAGAAATATAAAATTATTAAAAAAAACTTTTTCCTTTGTGAAATGCGGTGTAGTATTATTCTAACAGGAAGTCATTCAGTTTAAGTACATTTTTAACCCACTCAAATTTAGGCAATTATCTAAGCTAGAAGCATTGTCACCAGTTTTCTTCCATAGGTAAAGGGGAGAGCTAGACCTCTCTAAGGGACAATCCAGGCTACCTAAGGTTTGAACCACCCTTCTTAGACCACCCCTTTTTCTGCTGAAATTATGTAAAATGAGTAAAAAGGGAACCTCCAGTGATAACAATCCTACTTCAGTTGTGTTTGGGCTATGTCACAATTCACTGGAATTACTGTATGTAAAAACAAAGCACACTGCATGTTAAGATTTTTATTCCCCACTCCAAATTTTTTTACCACATGGAGAGAGAGAGCCTAATATGCCATTTCTTCATCAGCTGTTTTATTGGGAACAGAAGTACAAGCCCGAACCAGTTCCTGTAGAGGGTCTCAAAATATAGAGCCCAGATATTTCTATCAAAATTTGAATAAGAGAATTATTTCATAATTTAGAGCCCATCTGGACCTGAGCCTAGATTTTCTGCCAAATGAGTACTTTGGCAAGGGTATGAGTTGTGAATTTTATGGTATCACATGTTTATTAAATATTGAGCATGTAGCACTGTGAATTTATGTCATGCTTTACAAATAGATAATAAAATACGGTTCCCCTCCCCGATTCTGTGGTGAGATTGTAAAGGGCAAAACAGGACATTGTTTCAGAAATTAAAGACATGAGGAGATAATGAAGAAAGAGGGAAAAGCACAGAGCCTTATTTCAATGAACCTTATTTGAATGAAAAACATGTCAGACTTGGCAGGGAAAAGAATCAGACTTTCCAAACCACATCATGAGAGAAGGCATGAAAGTTAATTTAGGAAAAAAATATCTAATGCACAGAGAAGAGAACAGGGAAAGAGAATTTATCTGAAACATCTGTCTCTGCATCTCCTGATTAATTAATCTAATGACATCTTTCTAAAACTCCTAAATTACCTTCAATTTGGGTAACTGTAAATAACATTGACTCATTTAAGAAGTCAATTTGCTAATAATTAATGTTTTTTACAACTTTATAAATGTATTGAACACCATATGATTGAATTCAAATCATGAGCACCAACTTCTTTCCTTCATTTCCTACCTCTTATTTGATCAATCAATTAAAATATGTCCTATAGCTTGTGCTTTACCGCATACTCATTCACTCTGTCAAAAAACTGTTTTGTTTTGTTTTTGGGGGAGTGATGTCTTTTGGGGTTTTTTTGTTTGTTTGTTTTTGTTTTTGAATTTGACTTTCTGTTTCAAGAACCAAAATTCTTTTTTTGGGGCGGGCGGAGGGAGAGGGGGAAGAGAGGTGTAGATATAATAAAATATGAAGCGGCTGACATGGTTAGAAGTATGAAAGAAACAAACAGCTCTGGGAAAGATATTTTGGATACTCAGAAGATAGAACGACATCTGTCTCAAACAGTGTTAAGAGAATCTAATTAACAGGGTATGAACATTCAGTCTGCTCAGGATTGGAAAATAATACTCTGTATCAGCTGTTGGAGTGAGATCTGTGTAACTAAGGAGATCTAAAATTATTTCAGCTGTATAAAAGTCTCTCTGGGGTAGATGCAGGTTGGTTTTCTACCCAGTAATACTCAAAAAGTCTGTTGGGTTTTATTTTTATTTTTTTAACTTTAAAATGTCTGGATGTGCCATGACAGTCATTCTTAAAAATCCCTCCTTATGTGCACAACTAGTTTATACCAACCATAAGAATCCAGAATTAGTAAGAAAACAATAGTTTATTCCAAAAAAATCTAGGCATTTTCACTATAATTTTCATTAAATGAAATTGAAAAAAGTAAGGAGCACAGATAAAGAATGGT
>JAWWLV010000088.1:94921023-94957593 GCA_035041135.1 Platyrinchus mystaceus | reverse complement strand
GTTATTGTTTTTATTTGGTGTGGTTCCTTTCTTCTAGCAACTTAGTAAGCAAATCTTAAGTGTTCTATCTATCAGTCCCTTCAGTTTATTATAAATAAATTAATCAGCACCACAATATTTGGCTGGAAGAATACACAGATTAGGAAATTGTGCCCCAGCATACTGTGTTAGTGCTTCAATTTTTAGAGCCTTGAAAAAGCACTGGATGGATTGTTTCCTTTTAGTGAACATAAACCAACAGGGCTTTTAAACCCCAAAGATAGTTTGTATTTGAGCAAAAACTAGAACAAAGCCTTTTAAAATCTGAGAGAACAAACTAAAACCTGTAGAACAGAAATAAAAGGGCAATCCAGAGACCAGTAACAAGGAGAAGGCCAGGACATAGGTTTTGCTTCTTTCTTTCTGATATCCAGTCACATTGTTTTAAAAGGAACATAATATACAGTCCCTAAACCATAAATAAAACAGGTAACATCTGTAATGGTCTTCAGTTTGTCACAGAGTTTAGAATTGCATAGTAACTGCATCATTTTGACATGAGAATCAGTCATTGTGTTTACTTAGTTGATGGAGCCTGGTTTTAAGCACAGCACAGAGACTGTGGAACACTCTCCCTCACTTGAATAGAGAGATATATAGGACCCTGGACTGAGCAAAATTACTCAATATTTAAACTAAATTTGACATGCTACTACTTGTAAAATACCTGGAGACAAGCAAAAGACTTTGTAAACCACTTT
The DNA here is from genome assembly GCA_035041135.1 of Platyrinchus mystaceus. NCBI lineage: Eukaryota > Metazoa > Chordata > Aves > Passeriformes > Tyrannidae > Platyrinchus > Platyrinchus mystaceus. The sequence goes on along the minus strand of JAWWLV010000088.1, from coordinate 94,956,853 downwards.
GTAGATACTTCTAGACAATATGAATTCTGTTGATGCCAAAAATTCAAATGCCATCCCTAGAAACACAGATGACAAGTACCCAGTACCTTTATTTACTGGGGGATTGTTTGTTTATTTAACTGGAACAGTGTCTACAACTTCTAGTGTATCAACTTGGGTCGTCTGGGCTTCATCCTCCATCTACACAAAACAGTAAAATTTTTCCTTCCCTAGTAAAGAGACTGTTTTGAAAAGGCATATAATCATGCACCTACTTTTAAAAAAAAACTTTTCTGTCAAGGTAGTTGGATTTTTTCTTTTAATGAACAGAATGCTTAATTATATTTTAACAGAATGGTCTAAGATGTTTGCAATGTCAGTGAGGCATGTAACCTACCTTTCATACAAATTAACTGTTCTCATAGTCAAAACTGTTTTCTGTTTTTAATATGACATTCAGGACAAAAAAAAAAAAAATCTATACTATTTCCTAATCTGTTATTGTTAGTCTTTGACTGTGAAAAGAATCAAGAAACATTAGGGGTATCATTATATTTTAATGAAAACCAAAACATCTTTTTCTGAATTTGACTCTTTGTTCTTTAGATCTCTCAGATCTCGAGGGCATACAACCTAATTAAAACTGTAACTAGTTTTCATAAAAATATATTACATGGAATAATATTCCAAAAGAACACTTCATCTTTCTTTATACTTGTATAAAATACGTAATATAGACGGAATTTTCTTTTTCAATGTTAAAATTTAGCAGTGCAGATCTGCTCATGTAGCTAAAGCTCTGTAGTGTTCTTGATAAGTTGTTCCATTAGATTGTCTCGAGTACAAGGCTATGAAATTAAATCATTTTACAATAAATATACTTCAAAAGACTCATTGAGGATTACATCATAAACCTTTCACTCCCTTTGAGTTAAGTCCTATTAAATAAAATTGGTTTTTTTAGCAGCACTGGATAATTACTATTATCACTTGTTTTTAAAAACCACAATATTTTTTTCCTAAATTAAAAAAATAAAGAAAAATGTTACAATTAAATAAAAAAAGTTGTGACTTAAAGAAATAAAAAGGGGATCTCACAAGCTAACCCAGCAGAGCGGTAATATATCCATGAAGTTGTTGTATCCAGTGTGGCAGTAGGTCTCTTGCTTCTATTGTTTTCTGATAAATAAACATCACTTTTTAAAAGATTACTGGATACTTAATGTCAGAAAGATAAGACTCTAAGGCCTAGATTATTGAGGTATTTTTATTTATTTTCTTTGAATGAATTAAAACAGAAGAAGTCTTACAGTTTAATCTAGAATGGATCCAACAAAAAAAGATATTTCTCTATGAACTAACAATAAGTTTTCTGAAAGTTGAGAGATCTCATTTTCTATCCCTGCAACAAATGACAACAGAAAGAGATACCACTAAGTAAAACATTGTACCAGCAGCTTGAGTACAGGACATAAGAATATCAGTAAGTCTCTTGACCCTTTTCACAGCACTGTGAGCGGTGCCTGGATATCCCAAGCCACCTAAGCCTCTGTATCCACTTCCTTAGGAGGATTAAAGAGAAATACCCAGTGGATCTTCTCTTCCTCAGAGATGTTAAATGCATACAGCAGAAAGAACATGCTTCTGGTTAAATTCCTAAAAGAACTTTTTACTGTAAAACATGTAAGAGTTAGAGCTATAGAATGTAAGGGTTCCAGATGGATGAGAAAATTGCTTTTATCTAGTAACAGTGGCTAATTCAGACCAGGTTTGAAATGAAGGAAAAATCAATATAACAATCAAAATGAAACAAATAAATCTATTGTGGGAAAGAAAACTTCAATATACTATTGCAGTCCATATAATGTCATTTTCTAGAGGGAAAAGTTTAGTGTGAACCCTTAAAATCAGAACTGTTCTCCAAAACCAGAACAAAGCATATAATCAAATATGTATAGAATATGTTTTACATAGTATTATGCGAGTATCTTTTTATAATAAAGTAGTATGATTATTTTTGTAAGCCCATGCATTGGGACTTAGCCCTTTTTAGTAACCAGTGTCGGTAAAGATTCCTTCATGAAAATCCAGTTTGAATAATCATGTTATTTATCATTCTTTTACAAAAGTGTTTGGGGAGTGTTATTGAGGAGTTTTTTGTGTGTTTGTTCTTTTGTTTTATCTTATTTTTCTTAAGGATTCCACAGGGTATTTTTGGAGGGTCAGTTACCTGCTGCATTGCACTTCTAAAACATTACCTTTAGGTGCTAGATAAAAAAATATTTTCTATGCAGAATGAAAATATGTTTGCAGGATAATTTGAAATTAATTATAAAATCAAGGTATAGTATTACTCACTGACTATTTTCATGGGTGATATATATAGTATCCCTGTATTTTGATAACTTGTAGACTTTCCCTTGAAAACACTGGAAAACAAGTATGGGTTGAAATAATTTTCTTTTTATGTCAATTTCTGTGTGTCTTCTCTCTTCTCATTTTCCACTGGGCATATCCACCTATCAACAGGATCTGTAATGTTTAAGGGTTCATCTGTTCTTTTTTCCATATTCTCAGCTTGAAGATATAAACCTACCTCTGTGACATAATAAACACATCTAAGGAAGATAATCATAATCATAAGGCTTCAAATTGAAGATTAAAGTGAGAAATAAGCAACAGAAAGAGATGAGCATAGACTTTGTTTATATGCAAATACTCCTCATAATAAATAAGGGAAGAGAATTGCACAAAATGTAATGTATATATTTTCACATAACTCTAAATGAAATTATTTTGAAGTTTTTCATGTGCCATCAGTGGGTTTTTAAAATACCTGTTACTGACAATTAACTCTATACACAGGGTTTCACTGAAAAGGAGACCTCATAGACTGTGCTTCAGATTGAAATGGATTTCACAGGAAGAATAAAAGAGTAAGCCAAGTGGATTTAAATGCCAGAGAATTAAAAGTACATATTAAAACTGGCAATATTCCAAAGAGACATGTATTCAACCAAAGAGTTTGAAAAGACATTTTTCCTGCATTTCCAAGGCCAAACTGTCATGGCTTATTCAGGAATTGAATTATACTGGGTAATTCAGTGAAAGCTGAATATAGCAAAAGCTTTATCTAAATTCAGTCACTGCTAAATTCCAAGTGGAGGAAAACTGCACTGCCTTTCAGAGTGTAACACACACAGCTCTCAAGTAGGGAGGTGCTCTCTGGAGAAGATCTCATATAGTGACATTCAAGAAATCTACAGCATCCCTTCACACTCTACAGACACAGATTTTGGGAAACACTTAACACATTTTACAGCTGCATCATCACAGCAAAAGTTTCTGGAGACAAGAGGCAGCAGCAAAGCCACCTGTCCGTTTTCAGGGGGACCAGCCTGTAAGGATGCAAGATGTACCATTAGTGTAAGGTGTAAAACTCATTTATCTTTAAACTGCCTTCACTCAATCTAGTATACTCTGCCAAAAGGACTATCAGCATATTTCTTAGTGAAAACAAATGAATCTTGTACAAGTTTTAATCAGGATGACATAACCAGTTCAGACACTGAAATATAATTTTTTAGAATACACTTCTTATGAAAGCTCTGTGGTTAAGGGACTTGTTTTTAATATTTTCTTGCACTCCTAAGTATCTTCACAGAATGACAAAGCACATCTTAGCCTTCACATTCTTTATTTCAAATAAAGCAAAATGTTAACATATATAGACACAAGTGTTTTTAGGGAAAATTAACTCAGCAGTGGAAAGTATGATATAGAACCATTGGTGCAGATTCACCTAAAATAAATTTAAAAAAAAAACCTTTGGAGTGTACGAACCAAATTCCTTAGGTTTTTTTGAAAAACATAAGTAAAAAAAATAACAAATAAAAGCTTTTTTTCTGTTCAGTACCCTGCCCAAAAAGTTGAGCAATAATGTTGGGCTTTAAAAGAGTGTTTATGATAAGTCTTTATGTTATGTGAATTTGCTACAGAATCACATCACAATTAAAAAACACTGTTTGAGCCTTCCGTTACCAGCTCTGAAAGATTATAATGATATCTTCATGATAGTAAGTGTAATACCCTCTGAATTTAACACATCTGAAGTGAGCAAGCTTCATATTTATGAAGCATGTTTCCATATGCTAATGGAAGTGACAGGATGGTTACTACCCATGCCAGTTTATTTCTGTCAGTTTTACTCTTCATTTTCACACTGGAAGGTCACACAATGGATGACAGATCCATCCTTTTCTTATAAGGCTACATAGTTTCATCTGTGTCTGAAATTGGAATAGTTTCTTTTCTGACCTGTTAGTTTCCTGCATCCTTGGGACTTAAAAAGCTTCTGATTCAGCTGTAGCAGTATTCCCCTACTATATCTATTCACTTTCTCTGTGTAGATTTGTAATGCATAGCATCATTCTGCAGCTTAGTGCTACTAAATATACATGGCACTGAGCATTACCATAGGTTTCAAGCACTGTTATTATTAATGTATACAACTCTATATTTAGTCTTACCTTGCTTTGACTCTAGAACTGCCTCTACCTCTTCCCCAGAGCTTCCTGTTCTTGTGATACAGTGGTAAGAGAGAGCTGGTGAAAAGGGACTGGACTCTGTCCTTTCCTTTCTTGCAGTGCTGCATGTCTCTTACTCTAATAGGCAAAGATTGTCCATGCTGAATTGCAGTGCATGTGAAAAAATGAAACACCAGCACCTCCATGAAGTGAAGACATCAAACATGGGGAAGGAGCATCTTCTGCAGTGACAGAAGTCATCTGCAGGTAAGAAGTCACTTTCCCTGGTTTTCCAGGAGAAAAAGGAAGAATTCTTAGAGGTGGTTTGCAAAAAACCTGCCCTGTCATGACATGTTCACCTGAGGTACAGATTGTAGCCTCCTACATCATAACTGCCAAAAAAGGTGGTCAGTAAGTTGGAGGTCAAACCTGCAGTCACTTGAATCCACAACGAATTTTATCCCGAAGTTTTAATAGGATATTTTTACTGTTATTATTTGTTGCAAACATCAGAGTTGTGAGAGATTCATACAGTACTGTACATGACTAATATGGGTATAGTTACGAAACATGTAAACCATATTTTTTGAAAGTTTGTCTCTGAACACACCATCATTCTCCAGTGCTGGTATCTTTTTGAGACTGCTTTGTAATGAAGAAAGAGAATTTTTAAAAAATATGTTGTTATTGTAAATTATTATAATGTTAATATATAAAATATTGTCAGAGGGCTGACTCCCGGAGAACATAGAATGCCCTTTTTCCAAAATTTTTAGATGCCTACATTCTCATAAATCAGGCTTTCAGAAAATTAATATGCTAGTTAAGTATCAGTACCTTAATATAAAAAAAATGTATTGTAAAATAAAATTACTTCAGTCTTGTCTGTGAATTGTCATGGTCTGTCAGATTGCTCAGGTAACTTTATTAACCATTTCAAAATGGAAAATAAGATTCTTTGTCAAATATTGTGAGGGATCTAAATCACATTCTAACTTGAATTATTTCCTGATTTTAAACAGAAAGGCTATTTAAGTCTACTAGGGTAAGGTTTAAGAAAAACAATAAATTATGCTCTGATCTATTTGGAAGTATCTCCCTGCAATATCATTTCTGCCAACCTGAAAAGGTGTAAGAGCAGTATTCTCAAAACAGTTACTGATATTCAAAGTATTAACCTCCAAAGCATGCACTGTGAATCTACACTGAAAAGAATTAGGTTCATAATTAGACAAAGGTCATGAGATTCAGGCAAGAAACAATTTTACTATGGTTTCAAAAAAATCTAGTGACTCAATTGCGTGACTGAGTTTGATCTTCCTTCTCTCATCCTTCTACTCTACTTTTTATTTCTGCTAATGATTAAAAAAATATCTACCTATACTTTTTAGAATACATTTATTACCTTTTTACCTCCATCAAAAGAGTGGCTAGAAATACAATAGGCCACTTCGAGCATAAACTTATCAGTAGGAAATCTGATGTGAAAGTTCCAATATCATAAATTTAGAGGACATTTATTTCCCATACTGCTTGCTTGACTATATTTAACTTGTCACTGACCAAAAACTCACAATCTGAGATTAAAAAGAGCACAGGATTTCTTATGAAGATGAGTATAGCTGGAGGTGGAGATCTACAGGTTTCAGTGAACTGGTATGACCTGAAATATAATGTCTTTGGCTGCATTACAACCCTGTTCACTATACATATTCTTAAGTGTTGCATGCCTGTCAGTAGTGCATTTACTCAAATATCTAACATTTTTGAAATTTTCAGTGCATTCTTACTCTGAGTATCTCTCCAAAGGGCAGACAGTGTATCACACAAAGTGTTTTGTTCTGGTAAGAATTTCTTTGTTGTGTTGTTCTAGGGGTTTTTTTAACTTGCCTTTCAACGAACTTTTCAGAAAAGCAACCCTGAAATGGGTTGCAGTGCTGGGATCAGGGCAATGTCTCTGACTCATACTGCTTCCAAATTAAGGTCTAATTTTCACAAAAATAACTTCTATCTTTTGGTATTTGCTATTTGCTAGCCAGTAGTTCTTTTCACTAAATAATCATGGTTAAACCACTTTCTGTATAATTCCTAATAATTATCAGTTGTAAGTCATATGAGATTAAATAATAGCTACACAAAATCAGTGCGAGAAAACTTAGTGTATCATGATAGAAGGAATGTATCATAATAACAGAGTAACATTTTATAAAATAAATGATAATTATTTTCTGACAGGTTTAATTTTGAACACTTGACAGTTCCTGGTTTAGATAAAGTCTAGACCTTGTAATGTCCTGTTGGAAGTAATTGTCAAAGTATAAAACTTTAAGTTAAAGTTGATTTTAGTGGTAAAAACAATATACAATGTATTTTTAAAAGGTTCCTTTTTCCGTTTTTTGAAAATACCAAAATCTCATCTGATTATTTTTCTTCCTTCAGATAACGGTGGAAAGCATACTCTATTGTGAGACAGTTACTTGGTACACTTAGAAGTTTTTCCTCATTTAATGTATATATAACTTCTGTGAATTTATTCATTATATATAACAAGTCAGTCATTCTTACTTTTTTTAATTACTCCAAATTGAATACAAAAATGTTTAATAACAAATAATTGAAAACATGGCTTTATTCAGAAAAGCAATTAATTATGGTCTCAAATTCTTAAAATTTTGAAAGTATTTATAGCTAACGTTGAACACTGAATGAATGCTAAATTCTTAGCTGAATTAAGTCAATGTGCTTGCAATGCTTACTGGTTTTTCTATATATAAATATTTATTGCTATTCTTATTTCTTAATATTTGGCATCTACTATTTTTGATGAGCTGATTGATAAAATGATTTTTTTAGATGACTTTTACAGAATGAAATAAGGGTACATTCTCAAGGATGTAAGTATGTTCAGCTCTAGATTCTACAAATGCTGCATGTGTAATTTTAAAATCTGATTTTTGAGCAAATTCTTAATTCCAGTGTAAAAAATAACAATATATTTCAAGCATAATTAGTAAATTGTACTTTAATGTGAATAGTTGCCTATATTTTATCTAATTTTTTTCTCTCTGTCCCTACTGTCAGTAGAATGTCTGAATGGGATGCTATCTTGAAGTGTATAAATGCACCTGTTGAAGATGTGCCTTTAAAATTAAACATTAATTTACATTAGTAAGAGCTGACTGTTCTACTACAGCTTCATAATTGCTTTTTATTCTCCATAGTATGCAGAAGCTCATTCACTGTAGTAGATTGAATGAATTACTGAGAGCCATGAAAGGTAACCTCTCCATTCACTTTGAATAAACATTTTTCACCAATTTTATGTTATCCCCTAGTCTTGAAGCTTATCACTGTCATATGTTTATCATTAGCATACTTAGACACAAATGGCCTCTGTGTCCTTTGTGTAAATGCCAAGCCTGACAAATGTTCATTACTTTCAGATATCAGAGAAAAAATAAACCTACATAGCACAATACTACATTATACTGTATGACATAATGCCATTTTAACCTAGCAAAAGTGAATTGCTGATCTCTCTGGGTATGAATTAGTCTTCCTGACTTAGTTAAATACTTCTGTGTCATGCTGCCTGCTCGTGAGGTGGAAAAAAAAGACCATGAAGGAGGACAACGCTAAGAAAAAAAATCTCAGGGTTTTTATCTCAGCAACTTCAGTGGGATTCTTTTTTTCAGCTAGTAACACCAATGCCTAGGCTGGTAGCCAGTGAGTTCAGAAGTACAGTTTCTGTTCACAACACTCTGATCAAACTTACCAACAACATGAAGAAAATCCCATCAGCTCTCAGTTGCTTGTTTCGATATGAAGACTTTGACATTAATTTCTGCATAGTTCTTTGATAAATGCAAAGCAGTGTAAAAACTACCCTGTGTAATAATTTTTTTTTGGAGCTGCATATATCTTCAACAGAACAAATGTGAGAAAATATAGGAGTTATGGACTTCTCTTTTTTGTACATAATTGCTGACAATACTGTGCATCTCATCCATCATACTAAGCTATGAGTGCATTCAATTAAGTTAATATGGTGTTAATGCAACATGGAGGAGGTAGCACTCATTCATCTTATTGTATTATAGCAGTAATACGGTAGTATTGTATTAGACTGATATAACATTCGTAATAGAAGGCAATAAAACTATTATCAGAAAACTGTCATTAATACCTAGGATTTTTAAAGGCCCGTTTTGCTTGTAAATCTTTTACTTGCCAAGACGCAATAAGAAAGACCCTCTGAGACTGCAGAGGCACTTAACTGTGTGACATTATGAATGTGCTATTTTTAGCTTTTCAATGGAGAAGCAAATCTCACAGCACCTAATAAATCTATGCTGAGAGTTAAAAAGCATATTTTTCTGCTGAAGGCTACTGCAGTAGGCTTTAATACAGCAGAGACATATAAAAGGTCATGTCAAGTTCTAAATATTTATTCCTTTCTCTTGACGTCAAGACCAATTCCTTTTGCTTTCTATTAGGAATAAAATGAGGTTTCTTTTAAAACTCTTTAATTATTTTTTCATGGATAAGACACGTGAGATAATTTAAAAATCTTTACATGATCTATGAATTAATTTCAAAAAAACCAGCCTTTGATAGAGTTTGCATATGCTTTGTGTTTGTTAAATACACTTGGATTAAGCAAATGAGGATAACAGTCAGAGAAACTAAAACAACCAATTACTTTCATTATCAAAATACTCTGTAAAGGTGGAACTTCAAATCATGCCCTATTTTTATACTTCATACTGTCACGTAAGACAATTATATAAAGTTAATGCAGTCATGTCATAAATTAAGGTTGTTCAGCAAAAGCAATATGATTTGCCCAAAACCCTGCATAAGTTTATGTTGTTCTATAAATCTCTGTCAATTGGCTTAAGAAAAACAAAACAAACAAACCTCCCCCAGAAAAATAAACAAACTCAAAAAAAACCTAAAAAACAAAACACACCACCAAAGAAACAAACTAAAACAACCAAGACTATGAGGATAATCTGTGTCTTTGTGAAGACAAATAGGGCAAATAGAGACCAAATTCAATGAATTCAGCAGTACATCCTGTTTTCTGCACTGTGAAAGTAACAGCAGCAGTGTTTCCTCTCTTGCTTTTCTTTCAGCATGTGTGGTAAAAAATCTGGAACGCCTTAAATAGTCCTATCATTAGCTATTGAATCTGCTGAATAAAACAATTTATAAGTGTGTGGAAAGATGTCTCAAAATATTTCATCTAAGATCCTGGTTTGAAGGTCCTAAAGGTTGCCAGCACGTGCATGCATTTTCTTATGTGTGCACCCATACATACATTTTACCTTTCGAGAATTCTTGCACTGAATCTTTCAGAGTAAGTTCATATCTATTTATGGAAGAACCACAAGCGTGCACTTAACTTAAAGAAGTCCTTCCTAAAATAGGTTTGAAATTTGAGTCAAGGTTAAGTGATTTCTCAAATCAGAGCCAAATATATCAATTTGCAGTATACAGGCTATCCTGAAACATATGAGCTGCATGCAAAGATAGTGGGAAAGAAAGTAAATGTAAATGCAAAAGAACATAAGGCACTTTGACAGAAGTGTGGTTGTGGGTATATATTTCTTTTTATTGACTAGTGTTAATATTAAACTGATAATGAAAAACCTACTGCTATCCCAACTGCTTTGATGCTGATTGGTTGAGATAGGGGAAAAATAAAATAAATAATTTAAAAAGTAAATAATAATTTCAAGACCTATAGGTTCTGATTAACTTCTGAAGATTCATAGAATTATACTATTCAGTACTGAAAACTAGTAACATCAAGGAAGACTCTTAGGTTTGGTGGGTTTTTTTCTCATAGCTAGAAATAACAGACAAATTTATAGATTATGAAATTTTGCCTAAATGAACAGAGAAAATTGAACATTTCACAGGGTGATTACTTGCAGAACATCTATGGAATGACACCCAGTAAGACACTTTTTAATTAAAAACGAACAAGTGATGTGACCTGACTGAATTACAATAATAACACCAGGCTATAATGAAGACTATTAACAGATATAACACACACTTTAAATGCCACTAGTTTCTCAATAGGGCTTTTCTTTCCCATGTATCTTGTGTCGTGGAGGAGACTGGACACAGCTGTGTGATGAGGGTTGTGTTGGGTTAGGATGAGGCCTCAGAGGTCTTTGAGAGAGCTGGTGGAAATCCAGAGTTGTTCAGCGTTTTACTTAAATGTTAGTCTGAGAGTATTCTGCAGGGTGCTTGTTTTGGAAAGGAAGAGTATTATGGGCTTGGCAGTGTCAGGTTTACAGTTGGACTTGATGATCTTAAAGACCTTTTTGCAACCTAAATGATTCTCTGATTCTATAAGTCTATCTATAAAACAATTAAAATATTACCATTTGGCCTGTATAACTTTTAGGTGGTTGATAAGAAAACTAATTAAATAGTCCAAAGAGAAATGACTCAGTCCAGAAGGGCTTTTGCTGTACTTAAAACTAAGAGGTTTTCTAAGCAACTCTTTTCTTCTGTACTTTTCATAATAAACTATTTACAACACCTTAGCTTTCATTGTATTCCTATTTATATCTTCTATATGTTCTCATAGTAAAATAGCATGCCTACCATAGTATGGTGCTCTTGTAAAATCACAGGCTTCACTGACAACCATCTTTTTTGTGAAGCACAACTGTATTTACTTAACTTTCTGATTCATTTCACAATTCACAACTTGTAGCTTCTTTACATATATGCAGTGCCTAATCATAAAGTAATGGTAGCTTAGGTGCTACTTTTCTTTTATCTTAATTGCACTGTTTTAAACAAAGAATCTCTACTATTATCCATAGCATTCTGTAAGAGCTGCAGAAGTACCTTTGCAATTAATCACCTTCTGTTATTTCATTGTATGTGATGTTACTGGATCTCAAGCCAAATTCTGTGTTGTTGACAGAATATACTTTAATATTATTTAGATCAGGACTAGAATGAAACGTGGCCAGTCTTCGCGAACGAAGATCTGGGAAAGGTCTTTTTACCTTTCAAGCCTGCACAATGGATTTTTTAGGTGAGACACAGCCTGCATAATCCTACTAATTCAGGTAATACTAGCTCACAGGCTTGTTATTTTCAAAGGTATTTCATGCCTTAGATTATATATTTTATTTTTTTCTGAATCTGAGCAGCAGAATATATACAGAAGGGGAAATTTGCAAACACTGCTCTCTACCTCAGACACAGAATACTATTAATGTAAAACAATCTGTCTCATAATATACAAAAAATAAGTGTTGTGAATTGTTTAAAAAAATGTCTTGCACACAGGAATAAAAAAATCCACACTTATGTTGTATAAATATGAAATAAACTAAATAAGTAAATTATTCATCTTGCTGTTAATAGCAAATCTCCCAACTCCAGTCTAGCTTCTGTCATGTTTGAGTTTCTCAGATCTCTTTATTTGACTTTATTTGTACAGTTTAGCAGCCATTTTACCTCAGTTATGCTTTTATTTTTCACCTTCATAGGTTTTTCTCCACCTTTAACAATATTGTTCTTACAGACTTTGATTCAGGAATCTTTTCCCATTCAGATTCTGATCAAAACGTGCATTGAAGTCAGCTGTAATAATCTTTGGACTGAATCCAGCCAGGTAATATAGAACAGGGTTAAAGATTAGTACAGGTGAACATTTCTCCCCAACCTCCACTAAACAAGGCATATATTAAACACACACACACACAAAAGATAAATTTAAGGAAAATTTGCAGCTTTAATGAAGTAAAATTGTTCCCAAATTCTGGCTGAACTGACAAAGAAATTTTTTCTAAAACCATGGGGCTTATTGTTAAAAAATAGAATAAAGAAGACAAAAGGATTTTCAAAAATCAACAAAAACTTTTTTTGAAATAAATTTGTTTGGGTAGTTTCTAGATAAGTTTTAACAGGTTTACAGCTGCAGTCTGGAATACATTTGTCCCACTGAACAAAAGCAAATATAAGCCAAGCTTTGTATGTTCTACAAGTCTATCATTGTTTTCCTCCTTGTTTGCCTTTATTGGCTACTTCTACTTCTTTCACTGCTGATCTTCTACCCTGTCTTAGCATTTTCTTTGAAATTCTTACTTATACTTTGTATGTGTTAGAAATTATGCATCCTTGTTCTATTTTACTTTCTTAAAGAGTTTATCAGCAAAATTCTGTACCTCTTCCTATTACTTAAAATGCACATTCCTAGGAAATATTCTAGTGAAATATTCTCAATATATTTCTCTATGTACAATACTATTAGTACATGTTGGAAAACTATTTTATTCATATAAACTCCCTAAATTCTATCTTGTTGAGCAATCAAATCTACAAATACTTGACCATTTCATGTGCCATCCATCTCAGTAATTTCTAAGTATTTAGGAGTCTCTGTGAGCAGCATATAGATGTAGATTTCTGTTGGATTGTATATTGAATAGCAGGCTATTACTGCCAAAAATATTCTATGCAGTTCTCTTTGTTGATGCTGTATGTCCTAGCAGCAGCAAGGTAAACAGACTTCTTAAGTTTATGGTAGTTGATATAAACAGGACTGCTTTAGTCTTCTTGTATGGAAATTCCTCACTGTCGTTGTATTGTTTTCCCTCCTGAACTTTCTTCTATGAAAACATCATTCCATAGAAATATTACATCATTCGCTATATGTATATACACTTCGCCTTTTCGACACAGTCTTCCTTCCCATTTCAGTTTAGCTCAAATTCAAGAAAGGTTGAAGTGGAAAACTCATCTGCATAACTCTCATTGCTTCTCTCTGCATGTATATACACATTAGGCATCTGTATACTTGTCAAAACAAAATAGGAGACAGTTAACTTTCTTCACAGCAGCTCATACATAGCTGTGTTTTGGACCTGTGATGAAAACAGCATTGATAACACAGGGATGCTTTCATTAGTGCTGAGCAGTGTTTACGCAGAGCTAAGGCCTTTTCTGCTTTTGATGCACTCCTCCACCAAGGAGACTGGGGGTGCACAAGAATTTGGGGGGGAACACAGCCAGGACAGCTGACTCAACTGATGACAGGGATATTCCATATCATATGGCAACATGTACAGCAATCAAAGCTGTGGGGAATATGTATGTGTCTTCCCAAGTATCTGTTAGGTGCAATGAAATCCTGCTTTCCTGGAAATGCCTAAATGTGTGCTTGCCCATGAGACTTAATGAATTAATTCCTCATTTACTTTGCTTGCACATGCAGCTTTTTATCTAGCTATTAAACAACCTTTATCTCAATATTCACTGTTACATCAACTTTTATTATTTTTATTTATTTTATATTATAATATATATTATCCCTGCAAGGGATGTGAGCAAGCAGCTGTGTGGGGTTGAGATGCCTACCAAGGTTCACCCATAACAAAGTTATATGTACACATTAGCTGTCTTTTCAACAATTAGAGTAATGTTGCTGAAAGAAATGGTGTTCCCCACATAACTTTTTCCTGGTTCACCAGATGGTATCAGCATTTTGCCATTCTTCCAGGGTTTTTCATTGGCTCACCACTCCCTACTTGTCACTTAGGAGAAAAGCAGCAAATACTGCAGGGAAGTAGTCTTCACTCAACCAGATTTAGTTAATGAAGTAGAAAAACTCATCAAAATTTGCAGAAAGGAGAACAAATGACCGGTTGTTGCCAGTTTGTTCTTTTGTTAATTTCCTTTTTTAGCATATTAGACTCTAAGCTTAAATGTCACTATTGACATGGATAACCCATGGGAGCAAGGCTGTGTCAAGTTATGATATACAACTAAAAAGACATGTAAACATTTGAGATTTGTTTAAAGTAACAAGTAAAGATGATAGTATATCACATGAAATCTATAACCACACCATATAGAAGGTATAAGTAAAACACCCCTCTCTCTCTCTGCACATTTCTCGGCTACATCTGTTTGTCCATCCTCCATCCATCCATCTGTCTATCCAAGACATGTTTACCATATGATATCAATCATATAATATCATATCATATCATATCATATCTTATCATATCATATCATGTGTCTGATATTTTGATTCTTCTTTCCATCAGTAGTCAACAAATAATTGCTGTTAATAATCTGCATATTTAAGTTTTCTGAATAAGTCTTGTCCAAACAAAACCTATTAGTTTCTTTCCTTTTTGTAAGATTTTACTTAGACGTTGTTGTTGTTAAGGATTTGTCTGGTAACTTATCCAGAATTTATGTGCTCTTTGGGAATAGACGACCTTTTCAGAAGCATGATATACTTGACAATCAGAGCTGCTTTAGCAGGTAATGGTTTCTGAGCCAATAGAAAGTTTTACTTATGAAATAGGGTTGTTTTCCCCCAGTGTTTATGTCTGGGAATAAATATCCAAGGTAGTATAGGCATTTTACTAATATGCTAGTATAATATCAAGTATTTCCTATGCTTTGAACATTTTTGTAATTTTATGCAATACATTATAAAAGAAAAACTCCCATGAACTCTACTGATATCTTTACAGACAGACATTGGGAAACAGATTTTTTTTAAGTATCTGAAAAATATTTATTATAATCAAATTATAATCATTTCTCTAACAGCTTTCCAGGGCTCAAACTGAAGTCCTGGACTGAAGGTTTTCCACTGACCTCTAGGAAGAATTTTTTTTTCTCCTCTAAATGACTTCTTTTAGGTTCATTTTATGCAGAAGTCACAAAGTCCTGGATTCTGCTGCCCTCTGAATCACTCAAAGACAAGGAGACAAGTGGCCCCTGGATCTCCTCTGATGAAAGGCAGTGTAAGATAAGTGAAGTGTGCTGTAATATATTTTAATTTTTGCTAGCAGAGCACAGTATTTCAGTCACTATTCTGTGCCTCAACTAATTTGAAGTGTCATTAATATTACTTTTAGTGAGGTGGGATGAAGTAATGGTACAAAACTTGGCAGCATAGCTTATTTATACTTTTCAAACACCTAACACATCCTCTGTGAGACTTTGCTTTGTGATGAATGTATTTCCCCAAACCTTACATAAGCCTTCAATAAAAAAAAAAGAAGAATAATCTTAGATGGTCTGGAAATGCATAGAAGCAAAATTGTTGCAGAGCAGTCTTTACCCAGGCCAGTGTCACAAAAAAAATTAAAAGCAGAGTTAATAGCTTTATTTTCAACAACATCCTGGTTGTTAGACCTTATGACACTTGGTTTCATGTTGTTGGCTGGGGTTTTTTTGTATTTAGTTGTGATCAAGTGAGTGACTTTTAATTTGGCACAGCTGCAGTAGAGAACATAGCCAAGACCCCTGAATAGTTAATGCTACCTTTTATCCTTTATCTCTTTCTTTTATGAGCTAAGGGACTGTTCATTCAAATTCCTCTAATCCCCATAATATCTTGGCCATTATAACAAATCCTAGCTTTTCAGATAGCATCTAATGTCTTATGAATCTCATGAGTACTTCAGGAATCTTGTTAAATGAAAATGGTGATACCACTTTTTGCCTATGATTTCATCTGTAATTCAGTACTAAAAGTATCAAAATATAGAGACAATTAGCTGTGGATTCAGTCTGCATACTCTAATCATAGGCTTTTTAAGTTCGCAGCTATATGCCCAGGACAAGACACAAGAAGCAGTCTGATGTTATTTATTAAATAAACCTTTATTCCTGGAGAAGATACTTATGAAATAACAAATTCTATTGCTACACAGTGATTAATGTTATAAGAAACCTTCTTTATTATTTCCTTGTACTCACAATGCAGGATCTCAGTAATAGTTTTTGGTAATTTAGATTTACCGATACCATTTCATACATTTTCCCCACTAACCCCATTAACTGATCTCCTGCCATTACTTAAAAGGAAAACCACACTAGACGTACTGTAGGCAGAACTCTTCATGAACACAGAGCCCTCCATAGGAATTGTCTGAAATACAAAGACGTAGCTTTCCCTTGCATATTTGTTTTGCACTAGAGAAAATTAATGGAGATAATGTGAAATGAAATTCTTGGAGTTGTTTTGCTTTAATACTAGTCGTGTTTCCTTGTAAGCGGGCAGAGACTAATCTTCTGAAGACTAATAAGAAAAGAAGTATGATCCATTGATCATTGATCGTGGCTAGTTCACTAGCAGAGGCCAGGAGTTGGACTCAATGATCCTTGAGGGTCCCTTTCAACCCAGCATATTCTATAATCTGTGTTTGACATAAATTGTTGTTATCCCAGGTTACCCTGTGACTACTAGAGAGGGACTTAGGTTGGACTTCAGACAAAAATTTTCAGTCCCTTGAATGGTGAGGTATCTGGAACAAATTACAGCAGAAACAATGGGAACTTCACAATACAGTGTAACAATTTCTAATTAAGCTTGGAATAAATTAGAGGGCCACTTACTTCACTGTAGGATGGAACTTGAAGAACCAGCATGTCTGTGTATGATACTAGATGATATAACCCTGCAAAGTGTAAAAAAAGTAATGTAGTGAGCCTCTCAGATCAGATAACATTTTAATAGTGGTTTTTGGAGGGGATAATACTAACTCTTGCCTTACTCTTTTTTTCTTTGTTGGCAAGGAATTTCTAAAATTTCTTTCAGCTTCAGATTGTATTTTACTCAGTCATTCTTAATAATAATTAAATTAATATATTTAAAAATTTTATTAGTCCTTATATTTTCCTCAGTTGAAAAAAATTTGGAAGAGAAAAATAGCATGAGGATTTTCTCCAGGAATTATCTGGAAAGCAAGCTACTATTGAGGCTCATCCATATTCTATGAATATATGAAACTGATAAATCTAACATAGGAGAATACACTATGTGTTGGAAGCACATTTCCTAAATGCTGAATTATGTAACTAACCAACAAAATAAGAACACAAAAGAAAAATAAAGAAATTTATTTTAAGACATTCTTACACTATTCCAGAACCAAGCTCTCCAGAGAACTCTCCTATAGTCCACACAAAGTTACACATATTTCAATAAAAATCAATTTTCACTGAATGCACGTAGCCAGCACTGTACACAATTTTGTCAGTGGGAGTTTATTTTTTACAATTAGATTATCTGATAAGCCCCTTATACTTATGTCTATTATATACTTACAGTATATAATAACCATCCCATAAAAGGTTTCCAAAGTTTCTCTTCCTTTCTCATTTACAGTTCAGTCATATTTATTTTTTCTCACTCTGTAAATGAGAACAGTTGAAAAAAGTGATTTTGGGCTCTAATAACATAACCTTATGCTATAAACTGGTCTTACACACTAAACTATATTCCAGTTCCTAATATGAACAGATCCAGGTCTTTGTACGTAACAATCCCATCCTCTGCTGTTGCTCTATTGCCTACCAAAGTCATTACCTATATTTTTGCTCATTAAGTTTTTAGTATTTGTATTCATCACCTTGAATGTGAAATACACCAAACGTCTAACCTTGATGATTTCATCAAAAACATTCCTTCGGTCCTATTGGTTTTCCAGGTGAGCAAAGTTTTATCTTCCCTAGAACCACTTTTTCACCATCTTTGTAAGTTCTTATATCTGTATTTACATGATCTTAATTTTGTTAATATTTTCCTTGTGTCAAATATTAAATTGAAACAGAATTATCTCCTATATTTTTCTTCCCTGCAATAGTTATATGAAACAAATTCATGAGGTTGCAGGATCCATTTTGCATATGTTCTTTTAACTCTCCATTTGATTGCATATTTTCTTGATCATTTTTTCAAAATTCATCCTAAAGCTTTGAATAGCTTAGATACACGTGTTTTCATACTATTAGAAAATAGAAAAGATGGTATCTACAGCTTAAAAAAATGTGTGATTGCTACCTCTTCTAAGTTAATAGACTTATTAAAAATCCTTGCCATTACACTTGCTATTTCCTGCGACAGCTGTCTCCCTATTTAGAAATGGAGATTATCCTTCCTTTCTCCACCTCTGCTCTCTTCACCTCCTGACCTGAACACACTAACGTCCTCAAGTTTTCTTTTTAAGTTACATGTAATGATTCGGTTTCTACAGACTATTTTAAATTATGTCAATCCAGTTTTCAACTTTGCAGGCATAGTTTTGTGCCTAGAGGTAAAGCTGAGGATATACACTTGCACAAATTTTATCATGTGGATACCTATCTGTGTAAACTGCAGGCTTAATTGACTACCAGTACAAAACTACACCTAAAGAGATTCTTTAGAAAATATTGATCTTAATGACACCTGCCCAAGAGTAAAGAAATACATCTATTATTTTATAGGAATTATCATTTTTCCCAACATACCTAATATTTTGTTTACTTCTAACACATGACAATAATTTTCTTCTGTTGCCATAACAGACAGGTGGTGAGTCAGTCAGATTAAGTAGAGAGTCACAAGCAGAAACTCTCACAGGTTCAGCTGTCAGAAAGGTTTATGTAAAATAATCCTACTTAAACCTAGCACACTTGTATTGCACTGCAGTCTTTTGATTAGCATTCTGGGATTTGTTTCCTGTTGGCATAATAGAGACATCCCACTTGTCTAGGAAAAAAACTTCTAGAGACTAACAAGTTAACATTTGACGTTTTAGAAAAATCCAGTAGTAAACAAATTCTCTGTAAGAGTGCAAAGTATCGAAAAGAAGATTTGGCTTTTGCAGAGAATAAAAAAAATCCACTTTCTACTGAGAGTGTTTATGAACTACCTGAGAACAATCAACATGTCAATAAGGAGGAACCTTCACCAGAACAGAAATTATGGCAAGTTTTCACATTCTCAGAAATCACTGTATTCCAGAATAAGTGAAAGGCTGGGGCTTTTGATGATGGGGATGTCTGCAAAGGCAATACCTGGCTTCTTAAGGCCCAGTGTTAATTCTGAGCGCTTTTCTCTTCAACTCAAAAAGTACTCAGGTTGTAAGACCTTCATAGATTCAGTATTTCATTTATTTCTTCTGTCATAAAAATAGAAAAAAAATTGATAAATAAAAAGTTTTATTCATTGTATAAAACCCAGAAGATACCAAGATATGCTAGCAATAGTGGGTGTCTGAGGTAAAATGAGCAATAACTTCATGGAAAGTATTCCTTTTTTCCAGCAGAAAACTAGAAAACACAAGACTGAAACATTAGATTTCATGCAGAAAGTTAGTGGGCAGTTGAACTTCACATCTGTATGCTCCTACCTGTTAGCATCCTAAGCGGTAGAAGGAGAAATCAGCTATTTGTAAGAATCCATTCCTTTTTTTCTCCCCACAGTGAAGGAGATGTTGAAAGCATCCTACAATAAAGAAAGGTTCAAAAACTGTACTGCACATAAGTAATCTCAACATTAAATGCCTGATGGTACTCTGTAGAGAAGTTAACTGATATAACTTATGTCCACAGTATATGAATAAAGGTTATGTTGAACTTCCTTGCCCATTGCTGGACCATGCCTGAACTAGCTTGGATATTGCTCTTCTGCACTTCTGTCACACAGTTCACGTGACACAGGAAGAGAAGCTTTTCAAAAGCCTGGGATAGAACTTGAGTGATATCTTTATTCTTCAATAACAATATAAATTAATTTGTAAGAGAAACATTTTACTTTTTATAAAGGGGGAGGGTGTTTCTCATAAATTTTGTCCTATTTTCTTTCTTGATTGTATCTAATAATTTAAGGAATAGGTTGCACAAAAGTACAATATCTCACCAGAATTTTCCTACCTGCTCTTAGTGTTTTAGAATAAACAGATGCAGGAAAACATTGGCTTAATATATTCTAGGTGCATCATTCTAGGAATATACTTAGGAGTTAATGAGCATTCATGACATTTCTACTCACAAATATCTCCTTTTTTATGATGCTTAATATTATTAGACAGTAAAACTATCCTTAAAATTACACCTTATACCTAACAAATAAAATGAGTGTCTTGTAGAGGTAGTGTACTTTTTATAGTTACAATAACTGTTTTATTCATTCATAGCTCTGCCATTTATAACTTGTTCAGCCACTGCAGCTTAGAGAATATGGCTTCACCTATAGCTATCAATCTTTCCTGGGTTTTTTTGCTCTTCTTTCTCATTTTATGATATGTTACTCTAGTGATACTGTTGTTGAATTACAGGAGGCAGTTTTTTTCCCCTGGTGATATTTCATGTAAGCTCTTCACTTTCTTTCGGACATGAATTTAGTCTATCACCTGGTGAATGCTTATGAATGAAAATAATATTTAGTGAGATGACTTTGAAATGCTTTTTTTGGTATTTTAACTTCATAAAACATTATACTTTCCACTTGTCTTCCTTACTCATCCAGATTTCTTTAGACTGAATAATCCTGTGTGCAGATGGCAAAATAAATTTAAAATTCAAAATTTTTATAAATTGAGAAATACATTCTTAGGAAAAAGTATTGAATGACTTTTAGTACTATTCATTGTCACAATTATCCCACTCTGGCGAGCAGTCCATGGAAAGACTAAGACACTACTACTGTGTGCTAGATTTATACATTACCAATGATTTCATAAATATTATTATAGGAAGTACGTAATTTTTGTATTTTGCAACCAAACGGTTTTGACCACCATGGTTTTTTGCACATGAGAACATGATACATCACTGTTTTTTATGTATGTTGTGGTTAATTTGAGTCACAGAGGCTGATTCTCACATACTCTGGGATCATATCACTGTGCCCTAATAATGTGAAAAAGTATTGGGGTGAAAATATTTGATATTCACCCTCTTCTTAAGATCCTGCACATGCCAAGATGAATGCCAAGGATGGAAACATAAGCAAAGAAAAAAGAGCTCTAGAGCATAGTTCTAAAGGAAACCCACCATATTCTATTGTAGTTATTTCTTTTCAACAAATGTAGATAGAAAACAAGGAAGAAAATTCCACAGAAATGTGAAGAATAATTCAATAAGGTATTTTCGATTTAAATAAAGAAAGAATAAAAAACACCTATTCTATTTGAGTTAGTAATGTGCAAAAGAAATAAGATGAAAAGAGAATGACAGATATTTGTTTACTTTTAAAAATCTGATAAATCTGATAAGTAAGCATGGCATCATCATAAATGTGAATCATATGCAGTTACCATGAAATGATAAGAGCTGAGGGAGATAACTTTATGCCTTGGGATATAAGTGATAACTACTGAATCACAAGAGGAAATATTTTGCCTAGCTACAAGTCTGATGAAGTGTGATATTGTTATCACTATGAATCACATTTTGTCAGCTGCTGGACATTTGTAAGGACACTATTCCATTCACATGCTATTTAGGAAACAGACAAAAATTAACTTTTCAAGAGCTGGAACCATGGTGAAATCTTCAGGAATAAGCACTGCCTAAAAATCTGTGTTGCTTTGTTCTTCCTAGCCTGGTAACCAAAGAGGTGTAGTCTCCCAATTGGAAAATTCAATCATGTGTTCTTAGATCTTAGTCCAGACCTCAGATCCTGGAACCTGGTGTGAATATTCAAGGAGTTGTGCCCAAAGATCTACTAAAAGATATGAATAAAACTTTGTTATTTTATAATCTCTTTCCCTCTCATTATTAGCGTAGTCTTTGCTGATTTCTCCCAAGCATCATTGACATAATTCCATTTCTTTTCACACTGAGATAAAGGCATTTTATACTGCATTACTGTGACATATAATTAGTCTTTAATAAAATCTGTGGAAAAGGAGCCCAAAAAGGTGAATCTGTGCTTTTGATCAGCTTAGGACTGCCCTTGACAGGCAGTGACATGAAACTGTAACATGTATATTCAGATGCATGTGCATGCACATACATAAATGCACAGACACACACATTGAATCTATAAAAATACTTCTAAGGCCATTTTCTTCCAAGGTATAAGTTGGTTGGTTAGATACCTACTGTTTCAGCCTTGTGGAAAACAGTAGGAAATGAAAAATAGGACACTTTCTGTTCTCCTTGTGCAAAAACTAATAGTTATCCATTGTTAACTTCATTAAGACCAAAATATCTACACCAACAAAAAACATTTTTATGGTCAAGTTTCCAAGCAAAGTAACTACAAATATTTCAATGGACCAGTGCAGAGAACATCTAGTGTCTTTTCAATCTATTGCAGGTTAAAAGAGAGTAGTCTGTTGTGCCTTAGTTAAATCTCTTAATTTGTTTTGATAACTAACTAACTGCATAGACAAAATTTTGTTGTTAGTTTCATAATTGAGATATTCTCTCATGCATTTTGGCTGAGTAATTTCTCACTGTGCTTCATTTACAACTGTGCAGCCTCTAGAGTCTGCAGAAATCAGATGTTCATGCTTCTGTTTCATCATGTGTTGCTCGTAATTAACTTCTATTGTCAAAACCTGTCAGGCTCATGACTATTTTCTTGAACCAAAAATGTTATTTGACACTTTTAGTCTAAAATTAATCCTTTAAGTGATTTGTATTAATCTGGCATAGGACCAAATCCCAATAGGTTTAAGTAAGCATAAAGCTGTTGACTTCATTGAAGGGATGGCAGGCAATTTACATCAGCCAAGAATTCAACCCAGATAGCCTGACAACACTATTTTGAAAACACTTGATTGGTCTGAAACATCCAGACTCTTATTTGTTTTTATTTTGCAACATACATATTACATACGTTCTGTAATTAAAATATATGTAATAGCAATACATATGGTAATACTTTTTTTTTTTCACTAACTTTGAATATCTTAGACACAAAACAGACTTTTAATTCAATTGTTAATGTTAAAGTGGAAATCTGTGGATTTAAGTCTTCTGGGTCCAGAAATCACATATTTGTTAACTGCAGCCACCCATGCTTGTAGGGCCTCGTCCAACTCCTATTCATTGATCACAAAGTACTTGTTACACTTGAAAAACCTAACTGTCCTTAATGAAGGACTATTCACTGGGGATTTCTGTGATGGAAAAGAAAAACTTCTCTAGCCTGATGTACAGCTGTGATCACGTCTACCTGCTGTTTTTTGTTACTGTGACCTTAAAATGCCTCTTCTACATCCTAGAGAAAAGAAGCAGTAACTTTCTCTGCTTATACTGTGACATCTGGTGCACAAGAGAGAGTGGTAACAAAATGACCTTTAATTTTTTTTGCTTTCAGTAATAGGGTTTTTTGTGGGAAAAGTGGTTTGAGCCATCTGTCAAAAGTGCATCCTACCTAATTTTAACAATACCAGCAATTGTTAATAAAATGTTCTTACTATGATCAAGCTGTTCCATTTCTCTTAAATTATTAGGTGGTAAAAAATTTTAAAAAAAATAAGAGTACATATAATTTTTTTTTTTTTTCCTCAGGGAATAGGGGCAATGGTGACATGAAATTTTGGTAATATCTCTTCATCAAAATTGGCCGATCAACAACTACAGGGTAGTCACTGCTTTTGAATATTTCCAAGAGATTTGTGTAACTCTCTAGTTGAAATCTCTCCAGCTCTCCTGAGCATGAGGAAACAATTGTTTAAGCACCGATTCTGGATTGCAGATAATAAATGTCAGCTATTATGGGCAGGGAATAAAATAAGTCAATTAGAAAATCAAATGCAAAAAATACCACACATAGATAATGTACAGAAGGAAAGGCATGTTTCAAAATGTTGCTTACTTCAGAAATTCCCTCCACCATCTTTTATCTAAACTTCTCTGCTGAGGGAATTCTCTTGATTTGAGATTTCTGTTTATTTGTTACAGGTACTTACAGTAGGCTTGAGGTTCTTAAAAGAGACAGAGACAACTTTGATGGAAAAGCAAACAATTAAGGTCAGCACACTATGCAATACTGAGAAGAGCTTTATGGAGGGCATGTATTGAGATTTACTTCTACAGCAGATGAACAGCAGTGTTGTGAAGCAAACTCTTAAGATGATCACTGGCCTTCATAAGCATCAATATGATATATTTTTAATATGACATTTTAGAATTATGCTGAAGAGAGGGGGAATATGGTTAGGTCCTCCTAAAACTAAGATTAAGAGAGAGAAAATTCACAAAATGTTCAAATGGTTTAAATGACACAATCCTTGCCTAGTAAATACAAGCAACTTTTTCTACTAAATAATTTTTTTTTTATACTGTACATTAGAGTCCTGGTTGAAGAACAAAACAAATCTCAGACAGTAGTCCAAGCTCTTCGTTCTACCAAGGTTATTTTTATAATCAGAGAGCTCTTCAAACTACATGGAGTTAATCATGAAGGTTTTTTCTTTTCCTTTTTTTTTAATGCAAAACTGTCTCTATAGTAGGTACTGACTGGGTTTGCAAGCTTGTTTACCATAGAAATAAATCTGTTAATTAAGCACTTGACTGAGGCACTGATCTTTTGAAATGCTTAGCATTTCTATAGGATAGATGATGATAATTTCTATATAAAAAGGTATAAATTGCAAAGTATCTTTTAAGTTCGTTGATGCTGGTTTTTTTTTCCAGACCGATTTGCATTTTATTCCAGAATAATTTTTGAATCCATTCTTTAGGTTGTGGTGGTTTTTTTTCCACACTGAAACATGTCTTGCCAGCCACTGTGTAAATAAACATCCAGAAAAATTCGTATCTCAGGGTAAATTATCACTGAAAACATGCCATGTTTCACATATCATCATTTAGTACATATATTTCTAAAGAGATTGCCTTCATACAGCAACTAGTCTGCTCAGAGGCCTTCTGCATTTTTCTGCTTCTGTATTTTCTATGAATTTTTCTACACTTTTTCCAGCTATACCCCTGAAGGGTTAACATACTTTGTACCCTCCCCTTCCTCTGTATTTTATCTCACTTGAAGCAGCTGTAATAGTTGCAGTCACCCTACAAGTGAAATGGCAAGCAGACTCCTCTGAGATTGTAATACCACTCTGCAAGCAGCTGCCAGGGGAACACAAAGACACAGTGCACTCTATGTATCTTTTCCCAGAGTCTCAGAATATTTTCTGTATGATAGCCCCTTTTCCAGCTGGCTTGAAAACTGGAAGTCCCAAGGCATCTCCAATAACTATGCTTGTGGGCCGATAGACCTATTCATTGGACCATTAGCAGTAGCATTAATTTCTTTGACCGAGTGTTAGAAATTATAATAAATCTGACTGAGGCTCCATCTGATAGTGATTTGTGAAACCCCTCATTTTGAATATATTAATCTAAACTGCATCTGATAAAATAATGATAAAGGAGAAGTAAAACCGTCTTTACTAAAGACAATATAAATATTTCACCACAAACATCCTGCTTCTAGACAAAAAGGAATGCAAAATACACACACACACACATATATGCACACACATGTATAGACAATTGCATTTCGCAAGAACTCACAAAGACTTTGGTTTGTCAGTTTTACTTCAAAAAAGAGAATAATTGTGCATAATAGTGCTAAATAAGTTGTTTTCATTCTGGAAAGTTAACTACTCAATTTCTATATTTGAAGCAGAATATCAGCTATGGACTCCAGGGGGATGTTGTCTGCTTCTTTTCATCTTCAGCAGATGAATCTTGCCTATGGTGCTTGATTCATGACTCAAGGGAATATAAAATGCTACTATAAAATAAAAGATATCTACAATGAAAATACAGTTATAGATTATTGCACAGAACTGTGATGCTCTTCAGAGGGCTTTATAGAATAGAATCTTCAAATTCCACCTTTTTTTTCTGCAACGAAAAGCAAACTCATAAGACTTTTAGTTGACTTATAAAAGAATCAATCATATTTGGAAAGTTTGTGTATAGGCTGTTTAGTCTCTTGTTCCTTTAACTTTATGCTTCTGAGAGACAGATCCTCAGATAGTTTTAAACATTTTAGCTGGGAGCGGAAAATTATAAGGTAAGATTACAAGACCAGAAAAATAGATCAGATTTCAAATTCAGATCTAATTTCTTGTTCCAGTGTGGGCTAGGAAAAGATGCTTCAGAGAAAGACTAATGAAGCCTGTAGTATACAGCCCAAGATAGCCTGTCCTGTCCTTTAGTCTCAATCTACTTTTAAGCAGCAGATTTAAGCCTGAAAATAAACAGGAGACAGGAGATTTAAATATACATTTTTGTCAGTTCTCACCAATTAATGCTACCCGTATTGCAATTAACTCTGTAGACAGTCCCCAGTTATTTTTACAATTATGTAGTCCCCAGTTTCTTTGTTCTGCTTATTTTCTCTGGCAATGGGTTCTAAATTTTTTTTTAGAAGTATTTTTTATTAATTTCCTCTTCTTTGTTTTTCAGGTCTATCATGCGGTCCCACTGCTCTTGTGTCATTACAAATGAGAACAAACAATGTCTGCCTTTCATAGCTTCAGATATTTTTGAATCATTTTCTTTTTTATGCACTTATTTCCTTGGCTAAGTGACCCTAATATTTGTCTCCATTTTCATATGAGTGTTTTGTCAATTTCTAGCTAACCTCTATTACTCACCTCTAGTGTGGCAATGATTTTCTTAATACAGGACAATTGGTCCTCAAACCCATATTACAGGTGAAATCTCATTATCAATTCATTTAGCATTACTGCAGCCATTTCCCTATTATTGACTACTGTTTATCACATGCTCCTTTTTGCACAGCAAACACTAAGACCTTTTTGCTGTTGTTTCTCAATCAGGCCCTGCTTGTTTATTTGGAGTGAATGAGTAAATTACTATGCAACACTTCAAATTTGGAAATATGAATTTTTTTTTCCTTTGTATGTTGTTCTCCTTTTGTTTTGAGATTTGAAGACAGGCATGAAAAAATACTGCTTTAGTTTTACTTAAATGCAGAAGCCCTGCTTCAATCAGCCTTACAGCACAGTAACACCTCTGTCTCACAAGACAAGCTAAGCACAATATATTGTAGTCTTCTGTCCAGAGTCTATCCCAACAACAGGCTGCATCCAAAGATACAAGGTCAGGTCAACACAAAGGAAGGACCGCTAAATCTGTGGAGTTTGTACCAATCCCTAAAGCAAGCTCAATTTCTTTCTTATTTTCCTTTTTTTTTTTTTTTAAGTTTCAGCAAAGTCATCCATAATGCTCAAAATCTGATGTGATGAGAGAATAATTTGCTCATAGAGTAAGAATACAATAAAGCCTTCAAAATCCTTTTACATTGAGGTTGTGTATATGAAACAGATGAGGAGAGGATTTTGTGACCCATCCTTGGAAAGATCCAGGAATCCAAGCTCCCTTAAAATGTCTGACTTAAAAAAATATTGCTGCTCTCTTTTTCCTACAGTCTAACTGAAATTTAATTGCTATGCTTAGTATATATAAGGTCAGCAGATGTACCAGTAAGGTGTTACACTTTTGGGGGGATAAGGTTTTCTGCATCTGTCACAATAACCCAGGTTACTTCTGTGGCAACACAAGAGTGGTAACACTAGAAAAAAAGTCAAGACAGGCTTACTACCTTTATCCTCCTCACCCCAGCCACTGCAGTTCTTCATCCTGTCTACTGGATTCATACAGCAGCAGCAGCTACGTCTCCTTCACTTCTGCCATGCCAGAATCTTATATGCCATTAAGGTCAAGACATAACAGAAGCTGCTGAAACAATCATTCCCTGATTTATTTAATTTGGGCAGTGGTAGAAGGAGAATTTGAGGTGGAGGTAAATGAAATTTTCATGCACTCATATGTGAGATTTCCAGAAAAGAATGGAGGGGAGATGTAGTTTTTTTTTCTTTTAGTTACTTTTTCAGATTCAGTCCCAAGATTCTGGTCTGTTTACAAGAGAACCTAAACCAAACAAAAAAATAAACAAACAAAACCAAACAAAAACCAAAACCGCTCAAAAAACAAAACAAAACAAAAAACCAACAACCAAAAAAAAACCAAACAGAAAAGAAAACCAGGCAAAATAAGTGTATACATTTGCATGACACCTTAAAAGCAAGAGCTCAAAATGAAACTCCACTGAAACATACACATATACACATACAAATCAACTGTTATTTATTATAGAGTGGGTTTGTTTGCTTAAGAACTGTCTCCAGCATGCTTGAACTCCACGGTTCATTTCATGGAGCTAATTTATAACTTGGTTAACTTTACATATGTCCAATAGTGTTTACAGGAAATAAAGAGACAGATCTTAAGGTTTTTGTGGCAGAACATGCTTTGCTTTCTGTTTCGGCGTAGTTTGACAGTATAAATTGAGTTGATATAATTTTCATTCTATGAATAATGAAATTATAAATATAAGTCCCTGGTAGAAGTTTATTTTTTAAATGAATTTGACAAAGATTTTAAAAATTGCATGAATTATCAACATAAATAATATTTATTCTTGGAGTATAATGTGTGAGAACAATTCTTTTTCCTAAAGTGATGTCTTCAAGTCAGGACTGATAAAGAAAGTTATAATTAAAGGCAAGTGAATGATGTGGAGTTTTAAACCTCTCTTTATACTAATACAAGACAGTCTTTCAAGCCTAGTCAATCACAATGAAACGTGATAACACCAATAGCTACTATGACAAAAGAACATCTACATGATAATTATTGACCTTTCCAAACCTACTAGAAGGTTTCTTGTTATCAATAAAGTTGTGATGTAAATGCATCTCAGAGATGCATTTATTTAGACAGACATTATTAAACTGTCTGTCCCTATGCCAAAAATCAGCAAGTTAACAGGAAAACTCTACAAAGCACCTTCACACAGCCTTGATTACTGTCATGTTGTTATCAAACAAATAAACCATGCTATTTAAAATAGCTACCATTGCAGCTCAGCCATGGTCCATGGGTTTGGGAACTTATCTAATGTTCCTCATGGCAGTCAGTAGCACTGGTAAAGTTCAGTTACCTATTGTTACCAAAAAAAGACCATGTAGATATTTATCATATATTTATCATGTTCTTTGATCTGCACAAACGCAAGTAAATTGTAAAACTGATTCTAAGGCCACATTCATATATTTTTAGCAAGTAAGACTTTGTTGAAAGTATCTCTATCAGTTGGAGCTCAAGAATTGCTAGACGTATATTTCATGCCCAGCTGAAAGCCTACTCAAAAGTCATAGACTTTGTTATAGTTAATAAACCTGTGCAAAAGATACAAGACCAAACCTTTGTGGGTTCAATATCAATATTGCTGAGTGAAAAGACTTCTAATAATATCTGTCAAAATATAATTTTTTACCACCATAATATTTTATGAATGCTAAGAAAGTTATCATCACCTTTTCTTCACAGCTTTAAAGGATAGGTGACATGGTGATTCACAGACCATCAGAAAGGTTAATATGCTCTGAATTTAATACTCAAGAACAACTAATTTATACAAGGAAATTATTAAAACCTATTTTTTTCCTTTAACAGGAACTTTATAATAGGTTGGGTTTTCAATATAGCTTATAGAGAAAAATATATTGCCCCAGTCCATGGTAGATGATCAGGTGACTGCATCTTGCAGGTCAATATGTGTCTGCAGGGCTGATGTTGCAGTCAGAGCTATGACTTTTGTGACTTCTAAGAAATGAGAACTGTTGGGAAGAGATTGAATCCAATTTAAAACAAACAAACAAAAACAACAACAAAAAACCCAACATTCAGGTCAATCTCAACAAACTGGAGAAATTAGGTGAACCTCAGAGGAGACAAAGTGAAGTTCTGCACCAGAGTTTAGATAAACCCCTGTGACAATACAGGCTCTCTCTGCCTTGATATGCAAAAGTTGGGCAGTAAAGGATAAAGAGATACTGGTAGACCTCAAGTAAAACACAAGGCAGCTGTGTAGCAGGAAGGTTTAACACTTAATGGGCTGCATTAGTAAAACTGCACCCAACAGGATGAGAGAAGGAATTAATCACCTTTATGTGGCGCTTACAAGACCACATCTGGAGCCCCATGTACAGAGTTGCTACTCTCACCACCCACTCTAAGGAGCAGAAAATGGAGAGAGCTCAGTGCATACAAGAGCTCAGTGACATACTAGGAGGGGGTAAGGGAGCTGCATTTGCTAGATATGGAGCAGGGCAGGTTTAGGAGGAACTTAGTGCCATATTCAACCGGCTACAGGAGAGCTGCAGAGAAGATAGAGACATTATTCCCAAGCTGCACAGTGAAAGAAAGAGAGACAACAGCTGCCTTTTGCAGCAAGGGAAAATCTGACCTGACACAGGAAAAAAATCTTCACCCATGATTGGTAAAACACTGAACAGGTACCCAGGGCAGCTCTGAAATTCAGAAAGCCGAAACTCTGAAAGCTCAATCATTAGGGATATTGAAAATTCAGCTGGACAAGACCCTTTAGTTAACCCAGTTTCAAACAAGTGCTTTGGTCACTTGACCCCAGAAACTCTTTTCCAATCTAAGTTTTTCTACAAACCTGTGTAAACAATGACAACTAAAAAAAGTTACAATTTGACAGAGGGGATAAGGAGAAGAGACACTGTATGTAACTGACATATTTGAAAGAAATGACACAGACCCTTATTTATTCTCTTCTCCCCCTAGGATTAAAATTATCGGTAAACAAACTCCCTGTCACTGGATTTTATTTAACTCATTTATAGCTATTAACTAGTCATCAGCAACTCTTCAGATTTAATTAGTTTGCTTGTTCTTGTCATGGAATCAAATTAGAGTCTTCACAAAATAGTTTTTTATTATTCAAAACAATATTTTCGTTTATTTGGAAATTGTAATGGGTGAAAAGTTTCAATTCTAACAGCTCCCAACATTAATTGTACAAAAATAAACTTTAAATCACCTACTCTTACTGTCTTGATTACCAGATAATTGTTGGCATTTGATCCAAGAAGGACTCTATCTGGAATCACCGGACAAACATTACAAATTAGAGAGCTCTTGTAGGGTTGGATTAAATACGTTCAGGGAATGGGTGTTCACTGATTGTTAGAGAGGGTTCGTGAATAACTAGCTAATAAATATCAAATTTCTACACAGATAAATTAAATTATTGTCATGTTTATTTCCATGTTTATTCTTAGTCACGTTGTTCTAATCTTGTAGGCCTAAAGCAATACAAAGCCAAGGTAAGAATATGCCTGTGCATTGTGTAGAGTCCTGCAATGGACTATTTAAGTTGGAAACTCTGAACCAGCTGGCAAGTACTAGATTGCATTAAGCCTTTACTTGTGTTTGTGGGTTTGGTTTTTTTACTTTCGTGCCTCCGTGGGCCTGTTATGGTGTGGAGACACCAGACTTGTCATGGAGGTGCCTGCATGTCATTCCCTGGAATCCTAAAGTCTGCCAGAGACACATGTGGCGTCAGTGACAGCTGCCCTGTGTCACCAGTGTGGGTTTCCCTCCCTGGCCACCGGACCATGGGCCCATGGGTGCTGTCATCCACTATGTCTGGTGTCTGGAAATCTGACAGCTAAGCTATGAAGGGTCAATTAATGTGTGAAGGCCTTTGACTGTGGGTGTTATTGTAGGTGTTAGGCTAGATACTCTTTGCATGCAACTAAAGCTTTACTATTAGGATTAGAAATTACAGTTGCTATATTGTTTTTACCTGAAAAATGGATAGTACAACTCAATATTCCTCATGGAGATTCAAACACCATTTCCTATGTAAATTGATCTTTTGGTTTCAGAGCTTTGATTACTCTGTGACATAGAGGTGTCAAGGGCAAGGAGCTTATCAGGTGTCTTAATGAGTCCAGATAGAACTGTGCAATTCAAGTATCAAAAGCAGTACAAATGCATTAATTTAGCACAATACCAGAGTGAGGACAGTGTCAGACAGTTCCTTGTACTGAGTCCTTTTAACCATTCCAGGCTGAACTGGTAGGGCCCTTACTGCCAAACCAGGAGTCTACAAGATCACTTTCCAAACTTGCAGTGCAGAGATACTTCTACCAAAAAAATAAAACAAAACCTCCCCCAAAACCCCCAAAACAAAAACCCTTCAAAATCCCCAAAACAAAACAAAAAACACCTGCCTATTTTTATTTTATTTAATTTTGAGAGAATTCCTCTCTTACAAATGGTGCATTTGCACCAAATTACACATTGTTTCCCTCTCTTCTTTTAGAATTTCCTATGCCTAATAAATTTTGCTGAGCGAGACAGGTTTCTACAAAACTCTAACACTGAACATTGATCACAGTGAACGTAAATTTCTCTGTGTAAAGCCAGAATGAATGACTTCAGGTAGATGACTTAGATGAAGGCATTGTAGGAAATCAGCTTAGATCCAGGACAAATCCGAAGGACCTCATAAAGCCCGATTGACCTGATTCCTTGTTGTGATTACACATATATTGCTTTTTCCCCAGATTGCCCTTAATTTTGTTGGTTTATGCTAATGAGTCCTTTTATTTGTACACGAGATTTTATTTCATTTGTTCATGACACCACCGGCCAATATGAAATCCAGGTCCACATGAAGGACTTGGTGAAGAAAATTATCTAAATCCATCTATCCATATTATTCTGTGGTTAAGGGCATTTTGCAAAATACACATATAGATTAAGAGAAAAACAAAACATGAAAAAATATTTGAAGTATTTGTATATGCAGAATTTAATAGGTTTTTTCCCTTTAGAAACACAGACATTTTTCTATAACAGTTTCTATACTCATATGGCAGCCCTGTCTATTGGCAGTACTTTTTGTCAGTACATTCAGGTTTTATATGTCTATGAGCACAAGAAAAGAAAGATATTTATTCCTATGTGAGTGCAGAATATGCCTATTGCAACTGACCCAATTTGTCAGTCAAAACAGATGTTCTGTGTGCTGTATTCTCTATATTCACTAGGGCTAGCAGTGTCAGAAGGGTGCAAATACAAAGGAGAGGGAAGTATTTATCATAATACATGATAACATTTCAAATAATAATAATAATAGAAATATAATGAAAATATAGTTTGGATGTCAGGGAAAATGTCTTGGCAGAGAATATTCACCTACAGTGAGTTTTGGAAGCCATATTGTTTGGCAAATTTGGAAAGCAGATAAGAGAAGACATATTGGTAAATACAAAATGGCAAATATTCAGTAAATACTGCCTCAGGAAAAAATTATTTGTAGGAAGAAATCACTAGACTCTTTTCATCACTGAATTTTTCTTTCCTAAACATGAAGACCTATCAGGATGTTTTCTGCAATTCCTGGAAGCAATAGGCTAGAGAAATTAACATTTTTCAGATGTACTTTTTACACATGGTTTCCAAGCTGGTGAAAGAAACTGCAGGAGATGGACTGGAACGTGACAGTTGCAGTGTAACTGTCAAGATCTAACCAAAAAGCACAGAAGAATACACTAATGGCTGTGAACTGCACTCCTCAGAGCAGCTTCAGCCAGTCTGCACTGATAACAGAGCTGGTACCCCTTGGTGATGACACTGTGCTTAATTTATTGAGCATCTACCACATGTAATAGGTTACCACTATCACCTGCAATAGTGAAATCAAAACATCTAGGCTGACACAGACAGATTTGTATCCACATCTCCCCCCTTTATAAATAGCAGCCAAAAGAGCTATAAACAGCTGTCAGCATGAATCTTATTCATCTGTCTAACAGCTAGCACTTTTCATGCCACTGAATATCTAAATGGGCAGGTCCTACTCCTATGGAGCATTTAAAAGAATTTAAAGAGGTTGTCATTCTGACACTTTAGATCAGAACATACCTGTTATTTCTACTGCGTGCACTAGTGCTTGTGCTTGTGTATGTATTTAGCCCTGTATAAAGATAAACACAGGCAGACTTTTTACCTTACTCAGCTTTTCCTAAGTTTCTGTTCAGTGAATAGATTATTAACTGGACCCTGGTCACAGAAAAAAAAAAAAAAAATATGACCAACTTACAATCCCAAGAAAATTGACATTTAAGGAATAAATGTTTATGGACCATTAACTAATGCCTTCCAACAACACCTCTCTCAGTACTGAGATGGAAAGAGGTGGAGAAGAGTTGCTACTACCTTATTTTACTCATTCACATATTAAAGAAATGGACAGCAGGAAGATCAAGAACTCCAGTTATCAAGGTACCAATTCTGTTTCTACTGAAATTTGTGCGAATAGAAGCAAAAGGATAGAAGAGCATGGGGACTTATTTACCATATGGAAAATTGTGTATTTACTTTCTGAAGTTTATTGATTTAATTTCTATCAAAGAATTAACATATTCAGGAGCCCCAGCATATGCAATTCTTGATATTTAGTTAAGGATATCACATTTGCAATACACCATGAAGATTTCAACAAAAGGATTGTCCCAAACTTTTATGCTGTGCAAAGAAGCCAGTGGGCAACTCCTTCCTCTTTCTTTCCCCCAGCTGATTGGTATGACAGTGAGGATGGGATCAGAGCTGCTCTTATACAATTTCCAACAACCTTGTGCTTCCTCCTTCTGACCCCGTGTGTCTTGGACATTACGTTATGGAGGGACTTATATTCAGTGGAAAATGTGGAAAAACCACTTTCTTCTCTGAGGAGTCTCAGATGGTAACACTCCTTTTTTTATGGCAGTCTAATACTCATGTGCTGTAGTCCATACTCAGGTGGAGGCTGAAGAAACTAAGATGTACGGTTTTGAGTAAACATGCAGAGCCTTGAACTCAGTGAGTTTATTGTTAAATATGTGTTTGAGCTGGACTCTCCTCATTCAAGCATGTGCAGATGTGTGGGCATAGACAGCCTCAGCTGAGAAAACAGCTAAAGCAGGAGTGGGACACTAAGATTTGGGTAATACCTTCAAAAATGCACTGTGATGTAGGCAAGGTAGATCTTTTCACCTACATGCTGTTGTATAAAATAACTGTTAGGGGTGCAAAGGAAATTGTTTAATTTCAAAGTGTGGCTAAGAGGTTTGCAGGATATCAAAAAATACTGGGATATTGTGCTTCATTGTTCCTGCAGAAGAATGGTATATTTAATTACTGAGGAGCTTGCAAAACTACCACAAATATCTTGTGGTAGGAAAAAATGGAACCGATTCAAATAGTAAGGGTAAGGAGAAATCAACAAATCAGTGTTGTATTTGTCAGGCAAAAATTTTTGCCAGTGCCGTGACTATAGGGTCAGGCTTTAGTGTCAATGCTCAGAATCCTTTTAATGAGGCTACAGGAGCATCCCTTTTCAAACTGTACTGTGACAATGTAATTGTTTAAACTCATCAACACAAAGACATCCAAACAAAGACAGCCTTGGAAAAAAGAGTGACTGTGTAGAAAAGGTCTAGGCAAGTTTAAACACACCTGTTTTTAAAACATGGGGACCCCTGGTGGTCTAGTGGTTAAGATGCTGCGCTCTCATCGCTGTGGTCGCAGGTTCGATTCCGGGGCCTGCTTCAAGGACAATCCCCCAGGCAGATGGAGCTCGTCAGCCCCTAAGGCCATCCATCTAAGAGAAGGTCACTCGAAACAAACCT